>CM075823.1:12497994-13031649 GCA_037975025.1 Excoecaria agallocha | reverse complement strand
GTTACACTATTTCATAATTAATTTCAATTAAATCATCATTTCTCACATAAACCCTAACTTACATAAAGGATACTTAATTGGAATCAAAGAAATTACTAAGATTTATTAGCCACTAACCTTTCCTTCTTGTTCTAGGATGCCTAAGCTTCCTTTTCCTTGCCTTTAGCCTTGGAAGCTTGCAAGTCTCCTTGATTCCCTAAGTGAACCAAATTTTCAAGCCATTAGAACTCTAATTTTTCAACCTCAAATGCTAAAAATAACATCATAAATGAAGTCTAGGCACCCAAAAACATAAGTAGGCACCTTAGAAAAATTTTTAACCCATTGGTTTCACTTACCTCAAATGAAACCCTAAACTCTCTCTCCTTATTTTTCTTGATTTCCTTCCTTGATTTGAAGAGAGGAGGTCACAACACTTAACTAGAGAGGCTGAACTTTCTATTAGGTGGCTTGATTTGGTGTGAAATGGAGAGAGAAATGAAGAAAACTCACACAACAATGGTGGAGTGTGGTTCGGCCAAGGGAGAGAGGAGAGGAAGAAGATGCTTTGCTGTCCCATTCCAGAGAATTCTCCCTTTATATATGTTGTTCTATGGGCTTGGTGGGCTTGATTTAGGTTAATGGGCTTAGTTAATTAACTAAAGCCCATTAACACCTAATTTAAAGCCCAAAATTATTTCTCCCATTTTCTCACTCCAAATCACTCCAATTTCAATTCTATAATTCTTATCACATCAAAATTAGGTAGTACACAAAATTTCGGCTCAATCGGAGTCCGTTACTAGTCCGATTCAACCGAACTGGTTCGATTCGACAACTGTCGACATCGCCGAAAAATTCATTTCTTTATACCAAAATATTCTACATGAAATTTCATGAAGATCTGCAAAATTTGGAAATTTTTGGAGTTCATTTGCTATTTTTAAAAATTTATGCAAAATCAAGTCACATTCCCTACTAGGGAAATTGACTCCCTACCTTTTTCATATTTTTGACTTTCGGAGGTCTATTTGACCTCGATTTCACTTCAAATTTCAACCCCGGACTCACCATGACCAATACTTCCCGATGGTCAAATAAAATATTTTTCACTTTCGGGTCCGTTTTACGGCCCGGGTGCACTATTCACCATCGGAATTTACTGTTCACGGCCGGACCGGTGTTGAAGCCATTACAATTCTCTCCTACTAAAAGAAATTTCGTCCTTGAAATTTACCTGTATTGAAAAGATGGGGATACTGATATCTCATAGTGGCTTCTGGTTCCCACGTAGCTTCTTCAATATTGTGATGGTGCCACAGTACCTTCACTAATGGAACCTGCTTGTTCCTGAGTTGACGGACTTCTCTTGCTAAGATTTTCACTGGTTCCTCTTCATAAGTCATGTCATCAGCCACTTGAATTTCTTCCTGTGTAATCACATGACTAGGATTCGATCTGTATCTACGGAGCATAGACACGTGAAACACGTCATGTATCTTTTCTAGCTCAGAAGGTAACTTTAATCGATATGCTACGGGACCCACTCGCTGAAGTATCTCATAAGGGCCAATAAATCTAGGACTTAACTTGCCCTTCTTTCCAAATCTTAAGATCTTTCTCCACGGAGATACTTTCAGGAAAACCCGATCTCCCACCTGAAACTCTATGTCTTTCCTCTTTAAATCAGCGTAGGACTTCTGACGATCGGCAGCTTCTTTCAATCTACCTTTAATGACTCGAACTTTCTCTTCAGAATCACGGATCAAATCAGAACCTACTAACTTCTTTTCACTCAATTCAGTCCAACATAGAGGAGTTCTGCACTTTCTACCATATAGGGCTTCAAAAGGAGCCATTTGTAAGCTGGAGTGGTGACTGTTATTGTATGCAAACTCTGCCAAAGGTAAATGCTTTTCCCAACTGGATCCAAACTCTAAAATGCAACATCTGAGCATATCCTCCAAAACCTGGATCACTCTCTCGGACTGGCCATCTGTCTGAGGGTGAAAGGCTGTACTAAAGTGAAGCCTCGTACCCAAAGCATCTTGAAAACTGTGCCAGAATCGAGAAGTAAACCTCGGATCCCTGTCAGAAACAATGGAAGATGGCACTCCATGCAATCTTACTATCTCACTAATGTACAATTCTGCCAGTTTAAACAAAGGATAATCCATCCGTACTGGCAAAAAGTGAGCTGACTTAGTAAGTCGGTCTATAATCACCCAGATGGCATCATGCTTCTTCTGAGTCAGTGGCAAGCTTGTCACAAAATCCATGGTCACTCGGTCCCATTTCCACTCCGGTACTAACAAAGGATGCAACAACCCTGAAGGAACTTGGTGCTCGGCTTTTACTTGCTGACAGATCAGACATTTACTTACAAATTCTGTCACATCTCGCTTCATACCTGGCCACCAATAGAAAGCTTTCAAATCTTGATACATTTTATTGCCTCCAGGATGCATTGCATAACTGCTATGATGTGCTTCAGTTAGAATACCTTTCTTCAACTCTTCTTGGTTTGGAACACAAAGCCTTTGCTTAAAATAAAGGCTCCCATCATCACTCAAGGAGTAATTCTCTACACTGCCATCCTGAAGTCTATTCTTAATGCTCATCAACCGATCATCTTCTTTCTGAGCAGTCTTAACTTGATGCACAAAGTCAGGCTTTATTTGTAATTCAGCTACCAGGGCTCCATCTGAAGCTAAACTTAAATAGACATTCATAGCTCGGAGAGCTGCAAACAAAACAATCAATTACTAAAGCAAAACAATCACGTGTACTAATTACTTAAGGGTATTCACATCACCTGACATAAATTTCCTGCTAAGTGCATCAGCTACTACATTAGCTTTTCCTGGGTGGTAATCGATGTAGCAATCATAATCCTTGATCAATTCCAACCAGCGCCTTTGTCGAAGGTTAAGCTCTTTCTGAGTGAGAAGGTATTTTAAACTCTTATGATCAGAGTAGATGTAGCACCTCTCGCCATATAAATAATGTCTCCAAATTTTCAGCGCAAGAACAATGGCTGCCAACTCCAGATCATGGGTAGGGTAGTTCTTCTCGTGTGTTTTCAACTGTCGGGAGGCATATGTAATCACCCTGTCTTCCTGCATCAAAACACACCCTAATCCATTCCTGGATGCATCGCTATAGACCACAAAATCCTTACCCGATTCAGGTTGAGTAAGAATTGGAGCTTCAGTCAACATGCTTTTAAGTCTTTCAAAACATTGCTGACAAGCATCAGTCCACACAAATTTAACATTCTTCTGTAATAACCGGGTTAAAGGTATTGCAATAGTAGAAAAACCTTTAATGAATCTCCTATAATACCCGGCTAAACCCAGAAAACTCCTCACTTCAGTAACATTCTTGGGTGGTTTCCATTGAATAATCGCCTCAATCTTTGAAGGATCCACTTTAATACCTTCTGCCGAGATTACATGACCCAGAAAGGACACCTCATTTAACCAGAAGTCACATTTGCTAAACTTAGCATATAACTGTTTTTCCCTTAGGACTTGCAGAACAAGCTTCAGATGCTTATCATGTTCTTCCGGCGTCTTAGAGTAGACCAGAATGTCATCAATAAAAACTACTACAAACTGGTCCAAATAGGGATGGAAAACCCTATTCATCAAGTCCATGAAGGCGGCTGGAGCATTCGTCAGCCCAAAAGGCATAACCAGAAACTCATAGTGGCCATACCTGGTACGAAAAGCAGTCTTCGACACATCTATTTCTTTCACTCCCATTTGATAATAGCCTGATCTCAAGTCAATCTTCGAGAAAACCCCGGCTCCCTTAAGCTGATCAAACAAGTCTTCAATGCGAGGGAGAGGATACTTGTTCTTAATGGTAACTTTATTCAGTTGCCTATAGTCAATGCACAACCTGAGTGTACCATCTTTCTTCTTGACAAACAAGACTGGCGCTCCCCAGGGAGAAACACTGGGCCTAATAAACCCCTTATCTAACAATTCTTACAACTGAATTTTCAATTCTTTTAACTCTGCAGGTGCCATCCTATAGGGAGCAATGGAAATAGGTACAGTACCTGGAGCAACATTAATAGAAAATTCTACCTCCCTGTCAGGTGGCAAACCAGGCAATTCATCAGGAAAGACATCCTGAAACTCCCTAACAGTAGGTACTTCTGACATCTTTGGACTAACTTTCTTTGATTCCACTGCATAACACAGGTATGCCACACATCCTTTTCTAATTAACCTTTTCGCAGCAGTGGCGGATATCACATCGGACAGAAAATCAGTTCTCACACCTACCACTGTAACTTCTCGATCGTCGCTAAGCTTTAAAGTAACTCTCTTTTTTCTGCAATCGACAGTCGCTTGGTGGGCGGACAACCAATCCATCCCCAGAATCACGTCGAACTCATGGAAAGGCAAAGCGATCAAGTTTACCAGAAAGATGTGTCCCTGAGCACTAATAGGACACTGTCTGTATACTTTATCTACCACTACACTATGCCCCAGAGGATTGCTCACCAAAACATCCTGGTCCAAGCATTCCTCTTTCATCCCTCTATCCCGTGCTAAGGCAGTACTAATGTAAGAATGCGTGGAACCCGGATCAATCAAAGCATGCACTGAATCAGATAACAAGAGAAACGTACCAACTATCACATCTGGGGCATCCTCATCCTCACGTGCTCTGACAGCATATGTCTGACCCGATGCTCTCCTCTGACCCTGTGATGTCTGTCCAACAGGTCTGGAGGCTGAAGTGTGAGGGGCGGCTCCTCTACCACGACCTCTAGGAGCTGAGGATCCTACACCTGATGCTGGTGAATTAACTGAAGTATTCTGCATAGCAGGACAGTCTCTGATCCGATGGTCTCTGGATCCACATCTAAAACAAGCTCCTGTCAGAAATCTGCACTCTCCAGAGTGAAGCTTACCACAGTGCTCGCAAGCCACTGCAGAATCACTATCTCGGTCCCGAGGAGCACTAGCAGTCGGAGCTCTGCCTCTAGATGCACTACCCTGACCTCGGCCTGCTGCTACAGGTGACTGTCCCTGAAATGCCTGAGATCCCTTTGTTTTTTTCCCTTTACCACTGAACTGTCCCTGCTTCCTCTTTTGCTGAAATCGGGACTGTCTCTCAGTCTGCTCAGCCTGAGTCATCTCTAACTTTATGGTTGCCTCTACCATCGCACGCAAGGTAGGATATTTCTGAGCTCCAATGATCTGTTTAAGCTCAGTATGTAGGCCTCTCTCAAATCTGTAACATAATTTTTCCTCTGTAGCCTGGCCTTCATCCAGGTAAGCACTCAACCGCTTAAATTCTCTCTCATACTCCGCCACTGTCTTGTTTTCCTGTTTTAATCTCCAGAAAGCCTCTTGCATAGTGGCCTTATACTCGGACCCAATATATTTCTTCTCAAACTGGTCCACAAAGTACTCCCAACTCAACTGATCTGCAGGAGTATGTCTTCTGACGGAATCCCACCAAATGAATGCAGGACCCTGAAGTAATGCTACCACACCTTCAAATTTCTCTTCCAATGAACTGTGGGTTATCTCAAACAATCTTTTTATCTTGTATAGCCATTCTTCAGCCCCTGCAGGTGTCAAAGGTTCTCTGCCAGAAAAGTCTTCTGCCCCCAATCTCTTTAATTGTTCCAGGATAGGTCTCCGCCTAGGCGGGGCTGGCTGAATCTGTACTACTGTAGGCTGAGGCGGCGCCGGAGCTGGAGCTGCCTGCAGTCTCTGCTGAATGTAGTCAGCCATCAAATCAAGGAAGTCCGGCTGAGGGAAAGGAGGCGGTGCTACAGGAGGAGGATTCTGCTGTGGGGCCTCTTGTCGCCCAATATTACTCGATGCCTCACTCCTGCTGTCAGCTGACTGTTGTCCTCGGTCAGTAGACATCTTTTCACTATAAAACAAAAAGGAGCAGATGCACATTAGTTCCAAAACATTCACTTCCTAAACATAATTGGCATGTATATACAGACAAATCAATTAATACCCACTCCGATCTTAGAACCATCTAAACCTTTGCTCTGATACCAATAAAATTGTAACACCCTTATCACTCCGATTATACGGAACAGTACAAGTAACCCGAAATTTTTTTTTCTTTTAATTAACATTTAATTAATACCAAAATTCGATATTACCAATTATTTGGGTATTCAATGACCTATAACTGTCCTGGGTTACTATTCACTTAATAAAATTTCGGCATTATAACGGCTATATTTGACTAGCCTCCTGAAAAATCAAACAACACACAGCCTCTCAGAGGCACAACACTTCTATAACAACCATTCCATTACTCCAAAATCTCCATCAAACATCCAATCATTCAAAACGGATTATCATATAATCATACACACATCTAATTACATATCTTTTACATATCCCAATGTTTATACATATCAGTCATTTATATACATGCCAAAATCTACATAATTTACATAATAACAAAATTTCTTTTCTTTCACTTTGTGCATCACTGCTCCTCCCGCGTTGTACCTGCATGCAGTAAAAACTACATGCTGAGCATAAACTATGCCCAGTGGTGTCTAACAATCCTAATACTTTCTTTGCAATAATTATTCCTTTAATATGCTTTATTTAATCAATTAATTGCAAAATGAGTACATTTTAACATTTTCATCGTATTTAGTGGAAACAGTGGTTTTTCACATCATTTACACTTTTTCCTCATTTATTTCATAACGGTTGACTAATTTTCTTTTTAGTCCTCAACATTTTACTAAATTCCAAAAATGCCCTTTTGTCTTAATAATTACGATTTTGCCATCTTAGTCATTTACTTTCATTCTCTTTACATTAGTTTCATCATTATTCATCATTTATTCATTATTTCACTACTTTTGGGTAAAATTACGGTTTAGTCCCTATACCAATATTTTACCTTATTGACACTGTTAGGTATCCAAAATTACTATTTTGCCCTTATTAATCATTTCTCATTTATTTTTACTTATTAATTACCCATGTTGGCAAAATTACCATTTTGCCCCTAAACTTTTATTTTCTTTCATTTAAGTCCTTTTTTTCACTTTAAACTTCATTTTTATCATTCTTTTCATTTCTTTTAACATATTATCACTTTTATTTCATTTCATGCCCCTAGTACAGTACCGATAGAAATTCTCAGACTGGATACTCGGGACGTAGACCCCCATGGGCCACACATAGACTGAAAAATGATCTCAACGACCATTTTTCCACGTAGCAGATACCAGGTACAAACAGAAGCTATGGTGATCAGTGATCCTACCATAACTAAGCAAGTCGCCATGACTTGCACCGCGGTACAGATGTCCCTATGGCTAGCCAATTATATCCTGAGCTAGGCTTTTACTGTCAGACTATTTCTAAGGGCGCAATTTCATCAAAATTTCAATTAAACTTTACATTTTTCATTATTTCATTACTCGAAAATGCTTGTAATCATTTCTTTTCATTCTAAATTACTCGTAGTCATTTCTTTTCATTCTTTCGCATAGATTGTGAATTATTCTACCATAATTCACCAAAATCATTCACTTTCTCATCAATTTGCATTTTATTTCATATAAATGCCATATTTTCAATACTTACATAATTGAAAATATTCTCTAAAATATTCATTTAATTTCAATAAATTCCACAAAAATTTTTAAGCATATTATTTCATTTCTAGTATCATTTAAAAGCTTAAATTCATCAAATTTCACAAAATACACTTAAGTTTTCTTTAGGATGAAATTCGGCCATCAAGGTAAGCATGCTATATAATTGTTCAATAATTCATTTAGTCATTTATACATGCTTATTCAAGGTCTAGTTACACTATTTCATAATTAATTTCAATTAAATCATCATTTCTCACATAAACCCTAACTTACATAAAGGGTACTTAATTGGAATCAAAGAAATTACTAAGATTTATTAGCCACTAACCTTTTCTTCTTGTTCTAGGATGCCTAAGCTTCCTTTTCCTTGCCTTTAGCCTTGGAAGCTTGCAAGTCTCCTTGATTCCCTAAGTGAACCGAATTTTCAAGCCATTAGAACTCTAATTTTTCAACCTCAACTGCTAAAAATAACATCATAAATGAAGTCTAGGCACCCAAAAACATAAGTAGGCACCTTATAAAAATTTTTAACCCATTGGTTTCACTTACCTCAAATGAAACCCTAAACTCTCTCTCCTTATTTTTCTTGATTTCCTTCCTTGATTTGAAGAGAGGAGGTCACAACACTTAACTAGAGAGGCTGAACTTTCTATTAGGTGGCTTGATTTGGTGTGAAATGGAGAGAGAAATGAAGAAAACTCACACAACAATGGTGGAGTGTGGTTCGGCCAAGGGAGAGAGGAGAGGAAGAAGATGATTTGCTGTCCTATTCCAGAGAATTCTCCCTTTATATATGCTGGGTTTTGGGCTTTGTGGGCTTGATTTAGGTTAATGGGCTTAGTTAATTAACTAAAGCCCATTAACACCTAATTTAAAGCCCAAGATTATTTCTCCCATTTCCTCACTCCAAATCACTCCAATTTCAATTTTATAATTCTTATCACATCAAAATTAGGTAGTATACAAAATTTTGGCTCAATCGGAGTCCGTTACTGGTCCGATTCAACCGAACTGGTTCGATTAGACAACTGTCGACATCGCCGAAAAATTCATTTCTTTATACCAAAATATTCTACATGAAATTTCATGAAGATCTGCAAAATATGGCAATTTTTGGAGTTCGTTTGCTATTTTTAAAAATTTATGCAAAATCAAGTCACATTCCCTACTAGGGAAATTGACTCGCTACCTTTTTCGTATTTTTGACTTTCGGAGGTCTATTTGACCTCGATTTCACTTCAAATTTCAACCCCGGACTCACAATGACCAATACTTCCCGATGGTCAAATAAAATATTTTTCACTTTCGGGTCCGTTTTACGGCCCGGGTGCACTATTCACCATCGGAATTTACTGTTCACGGCCGGACCGGTGTTGAGGCCATTACAATAATGCTAGAAAAGATTGATCTCAAAAGTTAGATAAGGCTTTTTAGGCTTATAAAACTACATTTAATACCCTTATAGGCATGTCTTTTTTTAGGTTGGTTTTTAGGAAAATGTATCATTTACCGATCGAACTAGCGTACAAGGTATATTGGGCTACAAAGTTGCTAAATTTTGATTTAAGATGTGCAGAAGAAAAGTGATGTTTGCATTTTAATGAACTTAAGAAGTTTTGACAATTGACCTATGATAATGTTGCTCTATACAAGGAAAAAATGAAGCATTGGCATGATAAAAAGCTAAATCAGAAGGAATTTGCTTCTGAGATGTTAGTTTTGCTTTACAATAGTTGATTGAGGTTATTTCCAAGTAAGCTAAAATTTAGATGGTTTAGGCCATATCAAGTGATCTAAGCAATGAATTTGAAGTGGTTATCATTAAGAATCCAAAGGATGATCGTAAGTAGAAAGTTAATGGCCACAGGTTAAAGCCTTATCATATTGCTTAATTAGAGGTTACCGAGGTAACATAAGTTTTCCTTGACATGTAAGGTGATTCTAAAAGTCTAGTTTGCTTTGATTTGTTGTGTAATTCTTTAATTTGCTTTGATTTGTTTGAGTATTTCTCTAGTTGTTTTCATTATTAAAGTGTGAGTTTATTTTATTTTTATATGTTTGATGATTCATGAATTAAGGGAGAGTTATTCATATTCTAAGTTATGAGTAGTTTTGAAATGTTATTTAACAAGACTATATGTTTTCATTGAGTGCATGCATGGTTTTGATTGAGATTTGGTTGATTATTTAAGGAAGAGTGTAACTAGACTGAGTTGTGTTTAATAGTTTAAAGAGATTTTGTAGAGTTGATTAGTCTTGTGGAGGTTAATTTGAAGTGGGAATAGGGAAAAATAAATGATAATTAAGTTAATTTAGGAATTTTGAGCTTAAAGGGCACGCAAAAATCATTTGGGAGTTTTGGCCTTGAGAGGATCTCCTCTACCAAAGGCTTTGCCCCCTCTACCAATGGTTTTGCTCTCTTGGTCCAAAATACAGCCCCTCGACCAAGGGCCTGGTACCTCCCCACATCCGAAAAATTTTCCCTCTACTGAGGACTTTACCCACTCACATACTGAGACCATCTCCTCTATCAAGGGCTTTGCCCCTTCTATCTAGGGCCTTTGCCCTTTAAGGCCCTCACTCCATTTCCTTGCCCCTCCACACTCCATTTTTGGCCAAATCTTACATTCCCTCACCCAAGGGAACTCTTTCCCTCACCCGAGACACCATCTCCCTCTACCAAGGCACTTGAGTTCAAATTTTAATTTTTCTTCATTTCTCATCTCTATTCAAACAAGTAAGTGCATATTACTGAGTTTAATTCTTACATTTACATGTTAGCTTACTTGATTTGAATTGGAATTGGATTTTTTATTTTAAAAAATGGATTTATTTAGAGTTAAATTTAAGCTCAATCATTGTTTCTCTTGTACTCTATTTACATCTAGCTTGCTTATTGTTTGCAATTGATGCTTAATTTGAATTGTTGGCTTGATTTGGAGTAAAGATTATTTCCACATTGGCTTAGCTCATTTATGCATGCAAGGTGTTTGATAAAATATCTAAGTGACTAATTTTACCTCGTTGGTTTAAATTTTCTTCATCCAAACCATGTTTAATTAATCTCATGTTACATTATTTTCTTTCCAATCTTGATTGCTACTTTGTGATTACTTGATATTATGCATTTGACATGGATGAACTCGAGTTAAATGTGACTTGTTCCTTTGGAGTAAATTATTGAGTTTTGAATGTTAGACACTTACTTTTGCTACTTTAACTCATGTAGTGGCACCTAAGAGAACAATAAATGATGGAGCTTCAAGCTCTTCAAGATTGCACATTCCACCCTATGTTAATGACGAGAAGTTCACATTGTACAAATACTTTGGGACTACAACCTATGTCAATCTAGTCTATTTGAATGATTTTTTTTTACATTGGTGATGAAAATTTGTTAGCTGAGATTTTACCACTAGTTAGAAACATAAGTTAGGAGGAGTTTATTAAGAAGAGGTTGAAATTTCATCCCTCGCTTGCAAGAGGCTTCCTCACTTCCTTTCGTTGCTACTTTGAGGATGAGAAGGATAATGGCACTGCTAGTTTTAAACTTGGTAGGAGAACATATACTATGATTTTTCTTAAATTTTCAAAGCATTTGGGATTTCTATTGGATGAGATAAGTGAATTACCTAATGCAACCTCGAGTGAGAATTGGGCAGTAATAAGAGATCCTATCAACCCAGTGGTATGGAATGCAAGTCGGACTAAGTCTCACTCTTTACGGGATCATGCACTGCGAGTTTTACATCGATTCCTATCAATCACAATCTACAACTATCTTGGTGACCCGAGTGCAATAAACATGGGTGAGTTACTTCTATTGAGGTGAATGGTTGAAGGAATTTGAATCAACTGTACATTTCATCTATGGCAAAAGATAAAGGATTTACAAAGGAAGCTCAATGCTATCAAGGTTATCTCTATTGGATGGATTGCTACTATCATGTTAAAGGTAGTGAAATACCTAAATATAGGGGATCCTCTACCTAGCGATATCCAATAAATTGATTATGCCATGTTGAAGAGTATGAACGTAAGTGGGATAAATTGCACCGCTATTGGATGACTGGAGAGGAATACTGGCAACTGCTTCATGTTGGTTACGATGGAAAACCAAGAAAAGAAGATGAAGAGGCACGTGAGCACCAAAAGGCGCCAGTAGTTAAAGCGTCTTCTTTGCCCCAAATGATGAATTTCTTGAATTAGGTGAATATAAGATTAGATATCAAGCTGGGCAACTTGATAACTTGCAAAAGAGCTTTGAGCACCTTACCACACATTTTGAGCAGTTCACCATTAGTTTTTAGGAGTGTTTTCCACTAGCACCGCGACCACCATCATAGTGATTGGAGCTTAGTTTTTCTACGGATAATAAACTTTTGAGGGTGAGGGTAGAGCTAATTTAAGCTCAATTTTGCTTAAGAAATTCATGAAGTAGGCAATATCACACTCCCCTTTATTCATGAAAGTCTTTATTTTAGTTTGTGTGTTTATTTTTACTTTTTTTTTATCTGTATTTATTTTTATTTTTGTGCTTGGTTTGTAACTTTAAGTAACCTTGTAATTTGTCTTAGTAGTAATAATAGTGATTTTAGTTTGCTGGTTTGTTTTTTAGTTTTGGTTATGCTAATGATTTAGTTAGTTCAAAGTATCACTTAGTTTTCATTTAATTTAGTTCATCACGATTTTCTTCTCAAAAATCGAACATGTTGAACTTTAACTTAGAATGTGAAAAATGAGAGTAATAATTTCATATAGGGAAAAATTGTAAATATATAAGAAAATAAGAATAAAAGAATAAAATATGCAAGAAGAACATGATAAAGTTAATTAAATAAGAAATAAGGTGAGAAATGCAGTTAATAAGTCAAAAAGGGCAAAATTATAATTACGTGAGAAAATAAGGACCAAAAAGTAAATTAGGCATAGAAAAATTCATAAATATGAAAATCGAGAAACAAAGTGAAAAAAAAATATGATTAATAAACTCAAAAAGAGCAAAAATATAATTATGTTATAAAATAGAGGTCAAACGGTAATTTGACATCAATAAGATGATTTAAGAAGTTAAAATGACCAAATTTGTGAAAAAGAGTAAAATTGTAAATAATAAAAATTTTAGGGATCAACATATAATTTTTCACTTAGTAGGAAAATAAGAGGACTAAAAAGGAAAATTTTCATCTAAATTAAATTAAAGGTCAAAGGAAACAAAAAAATTCAAAATCGAAGTCAAACAAGGTAAAAAATGTTAAATAAAAAGTTTAGGTACCTAATTATAATTTTACATGCAAGTAGAAATTATGTAATATTTAATAGGAAAATATTGAATATAAAAATGATTAAAGAAAAAAGGGCAAATTTGAGGATAAATTAAGTTAAGCAGAAAGAAATAAAAAGATTAAGGACTAAATTATAATTTTTCACTTAAACAAGAATTATGTGGAAATTAATATGAAAAAAAATAGGCATTAAAAGGATCCAGTGGTAAAATTAGGGTAATTAAAGAATAAATTGAATTAATTAGCCAAAAGTAAAATAAAAAGGGTAAAATAGTAATTTATCGTTACATAATGGAATGTTGGAATTAAATTGTAAATTAAAGAGTAAAAATGAAATAAATTGTACAAGAGAGTAAATAAGGGTAAAATGGTCAATAGGTAATAAAGTTCAAATATAAAGAGGTCAAAAGAGAAGTTTGAACAAATTTAGTATATGAAAGGTAAAATCATAATTAGTTAAAGAGTTGAAAAAATAAAGATAAAATTGTAATTTGGAAAAAAAAAAGTAAATTCAAGGACTAGAAAGAAAGGAAATGAGATTTTATAGCAAATAATATCAAAGAGGAGAAATAAAGGGTAAAATAGTAATTAAAGAGAGAGATAACAAAAAGATCAATTAAGTTAGAAAAGGAACCTAAATATTAATTTAAGAAATAAAGAACATACATGTTATACTGAGAAAATAAATAAGATTTAAATGTTATGTTGATTAAAATAAGGATCTAAACAAAAATATTACAAAAGATGGAAAAATTTAAGAGTAATTAAGAAATTAAGTACAATAAAGATTTAAATGTTATGTTGTAACGTCAATTGTAACGTTCCCGGATCTGCCGCTAGTGAATATTATTGTGAGATTTCACATTGGTTGGAGTGGAGAACGAAGCATGCCTTATAAGGATGTGGATACCTCTCCCTAGTGGACGCGCTTTGAGCTGAGGCCCAAGGGCAAAACCTTAACCTCCTCCTAGATGGACCTATACCCAAAAGCGGATAGGCATCAGGCCTGGGCAAAGAGGACAATTTCTATTCAGGCCCATTGCGTGCCTCTGTGCAGCTCTGATACCTGAAGGATGCGTTTTGGGGGTAACCCCAAAAGCAAAATCGTGAGTCACCTAGCGTCGGCATGGTCTCCAAAGCAGAAATGTGGCATGATAGGTGGCAAAGCAGACAATATTCACTAGCTGCGGATCCGGGGACGTTACAAAGCTATTAATTACCTTTAAGTTAATGATGGTCAAAGAAGATAAATAAAAATAATGATGTAAAAATTAATAATATGAAAATTGATATTATTTTTTTAGTTAAATGTAATCTTTATAATGCAAGCCAAGTTAGAATAAAGTTCTAAATCACTCTCTCGACATGAAGTATAATGCCAAAAACATGCAATTATGATTCTAACCCTTAACTCTCTTTAATGAATTAGATTGTCATGCTTACAAATTTTAAGAATAAATACCAATCATCTTAACATCCCGATTTCTCCAGCAATGTTTTGATAATGAATTCCTAATAGATTTCCATAAGAATATATCTCTTGAACTATACCCTTACTTATAATAATCATGCATAAAATACTAATAAAAAATTATGCATTTAAAGACAACTTGTATCAAGTAGAATAAACAAATATTAACAAAGATGTTCAAGTTCCTAAAACGTCATTCAAATGGTACAAATAAGAATAGATCATTGAAAGATAAGTAAAAAGATGATGCCTCAATCCTTTTACTCATTAATGATTTATTCTTCTTCTTTGCTCTTATCTTCCCTTTAAAAGATAAAATCTTCTACATCTTTACAAAAATAGTAAAACTACTCTCTAGAATTATTTCCTAAGTCTCTCCCTTTCTCTTATCTTCATTGTATTTATAGACTCCTTGCAAAGCATTGCATATCTTCAAAAACCCTTCTAGAAGTACACAACCCTTGGTGAAAAGTCACGCCTCTTTGAAACTCGATTTTAAATTTGTATTGCATAGCCACCATTTATAATTTCCTTGTCAAGCATCGTGACCCTTCAAACATCCTTCAATAGGTACACAACTCTTTAAGTATCCCTTTAAAAGTATAAATCATTTGGTGTAGAGTCATGTCCCTTTGAAGTTTCTTTTGAAAAATAACTACCCCAACGTCTCTCTATCATGCTCACAATAGAACACGAAACTCAAAGTTAACTTCTTTCTTTTTTTTTGACTTTATCCTTGCCTAGTAGCGCTTGCGACCTCCTCTATGCTTGCGACAACATCTTGCTTTCTTAGCTCAATTTCAGCCTTTTTCTCTTTATTGTCTTCATTTTACTCTTACACAATGCAAAACACACAAAAGAATAAAAGATACCACATTTGACACACAAAATACCTTAAAATTAAATACTTACACAACAATTATAAATATAAAACACTAAATTAACATGAGCTACATGGCTCACATCAATTCTCCACACTTAAATATTTGCTTGTCCTTAAGCAAAAACTTAAAATGCAGGAATACAAAACACAACAAAACACATCAACAATAAAAATAGCATCATCATGGAGTGTTCATACTTAGTAAATACTTGGTGACAAATGAAACAACTTTATCTCACAATATACTAGTCTATGTCAACAAATTCCCAAACAACATCATGAATATTTAAGCTTTAATATTTAGTAATTGCAAATGTCACATTGCCTAAAGTAGCTCTCTTAAAGCAAACACTTTGTCCTCACATCTCTCAAATATTTAGTAGGCTAGTGTTTCACTCCATTCCCTTAATATACCAATACATACCATAAGCTTGTAATGAGTAAAAACCTCCACTACTAGCATAAAATAATGCACAAAATCCAAGGATCTTACTAAAGGTTGTAACTTGGCTTAGGTTAGGGTAGGAATAGTTTTTTTATTAAGTATCTCAAAATGTGGAGAAGAAAAGCAATTACTACATCATATGAGACTTACAAATAAGATATGGCATGGTACATGAAAATTCTAGCTTATTTTTTTCAAATCCCCTTATTTATATCCACAACTTTACTAGGTTTTTATGCTTAAAATTTTCCTTTCCTTTCTCTTTTTTTTTTCTTGATTTTTCTTTTCTTTTGTCCTATTGGACTTATATGTAAAGGGATCAAAACTAGTATCATGTATACCACTAAAAAAAAATTTATCTCAAATGATATAACAACACTAATCTTCTCATAATAAGGTGCCAAAAGAAAACTTAAGCATCCAAAAAGGATTATGGCTAAAAATGTGCTTATCAAACAAGAAAAATGGTCAATCGCTCAAAATTTGCTACATAAAGTCAAAAAGGTGGTTTATTTAAGCAAATTAAAATGGGTTAATTTTAATGCCCTCATCACTTTTCATGAATACTCATACTAAATATAATCTCAAAACTTATTCACCATAAGTTCTAGAGTAGATGATATAAAAGGGTACTCTCACAAGAAAAATATAACATCATAAGGCTCGAAATCTCACAATGGTAAAGTTTAAAGTCACCCTAAGCAATACTCCAATCACCCATATCAAAGTACATGTATAAAGAAAAATAACTTAAAAAGAACCCATACCAAAGTTTTTTGCCTAAACATAGCTCTTCATATGTGCACATAACATACTAAGGCAAGTGATCCAACAACATTACTTAAGAATTACATTAACTAGACCAATAATCGAAAAATACAAGAAATTTCATAAAAATGTTCCCATATATCATAAAATATAAATGCTTTATAAACAGACAAACTACATACAACCTAAAAATAACACCCTAGCTTCCCCACACTTAAAGGACATAATGTCCTCATTGTGTAAGAAACATGCACAATTAACACAACAACAAAACACAAAACAAATAAATAAAATGAAAACTAAATGGAGTAAAGAGAATCTGCCCTTAAGAAATGTTTGGATAACTAGAAGGAGAAGGCGTTAACTTGATATTTTGCTTACAGAAAAATGACATCAACTTGCGAGTTATACTCTTGTGGTTTCTACTCAAATCTTGCATTTAGGCTTCCATATTCTTTAAGCGAGCCAAGGTTAAAACTACAACAAAATATCAAAAACCCATAAAGAAAACAACTAGCAAAAATGGAAGAGGAAAGCTAAAAATTGTAAAATGAAAGAAAGAAATAAAAAGAAATCGTTTATGGGGAAAAAACTGGAAAATCTGGAAGTTTTGAGAAAGATAATTCAAAGGAAAACAAAAAATTCAAATTTAAAAGATATTTGAATAGTTGTAAGTTTTAAAACATCCTTAAAATTTCAAAATCCCAAAAAATTGATGAGTAAGGGGTTCATGCTCGCAATAGAGAGCAAAATATGAAAAATCTTTTAAAGTTTCAATAAGATGCAATGATGATAACTTCCAAAAACACAAACAAATCCTGTATAACACACACAAACTTTATTAGTAACAATAAAACTAAGCAAGAACATAAAATGAAACAACATAAATAAATAAAAATTGAAATAAACTCGAAATATCAAATTTGTAAAACAAAACAAACAAACAAACTCTAATTAAGTATTGTAATTCAAAATTTCAAATCAAGTATAATAATGGAAATAAGCACAAATCATGGTCCCAAACAACGATACTAAAAACTTGTAATGCTAAATTCGCAAGCTCACCGTTTACCGATTATAGTACTTAAGATATTATTTTCACGAGGACCAGATTGGTTATTACACACTACTACTTGATCTTAATATTGTTTACAATGAATCATTAATTTAATTGTTAAATTAAACTAATAATGTTATACTAAACTATTAATTACCTCTAAGTTAATGATGGTAAAAGAAGACAAATACAAATAATGATGTAAAAATTAACAATATGAAACTTGATATTATTCTTTTAATTAAATGCAATCTTTATAATGTAAGCCAAGTTGGAATAAAGCTTTAAATCACTCTCTCGACATGAAGTGGAATGCCTAAAATATGCAATTATGATTTTAACCCTTAACTCTCCTTAATGAATTAGATTGTCATACTTACAAATTTTAAGAATAAACACCAACCTATAACAACTATCTTAACATCCCGATTTCTCCAGCAATGTTTTGATAATGAATTTCTAATAGATGTCCATAAGAATATATCTCTTGAACTATACCTTTATTTATAATGATCGTGCATAAAATACTAATAGAAAATTTTGCATTTAAAGATAACTTGTATCAAGTAGAATAAACAAATGTTAACAAAGATATTCAAGTTCCTAAAATATCATTCAAGTGATATAAAGAAGAATAGACAATTGAAAGATAAGTAAAAAGATGATGTCTCAATCCTCTTACTTATTAATGATTTCTTCTTCTTTGCTCTTGTCTTCCTTTCAAACGATAAATTCTTCTACATCTTTACAAAAATAGTAAAACTAATCTCTAGAATTATTTCCTAACTCTCTCCCTTTCTTTGTCAATAATGTTCCATTCAAATTGGAGGTATTACTTGTACCAGCACAACATGATGTAGCTGATGGAGAAACAATAGATGGCACATATAAGCCAAGTTCATATATTTTTTTTCCTTTTATTGCATCGAGCAGCATGTAAAAACAACTCGAACTCATCCACAGATGACTCATCTTACGATCGCTCAGATCGGAGTTGCTCATACCTCTCCTATAAAACCATAATAATTTTTAATAAGCATAAATATAAGAACAACTCACAATTGACAATATGCCATTTAAATAACTATGAAAACTAAAACAATTGTATTCCATGTTACTTATATGTACCTCCCTACTACGATCGGTCGCATATGTCTTTCCATCATGATTTATAGTGTGTGTGTGCAGGTAGGCCTCGGGAATTGTAGGTGACCGGCCATACTCTTTCTCCTATATTAATTGCAATATAAGCAAAGCTATTAGAATAACATATTCATGTTAATTTTTTCACTCAAACAATACTCTTTTATTTTAAGAGTACTGCCACCATCATCACTAAATCTTATCCTAACATAAACACAAAAAATGCCATGCAAGTAACTGCTACTCAAAATCACTGCACCTAAATCATGAAAACCCAAAATACAGACACTTGCATGCTACTCAATACCACTGCACTTAAATAATATAAACTCGGAATACATGCACATCAAACTTCAAGTGCAAACATCCATCATCTGTTAATGACAAAAGAATTTCAACATCCATCATCTATTTTGATGAAGAAAATTAAAACACATGCAACTTGGGTACCTAGAATTTTTTCCACCTCAGAAACTACTATGTTATTTCATCACATTATAGGTTATCAAGGATCCATAAAAAGCATATATACAAAAGAGTAAGGTACAACAACAAATTAAGAAGATAGCAAGCCATCTTCAAAAATAAGAGCTTGAGTGTTTGAACAAGGAATTCAAAAACAACCTAAAAGATCCAAAAGAATAATTGATTTGCTCTCCATTCAAGTCCTAATGTTTGTACCAAAACTAATTGCAATTTATCATATTTTAAAGCATTGTTCTGTTCTTGGAATCATATAGAGCAGTAGCTCAAAAACTTAAACCAAATATTAAACAAAATCATCAGTAAATAGAAATTTGATGTGAAAAATCCATTTAAACCATCGAAGAATTTTACTTTGACAATGATAAGTGAAAGGTGAAGATGCATTAAGCTGATAAATAATAGTGGGTAGATTAATTTTCAATAATTATGAGCATTCGGAATGCAAGAAATTATAATTTAAATGGCATGCTCAAAGGCAATAGTGTTCCCTAGAAATGAGAGTTCTCAGGATTGGTGGATTTCAATTTGAAATCCAAGTATGGAAGTATACTTCTATTTCTCATCTCTTAAGTATCCTTTAATAGAAATATATTTCTCATCTCTTATATGCATGCAAAACAAAACATCATCAGCTGAACCTTAACCAGATTGGTGGATTTCAATTTGAAATTCAGCTAAAAATTAGTATTTTGAGCTACTCTTGAAATTTTGAAAAATCAATATGGGAACTTTGCCTGCAAAGCCAATTATTATGCATTATCCTTATACAATTTTTGAAAAATCAATATGCATTATCCTCATACAATTTTGTTGGTTTTTTCTCCACTACCAATCCACTTGTTCCCTTAATATGTTGAGTCATGGTTCTCAACCACACACATTCATGACTTGCTTCATGGATGGCTAATATTTCTGAATGATTTGAGGAAGTGGCAGTGATTGTTTGCTTAACAGATCGCCAAGAAATAGCAGTGTCACCATATGTAAAGACATAACCTGTTTGTGATCGAGCTTTATGAGGATCTGATAGATATCCAGCATCAGCATACCCTGTCAATTCTAAATTTACTCCTTTTGGAAAAAACAAACCCATGTCAGAAGTGCCACGAAGATAACATAGAACATGTTTTATACCATTCCAATGCCTTCGAGTTGGTGCAGAACTAAATCTTGCTAGCAAATTAACTGCAAAAACTATATCTGGTCTAGTGCTATTTGCAAGATATAAAAGTGCACCTATTGCACTAAGATATGGTACTTCAGGACCAAGAATCTCTTCGTTATCTTCTTTTGGATGAAAAGGATCTTTCTTGACATCAAGAGAGCGAACAACCATTGGAATGCTCAATGGATAAGACTTATCCATATAAAATTGTTTCAAGATTTTCTCTATATAAGATAACTGATGTACAAGAATTCCTTTTGGCAAATATTCAACTTGAAACCCAAGACAAAATTTTGTTTTTCCAAGATCTTTCATTTCAAATTCCTTTTTCAAATATTCTGCAGTAATAGAGATCTCTTTTGGAGTCCCCACTATGTTTAAGTCATCAACATAAACTGCAACTATAGCAAATTCTAAATTTATCTTCTTGATAAAAACGCATGGACAAATTGAATTATTCTTATACCCATTTTTCACTAGGTAATCACTTAGACGATTGTACCACATGCGTCCAGATTGCTTTAATCCATACAAAGATCTTTGGAGTTTAATCGAGTACATTTGTCGAGGTTTTGAATTATATGCTTCAGGCATCTTAAATCCTTCAGGAATTTTCATATATATGTCATTATCTAACGATCCATATAAATAAGCTGTCACCACATCCATTAGATGTATATCAAGCCCTTCAGAGGCAGTCAAACCAATCAAAAATGTAAACGTGATTGCATCCATGACTGGAGAATACGTTTCTTCATAATCTATACCAGGTCTTTGTGAGAAATCTTGTGCAACAAGTCGTTCTTTGTATCTCACAATTTCATTTAACTTATTTCTTTTACGAAAAAAAAAATCCATTTATATCCAACAGGTTTGACATCTTCTGGTGTCTGGACTACTGGTCCAAATACTTTACGCTTAGCTTGAATTGCTTCTTTCCATTTGAGCCAATCACTTCGATGTCGACATTCTTCTACAGTTTGAGGCTCATGCTCATTATCATTAATTATTTCATAAGCAACTGCATATGCAAACACATTATCAATAACTATGTCTTCTCTATCCCACATATTTCCAGATTTTAATGAGATCTCATAATTTTTCGGTACCGAAAACACTTCTGGGGTTGCTTCTCTGGAAATATGAAGTTGTTGATATTTGTTATTTTTAACCCCTTCTTGAGCATCATTTTGAATATTTTTCAATTCCCTTTTCTTTCGAGGAATAATATCTTTTACACCAATAGGTCTACCACGCTTCTGGCGTATGTTAGATTCATTAGCTACTGTACCTACCGGTAATCCTTCAGGGATAATCAATCTTGTAGGTACATTGGCAGCCGGAACATGAGATTTAATGACCTTTTGGGTGTCTGTGAAGATATCTAGTAATTGATTTGCAGCATTATGCAAATTTATTATTCTTTGAACTTCAAGTTCACATTGATTTGTGCGTGTATCATAACTGGACAAGGTTGGAGTGTTCCAACTAATTTCTTGTGCTTTTGGTCCTTTACTTTTATCTTCCCTTAACTGAGGGAAAACTGATTCATCAAATTGACAATCTAAAAATCTTGCTCTAAAAAGGTCACCAGTTAAAGGTTCTAGATACCTAATGATAGAAGGAGAATCAAAACCAACATATATACCAAGATGTCGTTGGGGACCCATTTTAGTTCGTTGAGGAGGGGCAATAGAAACATAAATAGCACAACCAAAAATTCTAAAATGAGATATATTAGGTTGTTGATCAAAAACAAGTTGCAAAGGTGAAAATTTCTGATATGCGGATGGTCTTATACGAACTAAAGATGCAGTATGAACAATTGCATGTCCCCAAGCAGATGCAGGAAGTTGTGACTTTATAAGCATAGGTCTAGCAATAAATTGTAATCACTTCATAAAAGATTCAGCTAAACCATTTTGAGTATGAACATGTGCAACATAATGCTCGACACTAATCCTAATTGACATGCAAAAATCATAAAATGCTTTTGAAGAAAACTCACATGCATTATCTAAATGAACTGTCTTGATAGGATGATCAGGAAAACTAGACCTTAACTTTATAATTTGAGCAAGAAGTTTAGCAAAAGCAATATTACGAGTAGAAAGTAAACATACATGTGACCATCGAGTTGAGGCATCAATCAAAACCATGAAATATCGAAATGGTCCACAAGAGGGATGAATTGGGCCACAAATATCTCCATGTATCCTTTGAAGAAAAACAGGAGACTCTAAATGTAATTTGGATGGTGAAGGTCTTACAATCAATTTACCTTGTGCACAAGAACTACAAGAAAAATCATTAGATAAAAGAATTTTCTGATCATTTAATCCATGTCCATTTGTATTTTCGATAATACATCGCATCATGGTTGAGCCTGAATGACCAAGACGATCATGCCAAAGTATAAAATTTTTAGGATCTGAGCACTTCCGGTGCATATAATTAGATTCAATCATCTTTATTTTGGTAAAATATAATCCAGTTGCAAAACTTGGAAACTTCTCTAATATGAACTTCTGGTTCAATTTCATAGAAGTTATATATAAATATTCAACAGTTCCTTCATTTGTAGTTTCAATATGATACCATTGTAACGTATATCTTTAAAACTTAGTAGATTTCTTCGGGATCTACTAGAATAAATCGTATCATCAATGTATAATGGTGTTTTTTTTGGGAACATAAGATGGACTCTGCCAGAGCCTTCAACTACATTTGTTGAACCAGATATTGTATTAAAATTAATTTTAGCTAATATTAATTGTAAGAAATAATTTTTGTTACGAAGAATTGTGTGAGTTGTGCCACTGTCCACTAAACATATGTTGTCCTCCATAATATCAATTTTATATGATTATCTAGTAACAAAAAAACATTTATTTAATAACAAGAAAAAAAATGATAACAAATAAGAAATGCTTTAAGAATTACTTATTAAAATAGTAGACTTTTATTGAAATTGTAAAATCGAATTACAAGAATAAACTTATTTTAATAATTGACATTTCCATTGCCAATTAAATGATCAATTCTACCACTATCATCCTCAAAAAAATCAGAAACATCAAAATCAACATCTAAAGAAAAATTTTTTTATCATTAGCAGGATCAACAGGCTCGAAAAAATTCACTTCAGCATTTTTTCCTTTTCCTTTTAAAGGTGCCTTGTAAAGATCAACTAGATGTTTGGGAGTGCGACATATATGAGACCAATGACCTTTAGTTCCACATCTAAAGCAAACATTGTCATTGTTTTGCATTTTTTTTTCAGTATTTTCCTCACTTTTGACCCATTTCTTGTTAATACCTTTGTTTTTAACATTTGAAGAAGAATTGGAACCATTTCTTCTTCCACGACCACGACCCCTTCTACCACGACCTTGTCCATGACCTTGAGAAAATGCCACATTAACTTCAGGTAATGGAGATGAACCAGTTGGACGAGATTGGTGATTCTTCATTAAAAGCTCATTGTTTTGTTCAGCCACAAGTAAACAAGAGATTAGTTCAGAATATTTTTTGAATCTACGCTCTCGATATTGCTGTTGCAGGAGCACATTCGAGGGATGAAAAGTTGAATATGTTTTTTCTAACATATCCTCATCAGTAATGTTCTCTCCACATAATTTTAATTGAGAGCTAATCTTAAATAAGGTTGAATTGTATTCACATACAGTTTTATAATCTTGCAAACGTAAGTGTATCCATTCATATCGAGCTTTAGGAAGAATCACCGTTTTTTGGTGTTCATATCTCTCCTTTAAATTATTCCAAAGGACTAATGGGTCTTTAACAGTGAGATATTCAGTTTTCAATTCTTCGTGTAAATGGTGTTGAAGGAAAATCATTGGCTTAGCGCGATCCTGCAGGGATGCGGTATTTCCTTCTTTTATTGAATCTCTAATATTCATAGCATTGAGAAGAATCTCAGCATCAAGTACCCATGAAAGATAATTTCTTCCAAAAATATCAAAGGCAATAAAATCAAGCTTTGCAAGGTTCGACGTTGTAAATACACTACACTTAAAAAAAAATAAAATTAGTCTATAAATAAATTGTCAAAAATTAATAAATAAAATTAAATTACACAAAATTAACAAATATGTGCACAATATTATTTTATGCAAATATGATTAATTTGTTATAGGCATAATTATGACCAACCCGTTTTCAATTAAGGGCATTCAATTTTGATAATTAAAAGCACACGAAATAAAAAAAATAAAAACAAACAAAATAAAAGGTAACATATAAAATAAAAAAAATAAACCAACTTTATGTTTGTCTTCACGGAACCAAAAACAAAAGAAGAGAAAAATAATAGTAAATAAATCATCCACAATAATTTCAAGTTTAGGGCTGCCATACAGATATAGGACCCTACGTAGTGTACCCAAAATCATAATAATGAGAGAAAAATTAAATTAATTATTATGATAATCCACGTATATAAATATAATATTTCTCAATAATAGTTGAAAATGATTATTAATTAAAATCAAAATAATAACAATATTAATTAATAATAATATTCAACAATATTTGTTAATAATAATTATAATAATCAATAACAGTAGAGATTAGTTCAATGATATTTTGGTTCAGATGATAATCGTTCACAATAATTAAAATCATATAAGTAAAAAAAACTGAATTAAGGTAAATAATAAACTTTCAAGTTATTTTGAGATAATTTACCATTAAATCTTGTAAATTAAAATTTTTTATTATTTCGAGCCGGGTTGTCGTAAACCATCGACTTCCAATAATCAATAGAGGCTATTGTGCTGATAACGTGTTATAAACTAATTAAAGGAAAGACAAAAATAGTAGAATAGAGAATTTTTTCTTATTAATTGTGTATACTGAATAACCACAATAGGATATTTATAGGCACAAAATAAAAGAGGTAGACTTCTACTAGAATAGGAAGAATGACGAATTTGATAGTCATCCAAATATCTCATAATTATCACAACATATTATTATTATTATTATTATTATTATGCCAACTGCAAAGCCAATTATTATGCCTTGTACATTGTGTAATTGAAATTTAATGTACTGTTGCGTGCGTGTACATAATTACTTTATTTCGGCCCTGAATATCTCCGCTATCATGGAGTCCATCGTGAAATTATATTATATGTTCCCACTTTGATTATGCTTCCTTTAAAAATTAGGCATCATGACCAACCCTCTAAATTAATAGTTGTTCGCTTCTAGGTCCACTAATTAACATGTCAATTCATATAAGAGTTCTAAATTGGCCAACTCAAAACTAATGGTGAATTTCTATTTACTTGTCCTCGTAATCCAATTGGCTTCTAACATGGCTACAAAGATAGATCTTGGATAGTTGTAATATTCGAGAAATCCAACTTATGTACTTAAATTATTTAATTTTCGAGTACCACACTATTTATGTTGGAAATTACAGCATAAATATATGATTAACTGACAATAATGGCTAACCACCTAATCTAAGGAGTCAAAAATTAATTAAGAGCATAGAAAATAATAGATAAACGGTTATAAAAGCCTGCCCCAACTCCAACATTGCATCAATAAATGAAGCCAGTTCATAAATGTCTATATGTGATTATCATTTAGCTATCCTAAAGGTGACTTTATTTTCATAAAGAGCAAGGAAACAAGTCTATATTTGAAAAATCACAGCAGTACAACTCCACATTATGAGCAAAACAGTTGTTAAATGTTGCAGAGAAGTGAGTTGTAATTTGTTTTTACTTAATATTTTGAGCATGCCTCTAGATCATAATGATACCCTCCAAAAAATCCTTTAACCGTATCAGCTCTAAGGTACAACATTAGACATGGATACTTCTTTGAAGTTTTGGGCTTATGGCTGAAAACCCAACTTTTATCCCCAACTTTTTGCTCCCAAACTTCCAATATCAGCCTTCAAAACATAAGTTCCATTGAAACTTCCTCATGAGTCAATCAGATTTGGTGAAGTTCTGAAAGTCTCTAAGATTTATGGCTTCCCATTCATATAACATCATATAAACTTGTTTAATTAATCAGAATACTCCCCATGAATTTTCATTAGAAAGATAGGAAGAAGAACATAAGAAGAACAAAATCAAAGAGCGTATGCATAAATTTCTCTAATGTTAAACATGGAGATAAATTTTAATTCGGTATACCTGAAGTTTTCTAAAAAATAACTTATGTATATATGGACCAGATTTATAAAATTAATTCAATGATTAACATAAATACATTAAGAAGAAAATAAATTTAAAAAAAAAAAGCTAGTACCTTTATATTGCAGAGTTTAGAACCTCCAGCTACACGGTATTTGATGTGATATAAAGTGCCAGGTTCTTCAGAATATTTTACTTCCCATGCATAGATTAAAATGAAAGATCGATGTTAAATTCCAAAATTGATAAGAAGAATATAATTCTAAACCCCGTGAACCTCTAAATGTACATACAGAGTTTGAAAATTCAGTATGCAGATTCAGAGACCAATTAACCAAGTAAGACCTTGAAAAAAAGTACCAATTTCTATTCAACCAATAATAATAGCAAAGCTGCTTAATTTCCTAAATGTTAGGATATGCATCATCAAACATACAAACCAAAAAACATAGAACAAATGACAAGAAAAAGAAAGCAACAACTTAACACCAATACATGTGTTTAATTTTGCAAGTTCCCTTTTAAATTTGAGATATGGGGATTGAGAGATTATGAGAAAGAGGAGTAGATAAAAGAATGCAAAATTGACATGAGAAGAATTCAATTAAAATATTTATTTTTAAAATAAAGTAATTAACATGAGAAGAATCTCAATTTAATTTAGATGTTGTTGAGATAACATAATAAGCTGCAAGTAATTAATATAATGTAATAACTGCACTAGAAGGAGAATTAAACAACAATTTGTTTATTGACATATTTTTAATTACATACAAAAACTCTTACTTTAAAAAGAGAAAAGATGAATTGAGGGAACAGCAAAATCATCAGCAGCAGCTACTTCTTGAGGTACCCAATTGGTATATTTCTTGTGAGAAGACATTTATTCCAATAAAAAGAGACAATAGTTAGCTGCTTCTCAATCCGGATTATAGTAGCATATAAATAATAACCAGATGATACATTGGGCAATAGCAAAAGCAAACTGACAGTCCTAAGAGCAAAAGCAGAAATATATCTCTGCCGAGGATCAAAATATTAAACAACCAGACAAACTCAATTAAATTAGACTAGCCAAATCTAGCTTTCCAAGTAGGCAAAAACAAAGCACAGGGGTGCAAATCACAAGGACCATATTTAAAGAACTTTAGCGGAATACTAGAAACTGAGATGATTACAAGGCACAACATCCAGTCCATTTGTGAGATAAATAAAACAATCGAAGTACATCCAGGAGGCTTGCTAAAATCATCTGCAATTCTATACCATCTTACATAGAAAAGACTAGTAGGAAAGCAAGACATATCGCATACCAGAATCATCAGCCAACATCAAAATAGCAAAATAATCAGTAAAAGAAAACTCTCCAATAATAGTAAGGTTAGTCCCAAAATAGAGCCCTCCAGAAAAGATAGGCCAAACAGAAAAAACGATTTCCACCATTTGAACGAGAAGAACATACCTTTTTTTTTTGTTGTAGATTTTGTTATTTACATCCCTGCTTCTCCCTCCTCCTTTCACCTATTAAATGTCATCGGAAACCTAATAAAGATAAAATTTTATAGGAATGAAGTCTCATTTGAACAAATCTATTGAAAAACATCTAACTCACGCGGACTATGCATCTATACACAAAGGAAAATGAAAGCTTAAATGAAATCGAGTAGCTCACCTCTCACACATGTAGATGGAAATTGAGTTGCTATCGCCGACAGGGTTGCCGGCTATCGACTGCAACACCAAATAAGGGGGATTTGGGGGTTTAGGTATATAATTTCTAAAGAAAAAATAAAGTCCCGAAATGGTTTTCCCCAAATAAAAGTTACATATTAAATATTTTTTTTAAATAGCAACTAAATTACCGACTACTTTCCTTGTTGCTAATTGTACTAAAACAGTCGCAAAAATTTTAGCCAAAAAAGCCAAAAAATTCCTCCATAAATTGCGACTGAAACTTCATCGCTAATCCATCACAAAAAATAACCATGCAACTAGCGACTACAAAACCGTCGCTATATTACAACAGATTAATTTTCCAAACAAAATAAAGTGAAAAAAGTTTAGCGACGAAACTTTCATCTCAAAATAAGACACTAATTGTTACTGCCATAATTTAGCCACTGTTTCCTTCTTTTTGTTGCTATTTAGTAGCTAAACACCTTAATTTGGTGAAAAAAAAATTTGACGACTGATTATTATTTTGGTCTCTATTCCATCACAAAATAGTGATTGTTTCCTTCCGTCGCTAATTCGCCATGTTTTTGTGTAATGTGCATACATATGTGAATTTAAAATATTTGATTAAATAGATGCAAATGATTTGACAATTTAAATGTTGGCATACGACATACGTGCATCATCATCATCGATTAATTTAATCCTAGAATAATATGAAAATTGAGGCCGTATCACTCAAAATTGAACAAAAAAAAAAGAAACAATGACATCATGCCATGTTTGGTTTAGAGTAAATAGAAGTAAATGAAAATGAAAATAAAATAAAATTATTTCAGCAAACCTTGATGTTTGATTCCCTTAAAAAACGTAGGGAAATTAATTTTTTTTGTAATTCCAAAACTAAATATATTTATAAAATTTATTTTACTTAAATGTCCTTTATAAACAGTTCATACAACAATAGAAAGAGACATTTTCGAAAAAGAAAGAGATAATTCTAATATTTCGTTAGTGTAAAATCAATGACTAACAATTTCTTTCATTACTGTAAAAATTTTCATTATATGTCCTCCCTTTTTATGAGTTTGCAGGAAAGTTTAAGGTAAAAAATTAGTAAAAAGAAATGATAAAAACAATTAGTAGCTTTCATTTATCTGTTGTGCAGTTAGTTAGAATAGTTAGCTGATTTATTTGTTACTTTTATCATTGGTCATTTTTTGTATTTTTATAATAGAATGGTAATAGATGATGAAATAAAAAAGGCAGCTATTGTAATTTAAGCGTGCCTTGAGAAGTTTTGGCCATCCATTGTAATATCATTAATGAAATATTTCTGTCCTTTATTGTAGTCATCTTTCTCTGTCAATCCTTTCTTTTTAGTTTATATCATTTGGTATCAGAATACTGACGGTATTGGAAATCAAAAAATTACGACATGAGGTTGTACAATGGGTATATAATTCTGAAAGATGCCAACAACAGTTATTGAATGGATCTATTAGTGAGATAAAAAATCTAATTAGGGATTTAAGCCCTCAACATACTGAAGTTTTAGCTAGAGATGAGCATAGATCGGTTTACCGTCCATTAGCAAAAAATTTAACCTGTCCATTAATATCGATTTTTTAAAATCACTAACCATTAATTAGTCCGTTGCATTCGGTTAATTAGTCCATCGGTTTCGATTTGGTTAACCGATATTTTTCGGTTAACTATTAAAATTTATAACATAAAATTATTAAAAAAAATTCGGCAAAGTTCAATTTAATTTCAAATGTGTAAAATAATTTAATATAAAAATTACGAAATAAATATAATTTACTAGTTAAAATTAATGTTATACATATTAATAGCTAATATTATAAAATATATTTGATATTTGTTGAAAATTATAATATGCTTGATTTTAAGTCAAATAAAATTTTGAATAATATTAAATGTTATAACATAAACTCTAAAATATAAAAAAATTTAATTAAATGCTATTAAATAAAATATGAACACCAATATATGATAAAAATAATATATATAAAGTTAATCGAATACTATATATAAATATTACTATATAATTAAAGAAAATGACATAATCTAAATTTAGTTTAATATATTATATAAGTTTTATAAGAAAATATAAAAAAATTAAGCTATAAAAATAAAAATATATTTTAAATATATTTTAAAATATTATTTTATGTAAATTGTAGAGAGAAATAGAAAAAATTAAAGATATAAAAATAAAAATATTATATATATGAACCGGTTAACCGGTATATAAAAATTTAAACCGTAATCATTAACAAAAAATATAAAAATTAAAAAACGTAAATCAGTCCATTGGATTGATTAATCATAAAAATTGATTTGATTTCGAACTAATTTTACGGTTAAATATATTTTCGATTTTTTTTTCTCACCCCTAGTTTTAGCTAAAAAAGAAATAACAAAATCCGCTGATGAGGAATTCTCAAGGAAAATTGGGGAGAATAAACATACATGGAGAAGAACCACCAAACTGCAATTTTCAAGATTTAATGGTGAGGAGCTTAGTAATTGGCTTCTTTGAACATAACACTTCTTTGAAGTAGATGGCACACGAAGAGAGAACTTTTTTTTTTTCATTTATTTACAATTCATAACATGCTAGAACTATTAGAACTATTTTTTCTGTATAAAATATCTAGCTCTATCATATTTTTATTAACTGCAATTTTAATTTTTGATTCATTTTTTTCACAGATTTCTTGATTTTTTTTTTGTTTTACATGTTATTTATTTTATATCAACTGAAAGGCAATTTAATATTATGAACAACATCAATCTATTATTAAATGAATATTATATTAGGATAATATATCTGTAAAACCTTCTTTTGGACATTAGTTTGTTTTTTTATATTTTATATATTATATTTTTCCGGATTAGAAATAGTTTAGAGAGTTTAATTTATATGTTTTTGTTTTTTCATTTCACTTTTTTTATATTGCATGTTATATATAAGGAGGCCACATCACATCATTGTGTCATTTTATATGTGTAATACACATGGTTATTAAACTCGATTTAACTCGGATGGTCGGAATAGTTGGATCATGACTCAGTCAGTAATCTGAATCGATCCAACATGAAAATCGAAAGGAGTAAAAATTCGATTTGGCTAAAAAAAAAATCGGTTTGGCTTGAAAATCTGTGACTCGGATCGGACTCTGGTTCAACCTAAAAATGCTTCATTTTGAGGAAAAATCAATGTTATTAAAACTGGACCGGATAAAAAATCGGCAAGGCTGGAGGTTCATTGTTCGACCGGTTCAACCAGATTTTTTATTTTTAAGATATTATTATTTAATATAATTTTATAAATACTAATATATAAAAATTAAAAAAAAATATATTCATCAAACATTAAATATATATTACAAATATCCCAATAATAAGTTACAAAATATAATTTCAATTTTATTACTACAAATACTTAATTATGAATTTTTAAATATCATATGTTAGAAATATAAAAATATAATCATATCATGAAAAAAAATTTTATTTACATGGAGCAATAATGAAGCAAATACAAAAAATATTGACCTTGCATATATGAGCATAATTATATTTAATTACAATAAATCAAAATAGATAATAAGTAGATTAAATTATAATGTGACATCTTTAGAATTTAAAATACTATTTTTTCAAATAAATAAATAATGGAAATATATATATATATATATATTCATAAAAAATTAAATATATGTCACGAATATCCTAATAATAAGTTATAAAACATAATTTCAATTTTATTACTATAAATGGTTAATTATGAATTTTTAAATATCATATGTTAGAAATATAAATATCTAATCATATCATGAAAAAAATTTCTTTTTTAGATAGAGTACTAATAAAGCAAATATAGAGAACATTGACCTTATATATATGAGTATAATTATATTTAATTACAAAGAATTCAAATAGATAATAAATAAATTAAATTATTATGTGACATTTTTAAAATTTAAAATACTAATTTTTCAAATAAATAAATAATGAAAATTTACAAACATATATGTGTGTGTGAAAATATACAAAAACAATTATGATTTTTTACTTATTTTAGCCAAAAATCCGGTTCTGTCTGGTTCAATCCGATTTTTTACCAATTCAGTTTTTAATAGTTAAATCAATCGATTAGCCTATCGGTTCGCTGTTTAACTGATTCAACCGTTCGGTCCGATCCAATTTTAATAACATTGAAAAAATTTCCTAAATCCCTGGATTTGCCTTCTCTGTATTCATTTCATTTGACACAGCCACCTCCTTTTCTCACTTCTTCTTCACCTGGAGCGGAACTTGTGTTTTTTAGGTGCGGTTTCTTCACCGGAGCTCTCTGCATCCAGGTATGTTTCTTCACCGGAGCTATGTAGATTTTTTTTTTACCTATGTTCGATTGCTTCTCATTCTGACCAAGGCTATCATAACTTAATCTTAGCACACTTAGAATTTCTTAGTGAGGTTCTTTCTTTAATGGTGTCCCAATTTTAGCACACTTTAATTTCTCCCACACATTTTAAGCATTTAAGAATTTATTTGCACTGCTAAATTTTGCAACCGTTTCTGTTTTTTCTTGTGCTCTGTTCTGCTTCATACTTACTAGCTAGCTGCTAATTTGTATATAATTGAAAACAGAATTGTACTTAAGAAACTCTATTTTCTTTTGTTTAATTAGATAATGGGTATAGGAGAGAAGAGTTGTAAAGATTGAATGATATCATAATCTGGCAAATTGAAAGAAGGAAGAGAGAAGCGACTGCAAGGGAAAATCAAATTAGGAGAATAGGGGTTCAAAAGGAGCACTCTGTGTACTTTTCTTAGCTAATATTAACGAAAATTCAAACCTTGTACTCTCAAAAATTACTCATACTTCTTTTTCTCTCTATAACTTTTTAGACTCTTCTCTTTCTTTCTCTTTCTCTTTATTACCTTATTTGTTTCTATAATCTGTTTATTTTTAGTGATTAATAAAGCTCAAAATTTTGTTAATTTTAGTCATACCATGTTTCAATGAGATAGGAAGAGATTTTTTCAAACTCTAACCACTGCTACATTAAGAAATTTGAAAAACAAACCTTCAACTTTTCAGGGAAACCAATAAAAAAATTAAAAATTAAAAAACAAAATAAGAAAGGAAACAATGTTGTAGGACCTAATTCATCCACCACTAGGGTAGCTCCCAATTGCAATCATACATCTTCCATTCTAATTTCATATTCTTTAATTTATTTCTTTTTTAATTTGCTTTGCTTTGCTTTGCTTTTTAATTACATAGTTTTTTCCTTCACATTTATAAAAATGGTGAATTTTCATTGATTGTGAAAAAGTTTTTTTGAATATTTTTCTTTATTTTTAAGAATGAAAATTCTTTGTGAAATTTCATGCTGGAGATTTTCTTTACCATTATAATTTTTCTAGTTATATTATTAATATAGTTTGAAGTTGTGTAATTTTTGACATTTCTGTTTTGTTTTTCTTTGATTCTCTGATTAAGCAATTGCAAGAATTGAATACTAATAAAGTAGTATTAAGTGAAATTGTTAGCTTCTTCCATGTCTTTTTGTAAAATTTGTGATTAGTTAAGGTAGTTTCTAGTTCTTTTTACAGTCTAATAGATCAATTATGCGGTTATTGCAGCACTTTCGGTATAAATGGCAGCCTCAATAACCCTCCAGTTCTTTTGTCATACTTCTTCGAAATCTTAGCCAATCCTATATATTTAAGAAGAAACTAATAGATCAATTATGTGGTTGCTGCAACACTTTCTAGGTCATTCAAATTCTCATTCATGGTGTTCATATATGCGAAGATATATAGCTGCAAAAGCTTTGTCGTTGGTTGTTTCCTCATGCCAGGCTTATGCCAATAATAAACATAATTTATAGTGTAATTATAATTAAATTTATTGGTAAATGTAGTTGACAATATCTTTTTTTCTTAATTTATTAGAAAATTATGGTGAAAACAACATAAAAATGATGATGGAGACTATATATGGAACATGATTTAATTCAAGGAGTTGATGGAAGTGGAGATGAAGACGGAGTGAAGATTAAGATGAAGATTAATGATTAATGACATATCATATTTTTAATTTTTTTATAAGTAATTATATTTATAAAAAATAAAAAACTACAAGTCAACCCGGTCCAATCAATTGACTCTTGATTCAGTTGGCAAGCTGAGTCGATATCCAAACCGCTTCTGAAAACATTGGTAATACATTTAGTGAGTTTGATACTATTCAATGTGAATCTACTCTACATTAAAAATATTTTGACTATTATATATAAAATTATCGAGCTATTTAAAAATTTTTAAAATTATTTTAGTGACTAAATTTTAACATTTCTAACTTCAATTATTGTTTTATATTCATTATAGCATCGAAAATTTAAATGGTAGCAGAGTCCCATTGTAACACCCTCTAACCACAGCCTATTTCTATCATCAATTAAACATTATTAATCTAACATTAACCTAATTTCTTGTCTCAATATAGATCATCATACATCCACACATGTTAAAAATTTTATATTTTAGCTTAAAATACTATATTATGCATATATGTCTCATCTAACATCTCTTTCGACATAACTTTATCTATTTCTTAGTTTTATACCTCTATCGTGAATAAAAACATACTCCTCTATTATGTCTTCCTCTCTCACTTTTCTGAACCTTTTGCATATTGCTGTAGAGAATTCCTTCCATCCTACCCCCTCATTGTCCTTGCTCTGATTTAGGAACCGTGATTCTACTTTACCCTGCAAAAATAGACTGGCAAGGTCTACTTGCCTATCCGGTATCACCTTAAAAATCTGAAAGTATTTCCTATATTTGCTCACCCATGCCTAACTCCCTTCCCTATCAAAAAATTGCAATTCACACTTAGGCAGTAGCTTATTAAAATAAGTTTTGCTTATGTGGTTGTGTTTATTTAGGTGTGGCAAGATGCCCCTATTAGGTCTAGGAGTTTCATGGGTGCAAATTTAAGGATCCTTACCTCTATTACTACTGCTGCTTGGCTGGGTTTGGGTGATGGTTGGGTTGATGGATGCATTGGGTAGTTAGAGACCTTGGATAAGCTAGGCCAAATAAGCCACAGACTTTTGGTTCTCCTACCCGAGCTCAAGCTTTAGGTTGTGTTGCTTCTGCATTAATGCCTCTTTCTTCTATTAGTTCTCCAGCTGGAAGTCGATCATCTTTGTCTCTATGTTTCCAAGCTTGGACTCCATTTAATGAATACAAGTTTCTCTCTATTCCTTCATCTTGGAACTAAAAGATTGAAGCTGTTCCTCCTACTTTTCAATGGAGGTTGAAGTTTTAGGGGTGTTTAGGTTTTTTCCCATTCTACAGTAGGAAGAATGTGGTTCAAAAGGGCTTTGATACCAGTTTGTTAGGAATAAATCCTAACTTAGATGATGGATGAATAATTTCTGGATTTAATTTCTAGAATGAAAGGTTTTTTAAGGTTAGTACATAATAGAAGAAGAAGAGCAGTGGGAAAGAAAAAGAGAGAAAATAGTGAAATTAGCATTCAATATTTAAATGGTCCCCCCCAAGGAGAATTTGTTACATAAAAAGGGAATCAACCAATGATTGGTTGTATTAGAGGACAAAAGGACATGCACATTCTCTTTCTTCTAATAACCTTATAAATATAGCTGTGCAGCAGCCTTTTCTAAAACTAGGAAACAAAATAGAAAACTCATAAAGAGCAAACTGAAAATAACCAACTTAACTAACCCCAAAAGAATTATTGAATTACCCTTCTTCATTTATACCTAACACGTTCCTTTATAGATTTATTGATGAAGAAGTGTATATGGTGCCCCTAGAAGGATATGACAAAGCTAGTAATGGATAAGTTTGCAAGCTTCGACAGTCACCTTATGGCTTGAAACAAGCATCCAAGAAATGGAATCAGGAGTTCACCTCAAGTCTTCAAAGTTTTGGGTTCCAGCAGTCTAAGAATGATCATTGTCTATTTATAAAGCCTTTAGGTAACTCCTATTTGGCCTTGCTGGTGTATATTGATGATATGTTGCTTACCGGTCCTTTAGAAGATGGCATCAAGACAGTAAAATAATTTTTACAATACAAGTTCACCATCAAAGATTTGGGAAATGCTAAATTTTCCTAGGAATTGAAATCTCAAGATCTGAATATGGCACAACCATCAAACAACAAAAATATATACTTGATATAATCGGGAATGCTGGTCTTAGTGATGCCAAAGCTAGCAGTACCCCTTTGCCTTTAGGTGTTAAACTGACAAAGAATGTAGGCTCATGATTAGTTGATCCAAAATCTTATAGAAGATTCATTGGTCAATTACTTTACCTAAACTCCATTAGACCTTATATATCTCATGGAGTTCAACAACTTAGTCAATACATTCAAGCACCATGTCAACTACATTGGGAGTATGCCATACATTTACTCAGATATTTAAAAGGTTCTCCAAATAAAGAATTGTTTTTGCCTGCTAACAATCCATTGCAGCTGACAACTTACTCTAATGCTGACTGGGCATCTTGCAAAGACACCAAAAGGTCTCTCACTGGGTTTTGCATCTTCCTTGGTACTTCTATAATTTCTTGGAGGACCGAGAAACAATCTACAGTGTCCAGATCCTCAGTTGAAGCTAAGTACAGAAGCATGACTTCCACAATTTGTGAGCTACTATGGGTTTCTTATATTCTTCAAGATTTTCATGCCCCTGTTAATCTCCCTATTCCTTTTTGTTGTGACGATAAAGCTGCTCTCCACATAATAGCTAACCCCGTCTTCCATGAAAGAACCAAACACCTTGATTTTGATTGTCACTTGGTGTGGTTTCATCAATCTACAGCACATTCCCTCTCAGCAGCAAGTGGCAAATTTATTCACTAAAACTCTACCTTCTGCAGCATTTTTTTCTCCCTTGTCCAAGTTGAGCATGGTTAATCTCTCATGCTCCAACTTGAGGGGTGATGATAAGTGAGTTATTTTTGTCATTTTGTATATAGTCTTTATTTCAGTTATTTTCTTGATTTTAGGTAGGTGGTGTCATTCTATTTTTGTGTGTTGTATTCTGTTATTCTTTGTTGAGCTGTATAGGAGAGATTTTGTCATTCTCTCGTGTATATAAGCTACCTCTTGCAAACACTTTGGTTATAAGAAAATTCAGAAAAAAAATCCTCATCTTCTCTCTAGTTTTTCTCTGCTATTTGCAGAACTTGTACAGTTATACCTATGTGAAAGATAAATTCAATCTATTTGGAAGGACATTATTGAGAGAAAAGATACAGGAACATACACAAGATAATCTTAATTCAAATTAAATAGACCAGTACAGGCTTGAAATTTTATATAATTCGCGGATCACTTGTGGTTGTGTAAAACTAGTTCTAAAAAGATTAATCAGTCCAGAAAAACTGGAACCAAAGCATCAAACTCTATTGCCGTTCAGTAAATCTGATGCAAGAGAAAATCTTCGAGATGGGGTTGGCCACCAACTACAAAGCCCAAAACCCAGATGATACAGTTTCTGTTTTTCGCATTTGTGCTTCATTTTGTTATAAAGAATGGTATAGTTTGAGCTGCTTACATTCCTCAAGTAACAGAACTCCCTACTATCATATTTGTATACCTGCTGCGTACTTCCCACTCCACCGACCACCAAGTTGTTCTTTACAACCATTACACCCTGCCCATTCTGCAGACTTTTTAGAGTGTTGGTCATAGATCCAGCAGCATCTGTTGACTTCTTCTCATTGAACCCCAGTGTAACGTTTGTTATATACAAGGAATTCCCATTTCCTTGGTCGGACAAGTCAGAATACATGCCAAAGTTAAAGGTTTTCAGCGACTCGAATGAATGAACAGAAGAGGTGAGCTTTCTGAAAAAGACTGTGTCATTAAAAGTAATTGTCTGGTTCACAATTTGCAGATTCCCATTCTCACCCATCTCCATTGAGTTGCTGTAACTGAAGTGTTGATTAAAATTTGTGGTGATCTTCCCTAGTGAAGACATCACCCATCCAATCGAGGAAATAGACCTTCGTGCACTTGTCAAGAATGATCCATTCAAACCCTTGAAATTTGACACCAAAGACAAAACAAGAGGGTTACTCTTCTGATTCAAAACCTTCCCTTCAGTTTTTTCGCTCTTATGGTCTAACCAAAGATGCAAGTTTGCATCTATGTACCAGACATTCAAAGCATTGGTGACACTAAAACCCAACTTCTGGGTCTTTCCATCCAATAAATTCCCTAAAAAAGGAGTAATTTCAATATCATAGGAAGGGAGATTAAATGAACACCAGTAATTGGTCTCCACAACAGAGGATTAATCCCACCTGTATAAACCACAGTAAAAGGCCAAATTGCACCAACTACATCTCCATCAAGGCTAACAACAACCTCCCTAAAAGGACCATTTCCGGAAGTATCAGTTAGATTGTTAGCAACAATATACTCATTAGGATAATTTCCATACCAAAATTCATCATTCTCATGAAAAGAAACATAAACTTCCAACACAGCTCTATACACATTTTGAGGAATAGCAAATTCCTTCGACAGGGTTTCAGTATTATTATCAATTTCAAACCACAACCCATCATTCAGTGGCAAATTTCTTGAAATGGGTAAGTTCAAATCAGCCTTAGAAACATCTGGAGCCCTCAAATTATTCAAACCATCAAAATTAAAACCCATTTTGTCTTTAGCAGGATAAAAATAAATGCTGATATTCACATGGTAAACACCAGTATAAGTCTTATCAACAAGATTACCAAGAAAAACAGCAAGTTCTTGAGTCTGATTCTTAAGAAGCAATGAATAATACCTTGTTATATCCTTCTGTACGGACCAGAAATTACCGGTGGCCCTTGGCTCTGCCGTGCAGCTTCTGAGAAGCTCAACACCACCAAGCCAAACCCCAAAAATGCGATCAAATTGGCGACCTTTACAAGTGGCATTCCATTCAAAGACAATTTTGGAGAAATGGTGAAATGGGCAATGAGAGGGAGGGTTATAATTGGCAATAACAGGAGGTTTGCCATAGGTATAACCAAAATCATGTTGAAGAACAGAGTGAATGCAAGGTTTAGAGTTGGGGAGATTGACGGGTTTTGTGACTTCGAAGTAAACAGTAGGTGGGGTATCATTCAGGGATTGAGAAATGAGATTTGAATTGAGAAAGGTTTTAGCTTTATGAATGTTGGCTACGGAGGGGAAAGGTTGAAGAAGAAAGATGATTAAGGATAAGGAAATAGGAAGAAGAAAGGTAGCCATTTGCTATGAATGTTTGTTGGAGGGTTGCTTTTGTGTTTGTATTTTAACACTCACTTCATGTTTTGGAGTAGACTCCAAAGATATCAACTTTGGAGACTTGTAGTTGAAAACAATGACGGACAGTTGCTAAAACCCGCTCCATGAAATAAAATAAATGAAGTTCAAGAGAATAATAATTATTTTGTTTAGAAAAAAATATTATATTTACTTCCTTTTTTAATAGCTAATCCAGTTATTATGGAAAGAGCTATGCTGGATATGCCAATTGATATCCAAAATTATTAAATAAAAAGAATATTGACTCAAAGGTTAGAGACATTGAATACCCCATATACAAATTGATAATTTGCTAAAAATTAAAAAATAAAATAAAATTCAATTTAATTTGATGTTTAGGCTTATGTAGTGCACACACATAAAAACAGTAAGACATAATACAAAAAATTAATACGCATTATGATACAACTGAACATTAAATTAATTTTTAAATTGAAAATCGCATGGATGCCATCGATTGCATATATATATATATATTGTCAAAAAAAATATTATAAATTAAATTTCAACCTGTGACCCGACTATATTTTGTCTCGTTAGAGAGACCCACTTACAAATTGACACATGGCAATTATTTGTAAAAAAATAAAATACATAATTTCAGATATAATCGCATATTTGAAGGAGTGTACGGAGCAAATTAAATTGTAAGGGGTCAATTTTTAACGGCTAAAAATATTACCGTTTGGCATTTTTAGAAAAAAAAAAATCTGTATAAACATCAACCCACATTCAATAATTTTTCACACAAATCTACGTCTTCAAATTTTTATAATTAGTCCCATTTTCTTCTTATTCAACTTAAAAATGAATCCAAGTCAATTTCACCCTAGTACTTATGTTTATAATTTATTTTCTTAATTATAATTTTCTTAATTATTATTTAATATAATATTAGTTAATATTTATTTAATTTATTTTTAATAGTATATGCACTCTAATGAAAAATTTAAAAGAAAGACAATAATTGAAGTGAAAAATATATTTTTTTAATTTACAATAGTGTGGCAGAAATGGATCCAAATCAAATAGTTAGATGAGTCTCTTCAACTGCTAGAAGTCTCTGAGATGACTTTTCTCAAAATTTAATTTCTAGTTAAATAAGTAAGAAAACCTTCAGTACTATATAGAGCAAATTCAATGACCAACATTAATGAACACTGATATGGAATCCACAATTTAAGCGTTCCATCCATGGAAATAACTCATTTCAAATATCAAACAATTTTTTTTTATAATTAACTCCATTTTATTCTCTCTTTTCTTTTTTTTTAATATATATATATATATATATATATATATATATATATATATATATATATATATATATATATATATATATATATATATAAATGAGTCTATTGTACATTCTTACTCCACCTATCATTTGTATACAACTGTATACAATATCATACACCAGACAAACAGATGCATTTGCTGAACAATGAAAGAATGATATATTAAACATTGAACAAACATTCTTCCTAGAAATCAATTAAGGGATCGATTTAGAACCGATAATTGACCCGAATCCCCATTCAACACAAACACTTCTAGAGGAACATAAGGAGAATCTAATGATGACCCAAACCTGTATGTTGGTTGAAGTAATTTACTACCCCTGCTGCACTTGATTGTTAGAAGCCGGGGTCCAGTTCTCATCTGCCATACCTGCACATTATGAAGACAAAGTTATTCGGCTCATATCGCAAGTATGCCCAAATAGTTCCATCTCTACAATGTCACTTTATTAACTATAGTTTTCATATTTTTTTCTAATCTGGCTAATAAAGGCTACTCCAGCTTGCAAAGCAAGCAGCTCTCCGCATACAGAACATGCTGTAGCAACATAAGAACCAGCATTCCTCCAAGAAGAATAGCAAGGTGTATTGGACTTGATCGTTGGCAGCAGAAGCAAAGCTAGGACAAATGCTCTGCCATTGTGTTCTCCAAGGGACATCAGTGCTCTGCCACTACTGAGAAATGGGCAGGTGTATGTGCATTGCGGTGCCTGTGTAGAGACAAATTTCTAGCGTGCATTGCTGGTGTAGAATCAAATTTACTAGTAGGCTTAGCGTTATCACATTTAATTAGGAGCCCACTGCATGAAACTTACACCAAGATACTTCTTACATCCTTTTTAAGTCTGGGATATGGAATACAAATGAGGAAATTTGATCGTGTAAAAAATTGTCAAAGTTTATCATAAAGGACAAAGGACTGAAAATAACAGTGGGGACTGATTCCGTACATATCTTATGCGAAACCTGAAGTGAACCCCAGAAAAATAAAAACGAAGCACACATATTCAGATGCATACTCATTCAAATTAGCAGCATGCTTAATTTTTGGCAAGATAATCTCTCAAACAGAAGTCCTCACAGAACAAACATCTCAATTGGCTAAATATAAGAATAAAACACCTCACACACCAATAAAACAGAAAGAACATAAAAAGAGATAAGAAACAGACCTCGATAATTCCTTTCCGAGGTGCATGAATAGCTAGACAGAGACAATAATCACTCTTTGTTGGCACATAATAAGATGAACTAGCCCCTTGTTTATCCTTTCTAACTAGCATCTCCAAGAAGAAACAGCTAGCATCACGGTAACCCTGAGAAGGATTTGCTGTCTAGTGTAAGAGGACTAAAAAAAATTAACCCAAAAAAAATTGTAGGTTTTATGAGCACTGATTGAAAACCTTCCAAAGTCGCACAACTACAAGGGCTTGAGTGTCTAAGAGCAATATACGACCTAGTGAGTCTGTTATTGCAGCCAATGTTCCACTTGGAGATAATGTCAGCTTCTCACCTTTCCTTGGCTGATCCTTCAAACATGTTAAAGGAGAAGCTGCAACATTATCACAGTCAATCATTTAACAGGGTATAAAACAGAGAATACAATGTCATTCAGAAACATTATTTACACCCATATAATTACAACAAAAGCACAAAAAACATGCAGCAAGGAGGACCTAAATAATAACCCCAGTAAATCAACTCAATGATGGCAAGAATATGAAGAAAAATGTTCAATTATTCATGCTTTGCAAACATTCTCTTAGGGTAGAAGACATCTCTGAGAATAACTGAAGAGCAGGAAATATAGAAAACGAAAGGAAGTCAGAAAAAGGGTTGTGGACAGAATGTATTAGACAATGCCAACATATAAACATAAGAATTATTATCAACAAATAAATATAAGACTTCAGAATATGATCACTTTTACACATCTAGGAGTTAGCATTATGGAACATTTGACCCAAGCAATTTCAAAAGACTGTGTTTATAAGTCTAATTATATGTTTACAAGTCTAATTAACTGAGAAAAATGAGCATCCAGTGATCATTTATTGTGATTTAATGCTACTGAATGCAGGAAGCAGGGCTGAATAGTAATTGTGGTTCAGAAAGGGTAACTTAAAATATCTAGCACGAATTTCATCAAACAGCATACAAGGAAATATAAATGTTATAATGCAATAGAAAGAAACCCATTTCACCTTTAGCAAATGACTGAGGCTTTGCTTCTGATTTTTTGGGGGGATTTGGTTCGCTGCGCCATATCATTTTAGAGAATGAGGCTATGGTTGAGAATGTTGCAGGCACAACTGAAATAATAGCCCCCACAATAGACCTGCTTTTGTTTTCTGAAAGTCTTTCAACATAATGACACTAAATTTAGGTCAAGTTAATGACACTGGATTGCTCACAGAAGTCATCAGAATAAAATCACAAAAATACATACCTATAAGCCGAAATTACAGCATCTTCTCCTATAGTGACTGCACAATAGTATCGTTGACTTGACTGCCCAACAATAAAAGCAGCTGAATTGAAATACCAGAGATAATAGATAAATCACCATTGGCACTCTTTAAGTTCAAACAATAGGAAAGCATAAAGGAACAATGAGTATAAGAAAACCAGTGTTCTCATAAGCAAATTGGAAGACCATTGCAATTCATATTCAACTGTTAAATCAAAGGATTGAAGTAAGAGAGAGAGAAAATGCTATTACCTGAATTTCCATTAATGGAGGAGGCATTATACCAGTGATGGCTGCGTCAGTACAAGACCCATACTTGTTAACACTCCATATCTGGTAAGGTATTCTCTTGTTTGTAACCCCCGAAGCATCTGAATCCCTGTTCATGGGCGTTTCATCCCAAAACTGAGAATGCGATACTTGAAGCCATTCTTGCAGCATACTCTAAATCAATCAAACATTGAAAAAAAAAAAATCAAGTTCACCATCTTGATTGTCAAGCTTACTCAATAGTTAAAGACCCAAACTTCGGACACGAACACTCGCAAAATGTTTACCTGAAAATCAGCGCCATCAAAACGAGCAACAACACCGGGCATAACAATACAAATCTCCTCTGAAGATGAAGATGCTTGTTCAGTCAAATCTTTTTTAGTTCCACGAACTCTAATTTTCAAAATCCGCCCACGGTACACCAACTGCACTACAAATAAACAAAATCATTCCTTCCCAAAATTCATAACTTCAAATCAATTTTCACAGAATTAACTAACTAATTTCTTCTCAAAATTCAAAACTTCAGATGAATTTTCGCAAATTTAACTAACTTACCTGTTTATGAATCAAATTCCCATCCAAAGAATAAACCAACAAATACCCACACGAAGTCCCCACCGCAATCACACGAATCTCGTCAAAGACCAGCCACTCAAGAGCAGTGATGGATTCAGACGCGATGGGAGACAAATCGGGTCGGATCCTGAGTCGGGGCCCATCGTCCCACCCGGTTACTAAGATGAAAGAGCGATTGGCCAAGGCAATTGAGTGCGTGTCAAGCGCGCAACGAATGTGAGGATTCTCGACAAGCCAACCTTCCTTTCCCGCCCCGAGATCGCTCAGCTCCTCGCAGGCTATGCAACCCAGTTCTGTCGTGTGATTTCGCTTATACGACATCGTTTTGCAGTTTCCCGGCGTTTTTCCGTTTCCGCCTTTTTTATGAAGAGAAATCTTCTAATAAGAAGACAGTCACAAACTCATTCAAAACGCAGCGTTTCCAGGGGTTTCTTTTTTTTTTTTTCTGTTTTTTTCCAGAAAGAAGTGAAACGACCTGCCGTTTGAAGAATTTTTTAATTTTATTTCCAATTCGTGTTCAACTCCGCTAGACTGTCAAAAATGTTGAGGGGACAAGATCTCTCCTTCTCTAAAGCCCTAAATCCTACTTTCTCTCCCTTTCCTCTTCGTCCCAAAACCCTGGCCATTAAACCCCAATTGCTCTCCACTAGATCATTTTCCCGCCAAAATGTCTCTTCAAGACGAGAATTACGCGCATTTGCAGGCCGGAGCAAGAAGAAAGGTCCAATCGAGGGAAACGCCGAGTTCCGGCGGCACGTTAAACGTAACGCTCGCATTAAAGCTCGGAGATTAGAGGAATCCTTCTTCTACCGCCTGAAAAACCCTAACAAGAACCATGCCGATAACTTCTCTGAGGAGGAGCTGAATTTAATCGGGCTCGGGTATGACCGGATGGTCCGGTTTATGGAGAAGGACGACCCGAATATTAAACACCCTTACGATTGGTACAAGTACGGTGAATTCGGGCCGTACTCGTGGCGGGGAGTGGTTCTTGGGGACCCAATTGCGGGTCGGTTCACTGATGAGCGCGTCACTCTGTACAGTGAAGTGAAAGACCAAGAAGAATGGGAGAAGATTGAGCAATTTGATATGGAGATTGATTTTGGAGAGAAATTGAAAAAAAATGGATAAAAATGTTGGCTTTAGGCATTATTGGGTGTTTGTTAGGCACCCCAAATGGAGATTAACTGAAAAACCATGGCAACAATGGACTTTGGTAAGTGAAATAGTTCTTGAAGCTGGTAAACAAAGGATTGATAAGTGGAACTTGATGGGAAGATTAGGGAATACAGCTAGAAAATTGATCACACAATGTGCTGCCTGGTTTAGGCCTGATATAATCTATGTTAAGAGACCAGTTTATCAGTGTAGATTTGAGCCTCAGGAGGAGTTTTTGAGGGCATTGATACCATTCTTGGATCCCAAAACAGAGAAAGATTTTGTCTTTCCATTGAGAAATGAGAATGAAGGTAGTGAGGAGATGTGTACATATTATGAAGGATTGTGTAAAATTGTGAGAGTGAATAAGAAGGCCTTTGTTGATGATGTGGTGAATGCATATGAGAAGTTGAGCGAGGAGAAGAAGAGCATGTGCTTGGAGTTCTTGCTAGATAATCATCCGGTTCTGTTGTTGCATCCTTATACTAAGGAGTGGAAGGCTAAGTTGGAAGAAATGGAGTTAGGTTGTGATGCCCCGGATGATGATGATGAGGGGTATGATAAGAATGAGACTGAATTCACTGAATGGATTGAAGATGATACTGATGGGGATGATGGAGACGATGTTGTTATGGACATGGAAGAAGATAGAGATGAAGATGATGATGATGATGAGGACAACGACGGTCATAATGAATTGAGCGAAGATGAGGATGAGAAATACTGGGATGAGAAGTTTAAGAAGGAAGTAAGTAGTGCAGAAGCAATGGAGAATCTAGTAAGATGGAGTGTAGAGACAACAACTGAATTGTACAAGAGGCAGCTAAATGCAATGGAAATACAAGAGAAAGGGAAAATTGAAGAAGATGGAGATGAAACTGAATTGAGAGGTGTTAAAGCACGAGTGAGTCCAAAAGAATGGAAGATTGCAGGACTTGGAAGGTGGAGGAAGAGGATTAAGAAGAGTAGAATTCCTCCAGAATTGTTCTTGAGAGCTGCAGTTAGGCCATTCACTTACAGGAACCTTGTCAAAGAGATTGTTTTAACAAGACATGCAATTTTGGATGGTGAGATTGGTAGCAAGGAATGAGGCATTCTTGCCTTCGTAATTCATCTTGGTAGTTTCTGTCACGCATTTCTTGATCTATCATTCAATAGGCCCCTTTATGTAAACATACCAAAAAATCAGTCTTGTAGTTTCAGTAAAGCTGTCATGGTTTGTGTTATTAGATCGCGCAAGGAGTAGATGATTCCTTGAACAATATTCTCTAAACATTAATATGTTGAGTATATTATCCAAATCACTACAAAAGATTTTTCAAGAATATTATTAGATGATATATTACATGCAAATTATATATATTAGAGAGAGAAATGGAGGGTGGGGATTTGAGTTTGAAACTTTGAGTACATTAAAGTCAGCTAGAAATGTTTTCATTGAACTACTCTTTCCGTTCTTTTTTATCTGTCACTTTTGAGTGAAATTTAAATTTTATTTATTTATCATTTTTAGATTTTTAATGTAATTTAATTTGTTTTTTTAAATTTATTTTTCTTTTTCAATAAAATTAAAATCAATCAGATTTGATAATTTAATTTTAATCACGTAATTTAATGTTAAATTTAAATCTATTTATTATTTTTTAATTCTAGTAAAAATAACAAGAATGATTGATAAAAAAGAATTGAAAAAGAATTTGGTTTCCAAAAAAATCCATTTAATATGAAACAATATATGGACGCATCCGCTTTGTGACTCAATAAATTATTACTGCATCATTTATAACTTTACTCTCGCACAATATCAACATAACATATTTCTCTTATTTTTCTTTTTTCATACATTTTACTACGATAATCTAAATTAAGAGAGAACATTTTAGTATATTCAATATAATTTTATATAAAAATTAGCAAAACTAATTATTACTCTTCAAATTAATTGAGTTTTATATTATCCTTTTGATTTTTAAAAAAATATTAAATTAACCCCTATAAAACCGCTTGGCACAAAGTACATGAATAATAATATAAGAGTAATTTGAAATATTTAAATAATACCACAATGGTAATATTTTCTGAGACACATGGCACATATGCATGAACAATTTATGAGAATTTCATATTATTTTTAATATCGGAAGATATTACTTTGTTAATTTAAGAGAAAAATTTAACACTAAATTAATTCAAAGATAATATATTAAACTATAATAGTTTGAAAAAATTTGTATATATAATTTCAATTATATACTGTCTAACAACAGTATTATTCTTGAATTGTAAAATTCCTAATAGATGGCTTGATTGACAACCTGATAAGAGTGAGTATTCAGGTTTAAGTCTTGCTAATATTGCAATTTTCTTCCGCCAACGCTCAGATACAGCTACATATTTCTGGTCATTGCTAATCCTAATCCAGTATTTTCAATTTAATCCTTGATTAAATTGAAAAATACTGAATTACCTCCAGTAATCTTTCTTTTTTTAAGGAAAAAAAAAATGCAAGTCCTTTCCACAGTTGAATTTACTTTATAGCTTTGTTAATTTGCATTTGATTATCAAATTAAACTGTAATATATAAGATGTAGCACATTTCACTTTATAAATGAAAAGAGATTTAATTTTATCCCCAACCAAGTTTTTCATCTAAAACTACATTTAAGAAATTTTTAGCAAGAATTAACAGGAACTCCTTTAATTATCCTAGTAATTAGAGAGAGAGAGAGAGAGAGAGCAGTATCCATTAACCTATAGCATATCGATTCATAAGAAAGGATGAGTAAAATTCTGATAAAAGACATCTGTGGTAAACAGTGGTGCACAAGGAACTGCTAGTGGATAACTTCCAATCTAAGCACCGAAGTAATCCTCAGGAACCAAGAACTTCAATCCAATTGCCTACAACCCAATGTGAAAGAAATTATCTTATTAGGCAAAGAAGCAAGAGTTACTTGATAAAAACATATGTTAAAGGTGAGAAAGGTCCCCTTTTTCATCCCATTCAGTTTTCATCCTCTCCAGAGGATGAAAACTGAATGTTACAGGATACAACAGTACAGTTCTGCAATCAAATTTGGCCTAACTTGCAATCGTATCTCTGTCAAGTGATGACAGAAACATTCTGTCCATGTGCATGTGTGCGGGCGTCCCCCAACTCGCAATCATGTCTTTAACAAGTGCAGACAGAAACATTTTACTCATGTGTGTTTGTGAGTGTAATAGCGACATGTTATCTCCAAATCACGGATGCCACCTGTTCAATGGCATTCAGTCCAGTGGATAATAGTGTGTAATCATAGTTTTCATCTTCAAGTTACCGTTTTTTGTGAGACAAAATTGACATTATTTCATGGGTGGTTTCCATTACAGCAAGCACGTATGTAAAATTTTCTGAGCAACTATATAAAAGTTACAGAACTGTATCAATTAGAACTTACATATAGTTTTCAGGAAACAGCAAAATGAAAGCCTATGGTCATGGAAAATTAAAGGGAATTTCATTTTATCAATGGAAGTCAATTATCAGAGACAACAACTAGTAACATTGCACCATTAAAATGTAACCAACAGAACTAGCATACCTGTGCAAATTTTAGGTCAGCATCACTATGATCATTGATCCTACCTGCAGCATCTCCAACATAGAAGGATCTAAAAAATAAGACAATTAAAGCCTCTATCAAATTAACATCAGCAGTCATAATGTCATTGTGTAATTAAGCAGCCAGACAATATAGTCAATGATAATACATATGAGACATTGTATAATTCATCACATGCTGATTGCATAAACTCAGGAGGCCTAAATGCTTTTAATGCAACAATAAACAATAAAAGTAAAGAAGAAATGAAGAGGAAAATAACTGATCCTTATCAATTGAAATTCCAGAGTTAAAATGTTTCTCCATGATATGCCACATCCCAGGTTTAGGCTTGCGAAAGGGATCTTCTACTTTACCATTGGAATACCCACAGGCTATGAAAACCTGTACAAAGACAATTGAGAAAATAATATAATTCAAAAATTTTAAAGTTATATAGATTTAACTAAAACAGATGAGCAAAGACATTGTTACACAAAGAAAAAACTCCCCACAGTTGCTCTGCAAAAAATGCCTGGCTGAATTTATATCAACAAGCAACAACAAAAAGGGGGCCGTGGGCAAAGAGTAGTTCATGCCTCACTTGAGAAATTCACCAAAGACATTACCTCTTTCAAGAACAATCTAATCAAGTTATTCACAGGCTGCTAAACTAAAAACTACTTAATGTTTATCTGTTTTCTTAATAATTCAAATAAAATGTAGAAGACCTAAGAGCGTATCAGCCCACAAGCTCGGACAATAAATATTTCGATCCAGTAGACATTCAGCATCAGAAACTATTAACTGCTTTTAAAAGTCGAGAAGCCAAAATCAGCAAAAAAAGTTTTGGAAGACTCTAAATATTCACATGATTCAAAATGAAAGAGCACCAAACTATTTTCACACTTAGCACCATGATACCTGCTTCTCTAACCTCTTTTAGAAAGGGTATTCATGGATCAATTTTCCACAAGTTTGAATACTATCACTTCATATATTATGATGTTCTCAGCAATATCTGTAGGCGCAAGAAGTATAAAAATATATTGAAACATTGTCACATCAAGAGACAAAAACACAAATTATGGCATTACTTATTTATACAGAAACATCATCTAAAGCCAATAGCTTAAAAACCTGAATTGGAACTTTCACATGTTTAATGAAGTTGTCGAGGCGACCAATTTTTGAGTCAACTGCTACTTGCCTTTTGTTCTTCCAGCGGTCAATGTTGGATTCATTTGTGAAAATAACCTCATCATGACAAACAGTTTTAGCAATAATTTTAACCATGAGACCTAGTACAAAGTACCAGAATCGTACATCTCAAGAAGAAAATATGGTAACGAAAAGCCTTGAAATAAAAGGAAACTAACCAGCTTGTAACCATCATTATATAAGCTCTGCAGCTTGTCTGGTATTGATGGATGCATAAGGGACCAGGCATCTGCACCTACTCTGGAATCAAAATAACATGATTTATTACCTGTAAAACTATCCAACATGATACTTGTAGCATAATGCAAGTACTATGAGACAGACACCCAAACAGAGTGACAGAATTGAAAAATTAAAACCTAAACTTTGATCAGGTGCTATTTTATTAAAACTCAGAATATTTACCATCACCAAGTCCTGTAGAGTGAAAAAGCAAAATCTGAGAAAGTAAGAGCTCTAATAAAATGAAATAATATGGATATATTCCATCCAAAGTCTAATTATTTATCAAGTTTTACTGAAGAAATCAAATTTGATGATGAAAAGGACTGATACGGATCCAAGAGGACTATCTTATGCCATTGAACAGGGACAACCTTATGACTTTCAAATGGGTATAAATGGAGTTCAAATACATAAATATAAAATTCAAATGTCATTGGGGCATGCTCCAATTTATAGAAAACAGATTTGATGCTTTACCATCAATTTTGGGCTTATACAACTTTGGACTTTAATTGTACAAGTCATGTACCTCATTTAAAAGTCACATGACTCATTTAAGTTGTAAATGTGGGCTTAGACATGTAGGCTTCCTTTTAAAGGGATTATTTAATTATTTGGGTTATTAGTTAGTCTTTTATTTTCGGCTTGAAATTCATCACTTTACCTTAGTAGGATTTTTAAGTAGTTGTTTTAGCTTATTTTACATAAAATTTAGTATTTTAAACCTATTGGATTTATGTATACCCATTCCCTTAGAATTTGAAGGCTATAAATAGGTTAATATAACTTGTAAAGAGACATAAGAATTATTGAATCTTATAAATTTTTGAGAGTTTTTCTCTTGGTTTAGCCGAAATTCTTTAGAGAGATTGTGAAATTGCTTACTTTCTTTTCTATTGCATCAAGAATTAGGACTACTTATCAATCATTTGATTGTGGCGTTTTCTTAATTCTTCTTATCCCGATTATTTGCGTTTTCATTCACGTATTGTTTGGGGGTTCAAAAGGCAGGATGTTTGTTTTCTTTGTCTTTTGAAATCAAAGCGTATGTTTAAAGGATTTCAGGTTCTTTAATTTTGAGGTTCCGCATCATTTAGTATTAAAGCCAAAAGTAAGGTAAATTCCTATTTATCGTAGTATTAAGTTTGTGTTTTCTTTTTTTTTATTTCTTTATATTTATGCCGAACTAGGTAGTGATAAGTTTTGATTTATATGCTTTTTGTGTGTTAAATTTAGCCTTTTTTTTTCTTACCTTATGTTTTGATTCATTAAAAAATCTTAGAAATCAAACTTGAACTTTGAATTTTTGGCATGAAAAAAACCAAATTCTGATAATAGTAGCCTTTAGATTGGTGTGTTGAATTTAAAAAAAAAAAAAAAAAGAGAGAAAAAAAATTATGGTACTATTCATCGCACTGTTCACGGCACCATTCATCACACTATTCTGATACTGTTCATAAAAAAAATAAAAGAAAGAAAGAAGAGAGAAAAACGTGAAAGAGAAGAAAAATGGAAGAAAAAAAAAAGTAAAGAGCAATTGAGTAAGTTTAGTTTATATAGCCTAAAGAAATCATAATCCTTTAATAAGTGGGAAAAACTAATCCTTTTTGCTTTAAGATTGGAAGAGGCAGCATTTACAACTTTTTCAAACACTTTTGAAAATCCTTTAAAGGGTAGGAAATACAATCCTTATTGCTTTGGGTTTAAGCTTTCAAAAATCCTAGTCCATATTTAAATTGAAATTACAATCCTAATCTTAGTTAAACAAGGATTTCTGCTTGACAAATATTTGTGCTATCCATTTATTATCCATTTGTGCCAATCATTTTTATCATTTGCTATCCATTTGTGTGACCATTTTGACAACTTTTCCATCATTTGTGCAACTATTTTTGGCAACTTTTTCATCATTTATGCAACCATTTTTGGAAACTTTTTCCACAATTTGCGTTATCATTTTTTGAAATTTTTGCCATCATTTTGCCATTACTTTGCCATCACTTTGTTACCATTTTGCACACAACTTGACACACTAATCAAGCTTGTTACATCGTTCGGCATAGTAAATAATTTGGCTCTAAATTAATTTGTTTTGCATGTTTTATACTTTATTTAGTTTTAATTGATATCTTGTTGATTGTGGCGTTTTCTTAATTCTTCTTATTCCGATTATTTGCGTTTCCATTCACATGTTGTTTGAGGGTTCAAAACGTATGTTTAAGGGATTTCGGGTTCTTTAATCTTGAGGTTCCGCATCAAAGACAAGAATGCTGCAAATGCCAAGTGCAAGGATCTAGCAATAAGTCATTTAATTAGTAACGCCACCACCCTGAAGATAAATGGTAATAACATTTCAAGGAAAGTCAATTTCTTAAAAAAAATGTTAAGAATTGTGACACTTTGGCTATCATTTTAGTGTTTTATGTTTGGATTTTTCTGCTGTAAAACTCTTCAATTTGTTGGGCTGTTCAAGGTATGGCTGTTACAGTTTTTGCATGCAGTAGATTACTTGTCTTAAAGTCATATGTTGGTGCTCACTTGAAATTTTGGCTATGTTCATTGCTGCTATATAAGCAGCCATAGTATATGAGATTTTACATTCTGTTTCTATTCGCTGCACAATGTGTAGAAATTGCTCCAGTTTTTTTTTTTTTTTTTTCCTTCTCAATCTCCAACAAGAAATATCAAAGTAATCCTAAGATGTACTAAATACAGCTTAAATACACCTAAGACTTATGCAGCAAAAATTTTATCAACTGGATCCTTTAAGCATGCATCACAGACATTGCATACTTAAAATATATCCTTGGAATACAATTTTCAGTAGCTTGCAGCCAAACCACTTTGATGTGTAGGTACTTAAGGTAACACATCAATTATTCTTCAGTCTTAACAAGTGCTATGCAGGGAATATAATAATGACTAAGAGACTGATTTCATTTATGCATTCAGTACTTGTAAGAATATGAAAAAGTAGGATACCTACCTTTTGACAGATGTTTTTGCAAGACATCCATCGAAGTCAAATGCAGCAATTTTGTTTGAATCATGCAGGTCCACATCCTGCAGAAATGTTGAAAGTAAGATGGCGTATTGACTATGATTTAAACACACGCCAGAAATGTTACTTTAAATATCACTAAGGAATATGCAGCAGCATATAAATTAATAAGCTGCAAGATCTAAGTGCTCACGCACAAATAAAATATGAGTTGGTGCTACATTATAAGAAAGAAAAGCCGTAATAAAAGCAACAATAGCATTAACTAGGGGTGAGCATGGATTAATTAACCGGTTCATTAATAATTTATTAATCAGTCCATTAATTTCAGTTAACCAGTATATCGATTTCGATTTTTAACTCAATTTTTCGGATCAACTTATCAGTTAACCACTAAAAATTTTAACATATAAATTTAATAAATTATATAATTTATAATATTATTTTTAATAGCTAAAAATATTTTAGAAATGAAAAAATACAAATTAAATACAATATCTATTAAAAGAATCAAAATAAAAATTAAAAATATTTAATATGAAACTAACAATAAAGTGCTAATTATGTACATATAATAAATAAATAAATAATAACAATAATAAAAAGATAATTTTAATATTTATTTAATAAAAATATGTATTATAATAATATTTTAAAAAATTATATATCATAATATTTATAAATTACAAAAATATAAGTGTAAAATTTAAAATATAATTTATAAAATATATATAGATCGGTTATCCGTTAATCAATGGTTAACCGTCGGTTTTCAAAAATAAAAATCATAAATCTAAAATTTCGGTTCGGTTAACCTAAAAATCAGTTCGGTTTCAAATTGATTTTTCAGTTAACCAAAATTTCGATTTTTTTTCTTACCCCTAACATTAACCATCCAGCAGTCGCTAGAGTAACAGGATTTTACATCTTACCTAATATATATTCAAATTAGCATATCAAGCAGCCGCAGCAATGTGGAATATGCAACTTCTGTGACATTTTCACCACACAATCTTTCTATTTACTTCTTTTCAAATAACTTTTTGCTTGTTAAGCTTAATATTGCTAGCTAGGCTACAACTACGATGACAACAACAACAACAACAATAATAATAATTTGTACATAACGCACAGGTGGGTGTGGCTATCTGTCTCAGCAGAGCAAAACAGTCTAGAAACAAGAAAATTTCTTACCCGTTCAAGAAATATCACAGTTTGGAATGCCTTCCACTTTGGTAACAATGTAGCCTCCTGAACGAAAGGAAAAAGATAAACAGGGGAAAAAAAGTTATCTTTCTCAAAGTAAATTTATAAGATAAGACCCATGCCTACAGCAGTTCTTTGCAACTATTGCAACAATGCAAAGACATGTGAACAACAGAAAGTTGTACAAGGACAGAAATCTGGAAAACACTTAAATGTGAATGCATCGCACACACCTTATACTTATCCTTGACATCAGCAAGTGAAAAGTTTATTTCCTGCTGAGCTTGTGCTTCCTCATTAGCAGTTGACAACTGGTAGCAAATGCAAATAAAGAAATATCATCTTGATAGAGGAAAGAACCAAAAGGTAAACTTTTATTATAAGCCTGCGACTAAACCTCAAAACCTTAGCCACTGTTTGGAAGGAGGGAGTTGAGGGTATCGAGGGTAGAGGAAATTCAATTACTTTACTTTCTCTTATTTAGATGACAAATTAGGGAAGCAAATTTTTTTTTTTAAAAAAAAAAAGGAGGTAAAGGAGAGTAAATAATTTACTGTATATATCCATTATAATTTCCCTCCATTTTGGAGAGAAATGAGAGCAGATATAATTATCATTTAACTTTACTATTTCTTTGGTTATATGAGACAAATTTAATTTCTCTTGTTATTTGTTAAGAGTAACCAAACAAGATAAAGCAAATTAAAGCAAATATCATTTATTTTCTCTCCATTTCCTTCATCAAGTAAACCTAATTTTCTTTGCAACTTACTCCAGTCCAAACAAAAACTTTATGTTCAACTTTTTGACTACTTAACAGGGGACGGATAAAAGAAAATTAAAAGAGGAAAAAGAAAATGGCATGCACCTACCTTAGTCTTCTTAGGTAGCCTAAGTCCGTCCCCATTTTCATCTGTTCTCTGAATTTGGTCAAAAACAAGATATAAGCTACAAAGAACATATAATGAAAAAAAAACGGAGGAAATGTGCTTTTTCTTTGTGACACTAAACATTAAAATCAAATATTACATTAAATTTTTGTTAAATATAGATACAAAAATTATTACTTAACTGTTATGATTCTTCGAGATGCTAACATAATATTATTTTTGAACTAAAGTATGTCAATTATTCCAAATTGAAAATTACTCACTTGCAGGACTTGTACAATATTTTGTGATTAGTACGCCCATATATTTGTTTTGAACAATACCTTTGAACTACTATTTGAGCTTCCTTCTATTCCATCTTTATCTCCTTCTGAAATCTGCAAAGCTTAAAAGTGCTCAATATAATGCATACAGAACCTGCAGGCTGCAGGAATATTAACACAAACATCCTCTCTAGCCTCTGCACCCCGCATCAATCCCACTGCGCCTCCCCAAATAAAGACCTTTAAAATAAATGAAAGGAAAGATGCGCAAAAAGGTAAATTGCTTTGCAATATTATTAGCCCATCACTACTTAAATCGTTGCTGAATCAAACATCAGAATTGATGTAGCAACAACTAAGTCACAAGGGAAAATTTTCCTAAGAAAATTCCCATGAATGCCTATAAACTTTTCGCATTATTTACAAACAAATAAAGGAATTGTCGAAAAATAAAATAGGGAAACAAGGTAAATAACTATGATAAACGACTAAGTCCTTTATCGAGATTATTATCAAAGGATAATCATTAACGGAGCAAAGCAAAAGAATCTTCTTACTTCTTACGCTATCACCAAATTTAATGTGAAGTCTTAAATCGACTCACCAATTTCTTCAAAGCTTCCTGGTCACTATTCTGCGAGCAAAAGAAAACAGAAGAATTAGAGAGAGAAAGAGAAGGGACGCATGAAACTAGCATAACAAATGTTAAAGCAAAAATCACAAATTAAACCCTTCAAAAGCCCTAAAATCACAGAAAGAGCAGTGACCTGAAGTGAAGCAAATCCGCAAATAGTCTCTGTCGATTCGAGCTTCTCAGAGAAGCAATCCAAGTGATGCCATTTGGTGACATCAAACCCTCGCGAGTCTCTGGTGACCAAACCCAACCGCAAGGCTTTAGCCGGTATAACTTGGGAGCACTTCTTGCATGATGACCTGTTGGATTTGGCATACTCAGCCACCAATTTGGCGGCTTTCGAAGAAGGTGACATTGCCGGATATCGGGAACAGAAACGAAGCAATTGACTGGAGAAGATTGGATTAGGAGGGGATTGTGGGTGATTAACGAAGAAGATCATAAAAATTGAAGTAAATGAAACTAGTTTAGGGCTAAACTCCTTCACGGCTCCTCAATTTTTTATTTTTTTAAATTCAATTTTTATTCCTCCATTTTTATTTTTTAAAAATTTCCTATTTCAATTTTTATTCAGCATATGCCCTAATTTGTCATCCATTTTTATTTTTTTCTTTGTACATTTCCTTTCTCAATTTTCGTTCACCCTATACACTAATTTGTCACTGTGTACCTTAATTTGTCATCCACTTTTATTCTTTGCACATTTCCATCCACCTTGTACATTTCCTCTTTTTAATCTTTATTCACTCTATATCCTAATTTTTCCTTTTTTAATCTTTATTCACTCTATATCCTAATTTGTCATTATTTCACTATACACAGTACTCTTTTCTCTTGTAGAATTTTCTAATTACCAATGTAAGATATTTTAGTGCAACGATTAAGCGTAATTCATTATTCTTTTTACTGACGGAAAGGGAAAAAATTCAAAAACTACTAATATAATTTTAGCAATTTTTTAAAAAAAAGGACCTAAAAGGAGACCAAATAACTTAAAATGATCCAAATCGAAAATCTGACATCTTAATCGATTTCTAGACCTACATGATGATAACCATGAAAATAATATTTTTCAAGATCCAGACAGTAGGCCTACATGGTGATAACCATGAAAAAAATATTTTTCAAGATCCAGACAGTCGATCCAATAGTACTCGACATGATCTAAAACCCATTAGAAAAAAAAAATCAAGCGTGAGCTGAAAAACAGGGCAAAAGCTGCATAACATACAATCCGACTGATGAAACAGTATATCCTATGAATTTACTAAGCGTCCATATCTTTCATCTATTTTCTGTTATTTCGCCGTTTACCTACTTTAATTGTCTATTATCACGTCTCAAGTACTCAATTACACCTTTTTTATCTCCTATAAATAGCCAAACGCACAATGACTCCAGATATTGAGCTCCTAAGATTCTCTTTTTAAGAACTCTTTCTTTAAAGTTACTAAATTGAGTTTCGGAGCGCTTACGTCTGATCCGATCAGACACTCTTTCTTACAGGATCCATGCAACCGATCGGCATAGTCAGCTCTCGATCTCTTTTCAATAAAAATTTTCTAAGCTCAATCACATAGAATCCATATTCAAACTCATGATTTGAATATTTTCAAATTGAACAAGTGCTTTATTTAGATAATTTATTTATAAAAAAAACAATCAATAGAATCCAATAGATAGCTTCCAAATAAGCTATGAAATAAGTTTTTGTTAATATATAAGGTAAAGACTCCATTATTAAATATTTGTAGTTAATACAAACTATAGATACACAGTACAGAAGACTGAAAAACATATATAATTAATACATATTAATAAGAGATTAATTTAAGAGGCACAAGCAGCACAAGTGCAAGTAGGACCACACTTGCAATTGGCCTTCCCAACACCAGTTGTCTCTGAAGATTTAGGGCATGTGCATGGATTACACCCGCAGTGCTCTCCGCAGCTGCACTTGCTGTGCCCATCTCCTGTACTTCCACCCCCTGTCTCCTTCACCCTACACCTGCATCCATTTTTTATTTTTATTTTCTATTACTAAACCAAATGCAAAATTTTGAAATACACTTAAATCTAAACTCTCCCTCTACCTTAAAATAGTCTTAAATCTAATTCAACCTCTAAACTCGAAATGGCATATAGAGTTAACTTTGCTGCATGTGTGGCTAGATATACTATGCATTAAGCTTTATTTCTTTCAGAGAGCACAAGGCATCATGAAGTTATAACCTGCTGACTATCATAAACTATATAATTCCGATTTGTAGAAGTGATATATGCTTGGACACTATGTTAATTGACATGAATTTTAAAAAATAATCTTATGGTAAAAAAAAATATCATAAATTAATTCTATATATGACATAGAGCCTAAGAAAAAAAAGAAGATAAGGGAGAAAATTGCAGACCTGCAAGCTGTGCCACCAGTGCATGGAGTAGGGCATCCACAGCTATCGTTACAGGCAACAGTATTTCCCCTAATATCTGCCATTTTTTCTGCTTAATATTTAGATCGATGTATTCTATTTATACATGGAAAAGATGGTGAAGGAAAATTTTTAGATTTATCATGTTGGTGCTTACGATGTCAGATAATTCGAGAAGGAACTGATACTTGGATATATCAACATGCTTACTCATTGTTTCTTGTATATTTCTTTTGCCACCTGGATACCACGCGGATACTGCCTTCCTTTTATTCTTCCCACCTTTTTTATATTTTGTTTTTATTTAGAAAAAAAATAGGAAATTACATATGTATGATATATCTGATTCATTTTGCATGGCTTGTATACCTCAACTTCTACAAAATTTACCACTTATTCATTTATTTCCGAAACTCTACGGCTCAAATCGTATTCCTTTCAATCATAAATGTTTAAAATATTGAACATAAATTACAATATTTCAAACATAATTATAATTCGAGGTGATAAATGAATCGGACTAAATGGATGTGGAGCGTGACATAAATAAATGAGTCATAAATGAATAAAAAAATATAAATCATAAATGAAATAATATCGGAACGAATTTGACAGATTTAGGTCGATTCAAAGATTTACTATATATTGGCCCAAGTGGATTATTCTATGGTCTAAATGGATCACTTTGTAATCCAAATAAGTTGCTTTGTGGTCCAAATGGATCCCAATTTATTTGATACATTTTTTTAATGAAAGGAATTCTCGATATAAAAATGGAATATTAAAAAAATATTATAAAAAATATTAGCTCAAATGAATTGAGTGGTCCAAATGGATCGGCCGAAGACCTAACTAGGCAAAAATGCGGATAAACCCATTTATAACATCTTTCAACGAAAAATAATTCCCGATAAAAAAAAATGTACTAAAATGTCATTTATATTATCTCAAAAGGGCTAAAATGATTCTAAATTTTTTTTGGAAACAAAAAAGGCCCTTATGTTCTAAAATTGGTACTATAATATCTCATTTGTCAATTTACCATCAACTCTGAATTAACTGCGCTGGTGTGACATTGACACGTGACAAAATATATCACATCAGCGCCACTTGTATTTTTAATAAAAATATAATCAGAGACATTTTAGCTCTGTGAGAAAAAATTTAGGAGCATTTTAGTACTTTAAGTAAGATATTAAGAACATTATAATATGCTAATAAAAAATATTAAAAATTAAAATTTATTACGTTAGATATTAATCAATATTTGGTACATTAATTAATAAATATTATTTATATAAATGTACTAATAAGAAAAAAATTATAAATAAATTATATAGCTAAAAAATATTATTACCTACATTTAATCTCTTTGAAACTATTTTAGCTATAAAACCGATTCGACATATTGGAGTTTCAAATTGGAATTATCGTTTTTCTATTTTTTATTAAAAAATTTATTTAAATTTATTTCACTTTACAACCAATTTATACAACTCATAAAATATAAATTACTGAATAAATTGGAAGTTAGTAAATTTAAGAAATAGTGGAGAATTTTGTAGTAAAATTATGAAATAATAGAGAAATAGTGAAATTGAGTATGGATATATTTTGGAAAAAATAAAAACTTTAGGATAGATAAAACATTAGTTTAATGTAATCTAGAGAAAAAAGGGTAATTTTTCAAGTGTTGATCCTTTCCTTTAGGAAAATTCTTACAAGAGCCAATAATTTGATATCAATGCAAAATTTAATATCTGCTACTAATTTTTATATTTATAAAATAACCAATGATAAATTAAACAATATAAAAAAAATCATATGTGGTCAATAGATTGAATTATTTGAATTTTTTTAATTCACAATAATTTGAATATATAATTCATTAAGAAAAATTAATTAATAAATATTCTTGATCTATAAAATTTTTTTATAAGTTTTTTATTCGTACATTTATGTAAAAAAGTATTTATTAATTTATGTAACAAATACTGATTAATAACTAATATAATAAATATTGATTTTTAATATTTTTATTAGGATATTATAATGCTCTTAATGTGCTGTTCAAATTACAAAAATATTTTTAATTTTTTTTATGGTGCTGAAATGCACTTGATTATATTTTAATTAAAAATACACGTAATACTGATATGATACATTTTGCCACATGTTAAAGTCACGTTAGTACCATTAACTCGGAATTTACAGTAGGTCGATGGTGGGGTATTTTAATATTAATTTTAAAATATCAGAGATATTTTTGTTCTAAAAAGATTTTAGGGGCATTTTAGCTCTTTTGAGATAACATGCAGGGTATTTTAATATCTTTTCTCTTCCTGATACAATAAATAAATACTAAAAAGACTACTATAACAAATATTGGCTCAAATGCATTGGGTGATTTAAATGGATCAGATGGAGATCTAAATAAACCAAGATGTGTGAAGTCGGAAATATATTAAATAACATATAAATTGATATATATTGTAAAAATTTCTTTAATAATTTAATTTAACTCCAAAAATAGAACTATATATAAATACCGGATATAATATAAAAATATAAATAATTAATTCATTTTAAAAAATTAATCAAACAATAATATACTAATTTATTTTCGAATTCAATTGACAATAAATCCACATCTAACACAACCATCAAAATATCAGAAAATTTTAAAAACACAAAAGAATATATACGATAATAGAGGGAACACAAACCGATAACTATCTTATTTGTTTCTCTAATCCAAAGCAATAGAAAGAAAGCAAAAGTTCACAACACAAGTTGAATCAAGAATACAAATAAATACATTCAAAATCTTATTAATCATCAAACCTTAGCCTAAAAACATTAATTTTAACTAACATTAACCTTTTGCAACTTTGACAAAATACCTCTCACTCACCATCCACTAATATTTGGATATTACTTAATTTTTCCTAATTTGTTAATTTGATCACATGATTCCTTTATATCACCAATCAGCTGTCTAATATTATAATTAATTTGCTCTTAATATTTTCACACATACAATGAATTTTCCTTCTCTCGTTAAACTTGATATAATCATATGATTATATTCACGGTTAAACACGTAATTTCATAAATAACCAAAGCCAGTGCCAACACTTATTAAATTATCATAAGATGCCAACAATTAGACATTAATTACATAGTTTTTTTTAAAAAAAAATAAGATAAAGATAATGAAGAGTTGAAAAATAAAAAAGTTTGTACGATCTCTCTTGTACCGAACAGTTGTAGCGCGTGTAGAGGCAAATAAAAAGGTGAGTGTGAGGTTGCTTTCATGCTTTTGTTTTTATGCTTATAAATTATGGCCTTAATGTTTCATCACAAAAAAAGTGGCGAATTGAGATTGAGTTGGACAAATTTATCACTTTCAAGTAAATAATAAAACACTTGGACGAATTAAGAAATAATGAGAAAACAGGGAACATTGAAAGAAACTATCATTCACAAAATGAAGTGATGCACGATAACAATGGATGATCATACACAGGAAATCTTTATCTCCGTAAAACATAGTCCCGAATGAAATGAAAAATTTTCGATAATTTTTCTTATGAAGGTAAAAACAGAGAAAAATTATTTCGCAACTTAGGATTTGAAACGGGGACCGAAATTGTAATCCCCATCCCGAAATTTTTTTGTCCCTGAAATTTAATAATTAAATTTAATTATATTTATATAATTTAATTTTATATTATATTTAATTTTAGTTTTTTTAATTGTTAAAATTTATATTAATTTAATTTGTAATTAAATTTATATTTTTTAATTATTAAATATTATATTTCAATTATAATTAATTGTTAAATATTATATTTTAATTATAATTATATTTTAAAAAAAATATTTTTATGAGGGGATGGGGGAATTTTTCCCCCAAAATACTTTCAGGGACGACCCCACCCCCGTCCCATCTCATGATCATCCCTAACAACAATGCATGGTAAGTGTATGGAGACAAAATGGGAAGGCAACATGTAATTTAATGCTCTTGCTATAACAAACATATCAAGGAAACAGAAATTTTTAATTTCAAAAAATTTTGGTAAATTTTTCATTTTAGTTCTTAATTTTTTATTTTATTATAAAAATATCATTTTTACATATTAATTATAAAATTGTTATTACTTTTCTTATTTTCACTTCACATTTGAGTTTTGACATTTAAAACTTTCAATTATTTATTGTTTTAACTTTTATGTAAAATTATATTTTAGTCCCTGAATTTTATAAAAGTTCATTTTTGAACTATTTAGTCATTAAATTACCATTTTAACCTTTTAATCATTTTTCTAATTACTTTTACTTATTAAATAAATTTTTGAAAAAATTATCGGTTTGTCCCTAAACTTATTATTTCTTTTTAGTTAGGTCATTTTTCACTATAAACTTTACTTTTAGCTTTTTTTTTTGTACTTTTAACTTATTCTTACCATTATGCCCTTAATACAATCCAGATAAAAATTTTCAGACCGAATATATGGAACGTTGATCTCACAGGACCACATACACAAAAAAAAAAGGACAATTAGCGACGGCATTATTTCCGTCGCTAATTTTGCAACGGATTAGCGACTGCTTTATAATCCGTCGTGAGAAGGATATTTTCTATTTTTGCGACGAAATAGCGACGAAATAAATAAACAGTCGCTAATTATTGGCGGGAACTGTACCGCCTTGTTTTGCGACGGGCTTAGCGACAAATTTTTCCGTCGCTAAATTTTATAATTTTTTATTCAAGAAATTAGTTCCAGAACTTTTAGCGACTAAATTTTTAGTCGCTAATGTTGGCGGGAAAATTTAGCGCCTTTTTTGCGACGGTTTAGCGACGGAAATATATCGGTCGCTAATTAGTATTACGGTAATACAATTAGCGACGGATTTTGAGTCGCTAATCCGTCGCAAATAAATAAAAAAATAAATTTTTTAATTTCACTCCAGTGGTTTATGTATAATTTCAAGTAACTTTAATATAGAGCATATAAAATGAATATTTTCTTTTGTAACAGAAAATTATAAATTATTTTATAAGTTGATAATAATTTTTTATCAATTATACCAAAATCTAATGTTATTTATTTAGAAAATTTACATTTTTAATTATAATAATAAACTAATTATTATGATTATTATATATTTGCGTGTTCAAGATTAATAAAAATAAATATTTATAAAATTTATTATTTCATTTAAAATAATAATAAAAAAATTTGTAATTTATTTTTATTTTAAAAAATTTAAATCAAATATTAAATTATTAGGAATTAAATTGATTTGTTTATCAATTATCCCAATTTTGAAGTGTCCAAAGACTATTGAATATGAAATTCGGGCTTAGTCAGCATGAAATATTTTGAAAGACCACGAAACATATATAGTTTCAATTAAAAATTTGTATTGTTCGCTCAAAATTGTTAGTTAGAATTATTCATCGCTATTTGTATCAAATTTAAAAAGGTGACATAAAAATTTTAAACTCTTATCCAAATAGGAACCTGAGGCCTAATTGAATATTGGATTTAGTAATGAATAAAGGATCATGATTAAAGAGAGACCAAAATAAAGATTTTCGAACCTAATTTTCTCATTCTTTCGGAAATATTTAAAATTATTGTATATAAATATTGCTAATGTGCCTTAAATATAAGCATTTTATTAATTTCATACTTTTTATCAAGTTAAAAACGGGTTGCACACCATTAGATAAGATGTTATCTTTCAATACGACCGCAAAAACCACTCGTATCGCCATAGTTAAAATATCTTTAAAGTATAAATACTTTTCCTATTAATTTTCTTTTCTATAATTTTAATACTAGGAATCACAAAACTTAATTTGAGAATATCTTTATTAGTTTTATTAGAAACTGTTAATATAGTTATTTTATATGTCATTTGATAATTTGAAGGTTGGTGTGTGTGTGTATATATATATACACACACAATAAAATACACACTTTAAATCATTTCAAGATAATAATATCCAATTTATAATAAATTCAAACATTAAACATACTTCAGAGTAATATAAGTATATTTAAGATTTGAACTCCCGCTTCGATATCATTTTTATTATATATTTAGATAAAATTACCAAAATTAAAAAAATTATAGACAGATGGATTTAATTAATTGAAAGACTTTCCAAACATTAGGAGTACAATTATTATATTTAAAATGATATAATTTTGATGGTAGATTGGCCTAAATAATTTAGTATTTTTAATTAACTCTATTATAAATTAAAATTCATAAACTTAAAAGTAGATCTTACCAAATAGAAAATAAAATTACTAGTAAAAATATAATGTGTAATGTCCCAAAATTTTTTAGTCATTTGAAAATATTTTAATAGGTGAACAATATTTTGATATTGGTTCATGAGGGTCAATTATTAAGGACCCGATGAGTAAATATATAATTTTAAATTTGATAAATTAATAATTTTTAATTAAAGTATGATTTAAGCACTAATAACAAGAAATTAAAATAAATTAATATATAATAATCATTTGAATAATAATAATAATAATAATAATAATAATAATAATAATAATGATTTAAAAAAAGAGAAAGTCCTAGAAATTTCGGAACCATAAACCTTGTGTGGCCATAAAGTGATAAAATGATATGATGATATGAGGTAGGAAAGAAAAAATAAAAAGAAGAGAATAAGAGGGAGGAGGGTGGAATGTTGGGAAATGGTGGAAACGAGCCACCGGTGCCGGCGTCAACCAACCTCGCTCCACCATCGATTGCCGTTTGCCGCCACTCGGGGTTGGCTTCGTCATCATTGCGGTCGTCAGAGGCGTGGCTGTCTCCCCTCCGCCGTTCTCCTCCTTAAACCGGAGATTTATTCCTTTTTTTCCGGCGAGTCACGACGACAGATGACTACACGACCACCATCGGACGACTTCTAGTGGCAAGGTGTATCTTTCAGTTCCCTCCGTCACTCCTCACTCGCCGGCGATTGACAGATCGGAGAAAGAAAGTCTCCGACTGTTTTTGTTAGATTCCGGCCAACCATGGCAGCGCTTGAGCGCGTGATGACCGGAAACGAAACCTGGCGATCTCGATCTTCGAGGATGCAGTGTCAGATCATCTCCGACGAATCTTCGGTGACCGGTTAGATCATCTCCGGCGATCTTCTGGATGCTGCCTTCGCTGATTTGTCCTCTGTACTCAAATCATGTGGCAATGTTTAGGATAAGATATACAGGTAATTATCTCATTTAGCTATGTTTCTGCTTTATTTTGTTTTGTTCTTTCTACTGCTGCTTATAGATCAAGGTTTGATTTACATTTGATCCTCGGTCCAGGGTTCAGATTTCGTTTGATTCCTTGGATTTATTAGTGACAATTTAAATTAGTTAGTGTAATGGTGTGAAATTCATAATCAGTAAGATTTGAAAAAAGAAAAATTATAAGAGAAATTCATAATCAGTAAGATTCGAAAAAAGAAAAAAAAAACAAGAACATATGTTTTTAATAATTAAACGAGATAAAATTTACCACAAAAGTCAAATTCATACATATAAACCCAAAAGTCAATTTTATTTATTGGGCAAATTAACACTTCGTCTCTCAAAGAACCATGCCAAGCAAGCAGTATCCTAGTGGAAACAGTTGGTTTCCAGCAAGGGACGCACTCCATGAACATAATCTAAAGTCTGTCTACATACATTATATCTGTTCTTTAGTTTTTCAGCTTGTGGCGTCTGTGCTTATTGATGGATTTCTTTTTTAGGCTGTTTAGAATTAGATGTGTCATTCTTTTTTAAGCTGTAATTGGGCTACGGTGTCATAAGATCCTTATAAAAGGGAATTATAAGTGGACTAGGTCTATTATTTATTTTCTAAAGTTGTTCTTTATGTTCTCTCAATTTGTGAATTTCTAACTTTTTGATCATTTTAATTGGCAATTTGATATGTGTGTATAAGCTATTTTTCTTTGACTATAAATCCTATTTCATATGTTGCTGCTGTATATGCATGTTGTTCTCATCTCCCATTTTGCTTCCTCCTAGCCGTGATACTGGTAATTTATCATCTCCCGTCATTCCTAGTTTGATTTTTGAATTGAAAAGTGGTGTCATTGTCTGTTTAATCATTAATTATAGTTAAAACACAGAAGTAATTTTTGAAATTTTATCTAATGTGTGATTGCAATCTTTCTCCTTTTACTTCCAAGGGAGATTCATTAATTTTCATATAAATACTTCAGCCTTCCTATATTTCAAAGTTTCCTAAATGCTTTATTGCTAGGTTTTTGGGTTTGGATTTGACGTTACTGGGCCTCCCAATTATGGACTTTCAGAGGCAGTGTCCGTGGTTCCCATTACATTAATGAGCATGGTTGGGCTACAATTTACATGACCAATGGTTTAGAATTACTTGGGTAAACAAAGTAATAATTTATCTGTCTTTAGCTGCAGTCACATAATTATTCTCAAATGGTACATGTATGTAGATGATACAGATGTAGTTTCAATTTTTAGGCAATTCCCTCTGCTTAATACTTCTAGGATGCATAAACTGTTTGGACATCCTAATACCACCATCATAAGCAAGCTTAAATAATACTCACATTGGCAGTCAACTTTCACATGTATACCTTCCTAAGACAAGGAATGAATTGCTTTAATTACTTATACTTTCAAACTCAATGTTATCAAGTGATGAACTTCAGCATCATGAGTATATGCATGAGTTCTCTATTGAGAACTCTTTTGAAATGTTGGTCCATTTACCTCCAAACAAGGTATTGACTTGGTGTTTTGTTTTACTGTATCAAAAATTTCTGGTTAATCCAAGATTGTTGATCTTTCAGTTGCAATGGTTTTGTTATGCACCAGGATGCTCAATTTTGTAGTTAATCAACCAAAGTTATTGGTATTTTATGTTTTATTAAATTACAGATTATGCATTCTTTAATTTTAGTTTTTCTTTATGACTGCTACGTTTGACTTGGCAGAACAAAGTGGAGAAGTTTCACAATCTGGTTCAGGGTCAATGTTCTCTAGGTAAGATTGCTTCTTTTGAGTTGCTCATTTTTTCATTACTTAGTATAGATGTGGTATGATAAAATTTGAGTTGCACATTTTCTCATTCCATTTTGTGAATATTACTATAGATAAATCTATTAATACTCTTACTATGTTATGCCTATCCAAATAATATTTCACTCCATTACTATGTTCTGCCTATCCAAAGAATCTTATCCTTTTTAAACCATAATTAGGCTATAGAAGATGCTATAAAAATGTGGCTTTTGGTGTACAGCAGATATGTTTATAGTTAGGTTTCATGGATATGTGGAAGACTGCAGTAGTTTTCAAGTGAATATCTGCTCAATTTTAATTGCTTCAAGGTGCACTGCCATAAAAACTTGAACTATAAGATCTCTCATTCTCCTCATTTTCTCTCTTATTATGATGTATAGAACCAGTTTCCAAGGAGATAGAACCAGTGTCTTTGTGCTTTTTTCTGTCTATCTTCATGCTAGAATTAATGATGTTTTTTTTTTTTAGTATGCTAAGAGATGCTAATTTATAAGATACTTGGTTAGATTGCAATCAAACTACTTGCATGGGTAAATCTATAAGATACCCAGTCTCAATAATAATGTTATTGAACTTTTGGTGGAGCTGTTAATTATTATTGATTTTTTTTCACAGATGGTATAATTGGCATTGTTGTAACAACTATGGGAGTGATTGCTAGTGGCATTGCTGCAGCTTTTGTGCGAAGAAATTAGCTTCATTTTTTTTGAATATAATGTTTTTATATCCCTTGATATGCTAAAGTATTCAGTTGATGAGGAGCTAGGACAAAATTTTAGTTGAATGCACAGTTCACATGTTATTTGTTTTAATGTATATGAAAAGATGCTTCAAAAATTATCCAATTGCACTCTGTAATTTGCAACATTTTATAATTTGTTCTAAGCTAATAGAAAAGTTGAATTACATAATGTTCTAAGCAAAATTTCAAAATACAACAAAATTAAAAATTCAATTATGCAATATTTTAGCGACGAATTTGCGACAGAATTTGTCGCAAATGTGTAATAGATATTATTTAAGAAATAATTAGCGACGGAGTTAGCGACGAAAAATATAGTCGCTCAATATTAATATTATAATTCGGCGACTAATTAGGAATATAAATTAGCGACGAAATTTTCCGTCGCTAATATATTAGCGACTGGCCTTTTAGCGCCTGTTCGTCGCGGCATCGCTAATTTAATTTAGCGACGGATTCTGATAATTAGCGACGGAAAATATTACCAGTTTTTTTGTAGTGATATAGACTGAGAAATGACCTCTAAGGACTATTTTTCACATAACATATATCGAAACAGACAGATATTATGAAAGATCAATGATTCTATTATAGCAAACAAGTTGCTATGACTTGCATCACAGTATAGGTGTTCATTTGGCTAGCGAATTATATCATGAGCTAAACTTTGACTGCCTAACTATTGCTAAGGGCACAAATTCACTTAATTTCAATTCATTATTCAGATGTTTAACACTTTTAATTACTTTTTCATTACTGTAAATTTTATCAGTCAACCTTTCAGTACTTTTTACATAATTTGTGAATTATTTCATTATAATTCGCCATTTTCTTATTAATTGTGAATTATTTCAAATTAATTCAACATTTTTTCTTAATACATAACCACAATTTCATCTTAAAAATATTCAATGAATTTTCATAAATTCCATAAAAATTCATGGACATATCATTTCACATCTATTGTCATTTTAAAGCTTAATTTCATCAAAATACATAAAATAAACCTTAGTTTTCCCTAAGCATAAATTCGGCCACCAAAGGAAAGTGACCTTACATAATTATGTAAATCAAATTAGGCTTTCTATTATGCTTATTCAAGATCCAATTTTACTATTCTAAAGTCAATTTCAGTTTTACACATTTTTCCTGTATTTTCTCTAAGTTACGTAAAGAAAAATTCATGCAAATTAAGGAAAATATGAGGAATTATTAGTTACTAACCTTTTTTCTTTGGCTTATGCTTGCCTAAACTTTCTTTTCCTTTCCTTTTGCCTTGGTAGCTTGATCTTCTCTTTATGAACCTACCATGGTTGAATTTTTTACTTATTAAAATCCTAATTTTTTGATCTCAAATGCTTAAAATAACATCATAAATAAACTCTAAGCACCCTAAAATACTTGTAGGTACCTTGAAACCAATTTAAAATCAAGAATTTCACTTACGTTCAAAAGACACCCTAAACTTTATCACTTGGTTTTTCTAGCTTCTTTTCCTCTAATCAAATGATAGAGGCTTAGATAATATTCTAAAGAGGTAGAAATTTTTTTAAGCTTGGATTTGGTGTGAATTAAGAGAGAGATGGAAGAAATTTGAGAAAGAAATGGTGGTGATGAGTCCGGCCAAGGGAGAGAGAGATGAAGGCTGTAGAAAAATATGATTTCTCTCTAATTTTTCTATTCCTTAAGAGAAGCTTGAGTGGGCTTGGACTTGCGCCAATTAATGGGCTTAATCCATTTTCACTTAAGCCCCTTAATTATCCAATAAATAGCCATAATTAATTTATTCCACTTTCCAACTTCAAATAACCTCAGATTTGATTCCATCATTCTTATCATATCAAAAATAAGTTGTACATAAAATTTTAGTCTAATCATAGTCAGTTACTGATTCGGTTCAATCAGATCGATCCGATTCAACCATTATCGGTGTTACAAAAAAATTTACTTTTTGCAACAAAAATGTAACACTCGGTAGCCGGATATTGGTCCGAATACCGGTGTCACACTATATTGCGATGATCCATAAATTATTATTAAATTATCCATCGGTAGCATTTAATATTTTAACCATTAAGTCGTGGGTCCCATATTTTAAAATATCGTATTAATTAATCTATAAAAATTCGGACAGAATAACAGCTGAAACCCAAATTTTGCCTTCCTGCAATAGTCACAAAACACTCCAAAAATATTCACAATATCCAACCCAACCTCCACAATCTAAATATATACTCCACAAGATCAGCCAAATATAGAACAACAGTCATTTCCAATAATTTTACATATAACCATACATATATACAATACATAACATATGTGTAAGTCCAAAACTATATACAGTCCAAAAACTAGCCATGTTGTCCTACAAGGCAACATCTATAAGTACAGTCTACACAAAACCACAAAAATATTGGATCCTTCTAACACTGATTTCCTTACAACACGAACTCAGTCTCTTGCGTGCAGTACAAAACCACACGCTAAGTACAAAAGTACTTAGTGGTGAACATAAACTTGAAATCCCAGAATTTCACTGCAGTTCATTCACATTTCTTCATAGTTGTATTTCATTATAATACAAAAAATTTTCGATTAATTTCTAAATTTCGCTTTTATTGACAAAATTACTATTTTACCCTTACTTGAGAAATTCATTCTCAATTATAGTTTTTCAAGTTTTATTTTCAAATTTTATCACTTTAACTTGAATTTTACACTATAGGGATAAATTTTTACTTTAGTCCCTAAAGTTTCAAAAATGTACTTTTGTCCTAATTTCTTTGTTTATCAATTCTTTTAGGCTTTTATCCTTATTTTTCAGTAAACTTTTGTCTAAACAGTAATTTATTCTTGTTTTTCAAGTTTTACATTTTTTTTACTCATACAATATCTTTAGTCAATGCAGTATTTTAATACTATTACTCATACAATATCTTTTTATGCTTTAGTCAATACAGTATTTTAATTCTCTTGCCCCTAGTATAGCATGAAAATATATCACTAATTAGGATGAGCGAAACTAAGCACCCTATAGGTCACAGTACTCCGGTAGTATCAATTACACACATATTATTATTTTTTTCCTTTCTTTCTTTTTCATTTTTCCCAAACACTCCAAGACAGACGTGGAACCATATCAAGGTTACCACTATACAAGTCGGCATGACTTGCTACCGCGGTTACAGAAATATCCCTATGACTAGCCATGTACATCCTAATTTTTGATTTCACACATAATACTAAGAACAAAATACAATTACAATTTAATACAATTTACAATAATGCATAATTATCGATTCATGGTAATAGTTAGTCTACATTATTAAAAACAGTCTCAGTATTTCAAATATACCAGTTTTTCAATTAAAATCATACAATTCAATTACCATTATTTTATTTATTTATTTTATTTATTATTATTTTTTCAATACATGCTCCTTACATGTCATATAAATTAATTATATTCTATTTTGTATTTATTTCAATTTATATCTCAAAATTTTACAAATTTTCTTAAGGTCCTTATTCGGTTACCTTATTTTAATTTCCTTATAAATCATATTTTCTACTCAAATTAATCACACTAAACATAAAATAATCTATTTTTCATTTATTTCAATTTAATCCGAAAAATTTCATTTTCGTCCCTAATTTTTTTTATAACCGAAATTTTTCCTAAAATTAAATTTGTCTAAATTTTAATTTAAATACCATAATTTCACTAATTTATCTTCTAATTGCACAATTCTAAGTCCAATTTCATAATTAATTCGTAATTAATAATTAACGTAATTTTTTTCTAATTATATATACAACATATATATTGTGAAATTAAAGAGTTTAAAATTATTCACTTACAAAATCACTCAATAACTTTGTCTTTCCCCTTATTTTTGGTTGGTTTGCTTCCCTCTCCTTGCTCTTCAATTGGCAGCAATTTCATGGCCAAAATCACCATAGATTAAGTCAAATTTTTGCTTAAATAATACTCACAATACTATAATTAACACTTAATTACTCTAATTATCAAATAAAATTAAATTTTTTCCAACTCACCAATTTAACCACTTGAAGAATTAGACTTTATTCACCTTCTTTCACCACCCAAAGCAACCAAAGGTGGAGGAAAGCAAGATAAAATAATTTAATTTTAGATGAGGGTTGAGAAATTTTGTGAATTTGGCTTAGAAAACCAAGAACAAATGAAGAAGAAGAAGAAGATGAAGCCACGGCAAAAGGGAAAAAGAAATGGTCTTTTGGTCGGCCAACTCAAGAGATAAAGATCTCTTTTACCACATTAATTATACACCCACTTTAGGACAAAAGAAATTAAGTCCTAAGTGAATCTAATGCCATACGTCACCATTTAATTGGTCAATATACTTTTAGTTGTTAATTTTTGATAAAAATTATACCAAAAATTTTTAAAAATATTAATTAGGCCATGCTTAAAATTTTGGATCAATCCGAGGTCGTTTAGATATCAAACTAGCTCCGAATGAAAATTTTAATCAGTCCAAAAGCTGAATTTTAAAATTATTTAAAAATTTTATTTTATCATTCCAAAAATTCATATACATAATTTTTAGTCAATTGGTGCAATCGGAATAATTTTATGAAGTCTAGGGAATATTTTTAAGCCAGTCAAAGTTCCTAGTCAACTATATCGGTTCAGTTCATTATTTTATTTTTTCCTTTTTGGAGACCTATTTGACATCAATTTTAACCCAAATTATAACACCAGATTCGTTATGAATAATACTTTCCAATGGTGAAGAAAAAAAATTTTTATGGGTCCGATGGGCCCCGGGTGGCACTATTCACCTCGGGAAGTGCTATTCACGTGATCGGTGATTCTTGGGGTGTTACAAAAAATATTATATATACCAATTTACGCATATATGTAATTTGATAATTTTTAGATTTTATTTGCTATTTTTAATGGTTCGATCAAATTCAGGTCAACCTAGTTACTATTCAAACTTAATTAATTCGTTTTTCATATTTTTGAAGGTCTATTTGATCTCAAATTGTAACGTCCCAGGAATTGTTGACCATGTGAATAGTACTTTTCGAAAAGAATAGTGCCACTCGGGGCCCACCAAGCCCATAAAATTTTTTCTTCACCATTGTAAAGTATTATTCATAATGAATCTGATGGTATAATTTGAGCTAAAATTGAGGTCAAATAGATCTCTAAAAGGAAAAAATAAAATAAATAATGGGATCGATATAATTGACTGGCTTAAAAATATTCATTGGACTTCATAAAATTATTTCGATTGCACCAATTGACTAAAAATTATATATATGAATTTTTGAAATGATAAAATAAATTTTTTGAAGACTTTAAAAATTCATCTTTCGGACTGATTAAAATTTATATTCGGGGCTAGTTTAATATCGAAACGACCTCGGATTGATCCGAAATTTTAAGCATAACCTAATTAATATTTTTAGAAATGTTTAGTATAATTTTTATCAAAAATTGACAGCTAAAAATATATTGACCAATTAAATGGTGACATACAACATTGGACCCACTTAGGACTTAATTGATTTTGTCCTAAAGTAGGTAACCAATTAATGTGGGCATTAAGAGATCTTTATCTCTTGGTTTTGGCCGGCCAAAGGCCATTCCTTTCCCATTTTCTGCCGTTTCTTCCTTTGCTTCTTTTACCTTCATTTTCTTGGTTTTTAAGGGTTAATTCCTAAGATTTTCCAACCCTAATCTCAATTAAATTATTTCATCTTGCTTCCTTTCACCTTTGGTTGCTATGGGTGGTGAAAGAAGCTGAAAATAGTCCAATTCTTCTAGTGGATAATTTGATGAGTTGGAAAAAATTTAGTTTTATTTGATAATTAGAGTAATTAAATGTTAGTTATAATATTGTGTAAATTATTTAAGTAAAAATTTGATTTAACCTATGGTGATTTTGGTCATGAAATTGCTGCCAATAGAAGAGCAAGGAGAAGAAAGCAAAACAATCAAAAATAAGGGAAAAGGCAAAATTATTGAGTGATTTGGAGTGAATTTTGGTAAGTGAATAATTCTAAAACCTTTAATTTCACAATATATATGTTGTATATATAATTAGGAAAATTTAGGTTAATTATTAATTATGAATTAATTGTGAAATTGAACTTAGAATTATGAAATTAGATGATAAATTAGTGGAATAGTGGTATTTAATTAAAATTTAGACAAGTTTAATTTTAGAAAAAAATTCGGCCATATTAAAAAAATTAGGGACTAAAATGTAAATTTTTGGATTAAATTAAAATAATTGAAAAATATGTAGTTTTATGTTTATTGTTATTAAATTGAGTAGAAAATACAATTTATAAGAAAATTGGAATAAGGTAATCGAATAGGGACCTTAAGGAAATTTATGTAATTTTGAGATATAAATCGAAATAAGTGCATAATAAAATATAATTAATCCATATGACGTGCAAGGAGCATGTATTGAAAAAGAAAGCAATAAATCAAATAAATAAATGAAATAATTATAATTGGACCGTATGGTTTTAATTGAAAAACTGGTATAGTTGAAATACTGAGACTGTTTTTAATAATGTATACTAATTATTACTATGAATCGGTAATGATACATTATTGTAAACTCTATTAAATTGTAATTGTGTTTTCCCCTTATTATTATATGTGAAATTAGAAATTAATATGTACTTGGCTAATTATAGGGACATTACTGCAATCGCGGTAGCAAGTCATGGCGACTTATATAGTGGTAACCTTGGTATGGTTCCACGACTGCATTGGAGTATTTGGAAAAATGGAAAAGAAAAAGAAAAAGAAAAAGAATATGTGTGTAATTGATACTACTGGAGTACTAGGACCCATGAGGTTCATACTTTTGCTCATCCTAATTAATGATATATTTTTATGATATACTAGGGGCAAGAGTATAAAAATATTGTATTGATTAAAGCATAAAAAGATACTGTATGAGTAAAAATATAAAACTTAAAAAGCGAAAATAAATTACAGTATAGACAAAAACGTAAAAATACTGAAATATAAGGTACAAGCATAAAAATACTGAAAAATAAGAGAAAAACCTAAAAGAACTGATAAACAAATAAATTAGGATAAAAATACATTTTTGAAACTTTAGGGACTAAAGTGAAAATTTATCCTTATAGTGTGAAATCTGAATTTAAGGTTATAAAATATGAGACTAAAACTTGAAAAGCCATAATTGAGAATGAATTTCTCAAGCAAGGATAAAATAGTAATTTTATCAATAAAAGTAAAAAATTTAGACTTTAATCGAAAAATTTGTATTATAATGAAATTAACCGATGAAAAAGAGATATTGAAGTACAATTATGAAAAATATATGAATGAACTGTAGTGAATTTCTGGGGTTTTAAGTTTATGTTCACCACTAAATACTTTTGTACTTAGCGTATGATTTTGTACTGCATGCAGGAGATAAAGACTGAGTTTATATTGGAAATGAATCAATGCAAGAAGAATCCAACATTTTGTGTTTTCTTGTTAGCATGTAAATATGAATGTGGCCTAGTAAGACGGCATAACTAGTTTTGGGGACTGTATATAGTTTTGGACTTTTATATATATGTCATGTATTGTAAATAAGTTTGATGAGATAAACGAAAGAATTGTACTGTATATAAATACGGTTATATGTATAATTTTGGAAATGGCGGTTGTTCTGTATTTGGCTGATCTTGTGGAGTATATACATATTGTGGAGGTTGGGTTGGATGCTTGTGAATATTTTGAAAATGTTTTGTAGCTTTTGCAAGAAGGTAGAATTTGAGTTTCGACCGTTATGCTGTCCAAATTTTTATAAATTTAATAACAATATATTCAGATTTCGTGATCTGGGACTTAATGGTTAAGAATATAGATATTATTTAATAATAATTTATGAACCACCACAGTATATCATGACGCCAGTATTCGAACCAATATTCAACTATCAAGTGTTATACAAATTTACTTCAAATTTTAATCTCGGACTATCCGTGATCAATATTATCTGATAATTAAATAAAATATTTTTTTATCTCTAAATATATTTTTCAGTTCGAAAATACTATTTACTATCAAAAACATTAAATTTAACTAACATTAACCTTTTGCAACTTTGACAAAATCCTCTCACTCACCATCCACTAATATTTGGATATTACTTCATTTTTCCTAATTTGTTAATTTGATCACACGATTCCTTTATATCACCAATCAGCTGTCTAATATTATAATTAATTTGCTCTTAATATTTTCGCACATACAATGAATTGTCCTTCTCTCGTTAAACTTGATATAATCATTGATTATATTCACGGTTAAACACGTAATTTCATAAATAACCAAAGCCAGTGCCAACACTTCAATCAAACAGATTAAATTATCATAAGATGCCAATAATTAGACATTAATTGCAGAGTTTTTTTTAAATAAGATAAAGATAATCAAGAGTTGAAAAATAAAAAAAGTTTGTACGATCTCTCTTGTACCGAACAGCTGTAGCGCGTGTAGAGGCAAATAAAAAGGTGAGTGTGAGGTTGCTTTCATGCTTTTGTTTTTATGCTTATAAATTATGGCCTTAATGTTTCATCACAAAAAAAGTGGCGAATTGAGATTGATTTTGACAAATTTATCACTTTCAAGTAAATAATAAAACACTTGGACGAATTAAGAAATAATGAGAAAACAAGGAACATTGAAAGAAACTATCATTCACAAAATGAAGTGATGCATAATAACAATGGATGATCATACACAGGAAATCTTTATCTCCAGTAAAAAATAAACCCAAATGAAATGAAAAATTTTCGATAATTTTTCTTGTGAAGGTGAAAACAGAGAAAAAATATTTTTCAACTTAGGATTCGAAACGGGGACCGAAATTGTAATCCCCATCCCAAAATTTTTTCGTCCTTAAAATTTAATAATTATATTTAATTATATTTATATAATTTAATTTTATATTATATTTACTTTTAATTTTGTTAATTGTTAAAATTTGTATTAATTTGATTTGTAATTAAATTTATATTTTTTAATTATTAAATGTTATATTTCAATTATAATTAATTGTTAAATATTATATTTTAATTATAATTATATTTTTAAAAAAATAAAATATTTTTATGTGAGAATGGGGATCTCCGTGGGGATGGAGGAATTTTTCCTACAAAATACTTTCAGGGATGACCCCACCCCCACCCCGTCTCATGATCATCCCTAACAACAATGCATGATAAGTGTATGGAGACAAAATGGGAAGGCAACATGTAATTTAATGCTCTTGCTATAACAAACATGTCAAGGAAACAAAAATTTTTAATTCCAAAAAAATTTGATAAATTTTTCATTTTAGTTCTTAATTTTTTATTTTATTACAAAAATACCATTTTTACATATTAATTATAAAATTGCTATTACTTTTCTTATTTTCACTTCATATTTGAGTTTTGGCATTCAAAACTTCCAATTAGTGATTGTTTTAACTTTTATATAAAATTATATTTTACTCCCTGAACTTTATAAAAGTTCATTTTTGAACTATTTAGTCATTAAATTATTATTTCACCCTTTTAAATCATTTTCTAATTAATTTTACTTATTAAATAAATTTTTGAAAAAATTATCGGTTTGCCCCTAAACTTTTTATTTCTTTTTAGTTAGGTCATTTTTCATTGTAAACTTCACTTTTAGCTTTCTTTTTGTACTTTTAACTTATTCTTAGCATTATGCACTTAATAAAATCCAGATAAAAATTTTCAGACTGGATATATGGAAGGAAGACTAGTTTCATGCCTTATATTAATTCTGATATTTATGGGTAAGGGACTATGCAAAATTGTATTAGGTCACTAAATGTAATATGCATTTTTATTTAATTTGAAATGCTATAATATCTTGCTAGAGAATATATATAGCCTTTGATTAATTCATTGCCAACATTAAATGAACCTATAGGATCACACACAAAGCATTGAGCTTAAAATATTTAAATAAAGTATTGGGCATTAATTTGGGCTTTTAATTAAAGTCAAATTAATGTGTGTAATGGATTTTAAAATTGCTATTGGACTTTGGTCCATGAGAGAGAGAAATTCAGCCCACAAGGTTTAATTTCAATTAATTAAATATCTTGTATTAATTTAATTAATTGAGTATTAATACCTAAAAGAATTATAATCAAATTAAAACACTTAAATGGAAATAGACTTGGCCAAAATTCCTAGATAAATACCAAGGAATTTCGGCACATGTTTATTTAATTAAGTAATTTATTTGATTAATATGTCTTATATTTTTATCTTGGATTAAATCAAAAAGAATTTGAATCAATATATATCTCTTATTTTAAAGAAGTGATAAAGACTAAAATTAATTATCTTTAAGTAGTAAATTTTAGATTTATCACTTAAAAATAAAATGATATATATTGAATGAGAGAGAAAAGAAAAAAATCCTAGTTTTTCTTTTTGTTTTTGGCGTGAATTTCTTCTCTCACTCACAAAATTCTTTTGGCCGAATTTCTCAAGGAGAAATATACTTCTTCATTCTCTTGTATTCTTGGATGTCAATAGCATCTAAAGAAAGTACAAGATTAGATCTTGTAGCTTAAAACCATTACCATTACACAATACCTTAAAAGAGAGCTAGCAATCTTGATTTTAAGCTGTCGGTGCAATTGTGTGTGTGAGAATAGAGGGAGTGGCGTAAAGGCTGTTCCTTGACATTGGTGATCAAGGTCTAAGGCGGATAAAGTCATCTTAGTTGCTGGTCATCACCAAATTAAAGATTTAAAAGGCATCAAAAGTTGTAAGTTTTAAAAAATCCTAAAATTGCATGTTTCGATTCTTGTCATGGAATTGTTTGGCATGTATGATCATTTTTATCATTTTTTGCTGCACGATTACCATGAACATATCATGTCATATTCTATCAGTGGTATCAGAACCTAAACATGCTTATTTTAGTGCTTTAGATGCATGAAAAAATTAATTAAAAATCGTTATTTTGAAAATATGCAATGCTGAAATTTTCTGTTTTGAGTTTTTTGTATTGTTTTGGTGTAAAAACGATTTTAATTGATTAGATAGGTATTATAATTAATATGACATGTTAATATACTGTCCTAAGATGTTCTAGGAGCTGTTAATGGTCGGATTTAATTGATAATACATGATGATACATGTTAATATTAAAATTAGATGCTATTTGGTATGTTAATTGTTAGTTTAACAACTAGTTTTAAATATTAAATGTAAAAATGATTTTGGCATGTTTGTAAGTGATTTTTAAAGATTAAATATCAGGTCTGGACATATTTTAAATTTGATTTTAATTCTAGTCCATGACAATTTAATTGATTAATTTTAAAATCACTTAAAACTATGACTAGTTTGTGTTTGTTACATATTTAATCAACATTGTTTGTTTTGTTTTGATTAAAATGGTAAAAACACATTTAGATTAGATTGGTACAGAATATTAAATCAATATTTATGACCTTATTTTAATTATTAAATGACTCATAAAATTGATTTAAGTATTTGTGCATTTTGTGGCATCACATAAGCATTAAACAACTAGTTTTGTTGTTTGTTTGTTTTTATATGCATGCCGTGTATCATATATATGTTCTTCATGATTTTGTGTTTTAATTCATATTGGTATATATTATATGTATTTTTAATGTTTATGGGCTATATGACATAAAATTAAAAATGGCAAAATTGAAAATTATACTAGAGTTGATTTATAGCACAAATATAATTAGTTTGTGTTTTGGGCTTTTAAGAGAACTTATTCAATAAGAGGATTTAGTCCATTAGGCTTTAACCCAGGCCGATCACGGGTCTCTTAAAGGTTAAAGTACACAATTTCCATTAATGGGCTTGGCTAAATTAATTAAAATTGGACTTTGTTTGATTCATGAATGTTATGTATATTTATTTGCTTGTTTGGTGTGATGAATGGATATGCATGGTGCATTCATGGGCCCTGGATTTTTGTAATTAAATATGGTCTGCGAGCCATTATGTATTATTGTAAAAGTTTTATTTATTTCTTAGAATAGAATTTACTTGAAGACTTTGTAAATCAAGACGAAGCCCACCGGAGTGGAGAAGCCCAACTCGAAGATTCTTATGTAATAGTATAGAATCTTAGTTATAGGATTTTGGGCCCATGTTTGTCACACTTTACTTTATGCAATTATTTATATATGCACGCTATGAATGGATGATAAAGCGTATGCCATGTAAGCCGTAATAAAATGAATCCCTAAAAAATAGTAAGTCACAAAGTTGCCTTCCTAATTCGAAACATGTCAAGGCATCAATCATCGGTCACGTAGACTAAGAGTCCTAGATGCGCTCGATTATCTTTGTGATGCATGGGTTGTGAATGTAGGTTGGACTTAACATGGAAAGGGATGCCCGGACCTAGGCAACTAATAAATGGATTTGTGCTATAACATGTTAAGATATTAGCCCATTTGATTCAAGAGTCATGTACGAGACATGATTGGAGTTTTTCCTACCTAAGTAACTTAACTTGTTAGGTGTAAAAGCTCAGCTTGACTAATAAGTTGTTGTGAAAAGTGGATCTTGGCCCACATTAAATCACTAACGCGAATTATTTAAAGGGATATTAATTCGGTTTGTGGGATTATAAATAAGACCTCATTTAATCTTGCTAAATTTTATTGTAGATTGAAAATGGCATTTTCAAACAACAATTTCTCATTGCGATCGGTCCTTGAAAAGGACAAATTGAATGGCACCAATTTCATAGACTGGTCTCGAAACTTAAAAATAGTTCTTAAGCAAAAGAAAAAGTCGTATGTTTTGGATGCACCCTTGTCTGAAGAACCTACTAGGAATGCCTCCGCGGTTCAAAAGAAAACTTTTGAGACCAAGAAGAGTGACTCCAATGATGTGACCTGTCTGATGCTGGCCACTATGGTGCCTGACTTGCAAAAGCAATTTATGGACCAAGAGGCTTATACGATCATGGTGCACCTCAAGGAGATGTTCCAAGAGTAAGCTCGTCACGAGAGGTTCGTGACAACAAAGGCCTTGATTTCTTGTAACATGGCTGCGGGTACTCCTGTTAGTACCCATGTACTCAAGATGAAAGGGTATCTTGATACTCTTGAGAAGCTTGAGGTACAAGTGCCAAAGGAATTGGCCATTGACTTGATCTTAGGATCATTGACTAATGATTATGATTCATTTGTAATAAATTATAACATGCATGCAATAAAAAAGTCAGTCACTGAGCTCCATGGGATGCTTAAGAATGCTGAAGAGAACATTCGAAAGACCAATCCCGTATTGATGGTTCAAGGGGGCATTAAAAAGGGACCCGCTAAGGGAAAGGGAAAGGCAAAACTCAAGAATGACCTGGCTCGGTTCAAGTCAAGTGGGAGTGCACCTCAGGCCCAATCCAAGCCCAAGGCGTAGAAGCTCAAAGAGAGTGAGAGCATTTGCTTCCATTACAACAAGATAGGGCATTGGAGGAAGAATTGCGCTCTCTTCAAGGAAGAACAAAAGAAGAATGGAGCCAAGGCGTCCAGTTCTAGTATTTTTGTTGTTGAGATTAATCTTTCTATTTCTACCACTTGGGTATTGGATACCAGTTGCGGTTCTCACATTTGTTCAAATGTGCAGGGGCTAAGAAATAGGCGGTTACTTGGGAAGAATGAAGTGGACCTTCGTGTGGGGAATGGAGCACAAGTTGCTGCCATAGAGATAGGCGACTATCAACTCACTTTACCTTTCAGACTTTGTTTAGTTTTGAAAAATTGTTATTATGTGCTTGCTATGAGCAGAAACATTATTTCAGTTTCATGTTTGGATTTGGATGAATTTGATTTTGTTATTAAAAATGGCAATGCTCATATTCGTCGCCAAGGCATTTCTTATGGCAATGCCATGTTGCAAAATGGCCTTTATATCCTTGATTTACAAAACAAAGAGTCCATATACAACATTAATATAAATAGGGTTAAATCGAATGAATTGAACCCTACTTACTTCTGACATTATCGTTTAGGACATGCAAACGAAAAATGCATTTCAAGACTCCACAAAACTGGAGTGCTTAGGTCATTCGACTTAGAGTCTTATGATACATGCGAGCCATATTTGCATGGAAAAATGACAAAGAGTCCTTTTAACAAGAAAGGTGAAAGGACTAATGGCTTATTGGAACTAATACATACCGATGTATGTGGACCATTAAGTACACAAACTAGAGGTGGTTTTAGCTACTTCGTGACGTTCACAGATGACTTCAGTAGATATGGCTATGTCTATCTAATGAAGTACAAATCTGAAACTTTTGAGAAATTCAAAAAGTTTAAGAATGAAGTAGAAAAATAACTTGGCAAAAGCATAAAAGCCATTCGATCAGATCGAGGTGGCGAATACTTAAGTCAAGAATTTGACAGTCATCTAAAAGAGTGTGGTATTATTTCACAGCTCACTTCTCCCAAAACGACACAATGGAATGGTGTGTCCGAAAGGAGAAATCGAACTCTATTGGACATGGTTCGATCTATGATGAGTCAAGCAAATCTTCCTATCTCTTTTTGGGGTTATGCATTAGAAACTGCTGCGTTTCTATTAAACTGTACTCCAACTAAAGCAGTTGAGAAGACACCATACGAGGTATGGACTGAAAAAGAACCCAATATGTCTTTTCTCAGGATTTGGGGCTGTGAAACACATGTTAAGAAATTAACATCTGACAAACTAGAGTCTAAATCCACTGTCTGCTTGTTTGTGGGTTATCCCAAAGAAACAAAGGGATACTACTTTTACTCATAAGCCGAGAACAAAGTATTTGTTGCTCGCAAGGCTATTTTTTTGGAAAAGGAGTTTTTTCTCAACAAAGACAGTGGGAGTAAAGTAAAACTTGAAGAAATTCAAGTGCCATAAGCTCCTATAGAGGATGAGTTGGAAGTGGAATCAAGTTCACAATCAGTTGTGGAACAAGAACCCATTACACAAGTACCTAGAAGGTCAGGTAGGGTACGTCGGGAGATTGAGAGATATGGATTTCTAATCACCGATAGTGACACTATTGAGTTAGTAGATCGTGAGGATCCTACTACCTACCGATAAGCTATTGAAAGCCCATACTCGAAAAATTGGCTTAAAGCCATGAAATTCGAGATGTAATCAATGTACGATAACCAGGTTTGGACCTTAGTTAATCCACCGAAAGGTGCTAAGGTAATTGAATGCAAGTGGCTATTTAAACTCAAAGCTGATAAGACCTACAAAGGTAGATTAGTAACAAAAGATTTTCGACAAACTCATGGTGTAGACTATGACGAGACCTTTTTGCCTGTAGCCATGCTCAAGTCCATTAGGATCTTGCTTGCCATAGCTGCATATCATTATTATGAGATATGGCAAATGGATGTCAAAATTGCTTTCCTCAATGGAAATTTACTTGAGGATGTGTATATGACACATTCTAAAGGTTTTGTTAATCCCAAGCATCCTAAGAAGGTTTGCAAGCTTCAAAAATTCATTTATGAATTAAAGCAAGCATCCTAAAGTTGGAATCTTCGTTTTGATGAGGCAGTCAAAGAATTTGACTTCATCAAGAACGAAGATGAGCCTTGTGTGTACAAGAAGGTTAGTGGGAGCATAGTAGTATTTCTGGTCCTATATGTGGACGACATCCTTCTCATTGGGAATGACATTCCAACATTGCAAAAGGTTAAGCAATGATTAGGAAAATGTTTCTCAATGAAAGACTTAGGTGAAGCCGAGATAATACTTGGTGTTTGAATCTATAGAGATAGATCGAATCGGCTTTTAGGACTAAGTCAAGAAAAGTACATAGACAAAGTACTAAAGCATTTTAGTATGGGAGACTCAAAGAAAGGATACATACCATTGACTTTGGGAGTTCCTTTGACTAAAGAACGGTGCCCTAAAACCAAAGAGGAAAGGGACAACATGAGTAGAATCCCATATGCATCTGTTATTGGATCTATCATGTACGCTATGTTATGTACTAGGTTGGATGTTACTCATACACTGAGTATAACAAGTAGGTTTCAGCAAGACCCTGGTGAGAAGCACTAGTCTGCTGTAAAAGGGATTCTAAAGTACCTGCAAAGGACTAAGAATCACTTCTTGGTGTATGGTGGTCAAGAAGAGCTCGTCATACAAGGTTATGCCGATGCTGCTTTTCAGACCAGCACCCAGGATTCTAGATCACAATTTGGGTTTATTTTTATTTTGAACGGTGGTGTTGTCAGCTGAAAAAGCTTGAAGCAAGAGACCGTTGCCGACTCAACTACAGAATCTGAGTATATTGCAGCGAGTGAGGCTGTAAAAGAGGCTGTTTGGATTAAAAATTTTATTTCTGGATTAGGAGTGGTCCCAAGCATCCTAGATCCATTAGAAATTTTTTGTGACAACAACAGGGCCATCGCACAGGCCAAGGAGCCCCGATCACACCAGAAATCCAAACACATACTCAAGAGGTACCACCTGATAAGAGAAATCATTAATCGTGGGGACGTCAAGGTTAGCAAGATAGCAAGTGAAGACAATGTAGCAGATCCTTTGACGAAACAGTTGCGTTCAAATCTGCACGAAGCTCATTTGAGAGCGTTCGGTCTTAGGGCTATGCCCAATTGGGACTAGTGCTAGTAGGAGATTGTTAGTGTAAGCCCTAGCCCCAATGTATTGTTATAAAATACTTTGAATTAATAAAGTGAGGCATTTGTTTTATCTTTTGTATTCCTGTGCATATCAATTGATAGAACTATCCAAGAATGTTGTTTCAGTTTAAGTTATCATGTGTGAGGTACATGGTTGTAAGACCTTGAAATAAATGAGACTTCATTCTAAATATCCCTAGTCAGTCATTGTTATGGGAGTAACAAATGAATTAAGACTAGTATGCTCTCTCTGATATTATGAGTTCTGTCTTATGGATCATTAGGACAAGAGTGTCAATCAGAGATCATAGATACATGTTAAAGAACATGGTATCTGGATTCGATCCGTTCATGAGAACACTACATGGTACAAGTCATAAGTATTTTTCATATGCAAGTTTTGTATCGGAGTTCTTAGACCTAAAATTTCTATGAAACTCTTTATGAATTACTGTGTACTTTGATATACACCTAACGTGCTCGTAACAGAGTGACAAGTACGGGTATGATTGGGTATGCATTGATTCATGTTAGAGAGCATGAGAGAAGTAAAGGGATTACCCCTCTCTATAAGAGAGAAAATATCATCGGCCATTTGATCAGTGAACTGAGAAGTGTATGGCCATACCGAGATGAAATAATGAGTAATCATTATTTATCTGAGAGTTCAGTGTCACTGAAATATCAAGAAAGGAATTAATATATATATAAGGATGACTAGTTCTATGCCTTATATTAATTATGATATTTATGGGTAAAGGACTATGCAAAATTGCATTAGGTCACTAAATGCCATATGCATTTTCATTTAATTTGGAATGCTATAATATCTTGCTAGAGAATATATATAGCCTTTGAATTAATTCATTGCCAACATTAAATGGACCTATAGGATCGCACACAAAGCATTGGGCTTAAAATATTTAAATAAAGTATTGGGCATTAATTTGGGCTTTTAATTAAAGTTAAATTAATGTGTGTAATGGATTTTGAAATTACTATTGGACCTTGATCCATGAGAGAGAGAAATTCAGCCCACAAGGTTTAATTTTAATTAATTAAATGTCTTGTATTAATTTAATTAATTGAATATTAATACCTAAAAGAATTATAATCAAATTAAAACACTTAAATGGAAATAGACTTGGCCGAAATTCCTAGATAAATACTAAGGAATTTCGGCACATGCTTATTTAATTAAGTAATTTATTTGATTAATATGTCTTATGTTTTTATCTTGGATTAAATCAAAAAGAATTTGAATCAATATATATCTCTTATTTTAAAGAAGTGATAAAGACTAAAATTAATTATCTTTAAGTAGTGGATTTTAGATTTATCACTTAAAAATAAAATGATATATATTGAATGAGAGAGAAAAGAAAAAAACCCTGGTTTTTCTTTTCGTTTTTGGCGTGAATTTCTTCTCTCACTCACAAAATTTCTTTTGGCCAAATTTCTCAAGGAGAAATATACTTCTTCATTCTCTTGTGTTCTTGGATGTCAATAGCATCTAAAGGAAGTACAAGATTAGATCTTGTAGCTTAAAACCATTACCATTACACAATACCTTAAAAGAGAGCTAGCAATCTCGATTTTAAGCTGTCGGTGCAATTGTGTGTGTGAGAATAGAGGGAGTGGCGTAAAGGCTGTTCCTTGGCATTGGTGATCAAGGTCTAAGGCGGATAAAGTCATCTTAGTTGCTGGTCATCACCAAATTCAAGATTTAAAAGGCATCAAAAGTTGTAAGTTTTAAAAAATCCTAAAATTGCATGTTTCGATTCTTGTCATGGAATTATTTGGCATGTATGATCGTTTTTATCGTTTTTCTCCTGCAAGATTACCATGAACATATCATGTCATATTCCATCAGACCACATATAGACTGAGAAATGACCTCTAAGGACTATTTTTCACAAAACATATATCAGAACAGACAAATATTATGGAAGATCAATGATTCTATTATATCAAAACAAATTGCTATGACTTGTACTACAGTATAGGTATTCCTTTGGCTAGCCAATTATATTATGAGCTAAACTTTGACTGCCTAACTATTAGTAAGGGCACAAATTCACTTAATTTCTATTCATTATTCAGGTGTTTAACACTTTTAATTACTTTTTCATTACCGTAAATTTTATCAGTCAACCTTTCAGTACTTTTTACATAATTTGTGAATAATTCCATTATAATTCACCATTTTCTTATTAATTGTGAATTATTTCACATTAATTCAACATTTTTTCTTAATACATAATCACAATTTCATCTTAAAAATATTCAATTAATTTTCATAAATTCCATAAAAATTCATGGACATATCATTTTACATCTATTGTCATTTTAAAGCTTAATTTCATCAAAATACATAAAATAAACCTTAGTTTTCCCTAAGCATAAATTCGGCCACCAAAGGAAAGTGACCTCACATAATTATGTAAATCAAATTAGGCTTTCTACTATGCTTATTCAAGATCCAATTTTACTATTCTAAAGTTAATTTCAATTTTATACCTTTTTCCTGTATTTTCTCTAAGTTACATAAAGGAAAATTCATGCAAATTAAGGAAAATAGGATGATTTATTAGTTACTAACCTTTTTTCTTTGGCTTATGCTTGCCTAAACTTCCTTTTCCTTTCCTTTTGCCTTGGTAGCTTGATCTTCTCCTTGTGAACCTAACATGGTTGAATTTTTTACTTATTAAAATCCTAATTTTTTGATCTCAAATGCTTAAAATAACATCATAAATAAACTCTAAGCACCCTAAAATACTTGTAGGTACCTTAAAACCAATTTAAAATCAAGAATTTCACTTACGTTCAAAAGACACACTAAGCTTTATCACTTGGTTTTTCTAGCTTCTCTTCCTCTAATCAACGGATAGAGGCTTAGATAATATTTTAAAGAGGCATGAATTTTTTTTAAGCTTGAATTTGGTGTGAATTAAGAGAGAGATGGAAGAAATTTGAGAGAGAAATGGTGGTGATGAGTCCAGCCAAGGGAGAGAGAGATGAAAACTGTAGAAAAATATGATCTCTCTAATTTTTCTATCCCTTAAGAGAAGCTTGAGTGGGCTTGGACTTGGGCCAATTAGTGGGCTTAATCCATTTTCACTTAAGCCCCTTAATTATCCAATAAATAGCCATAATTAATTTATTCCACTTTCCAACTTCAAATAACCTCAGATTTAATTTCATCATTCTTATCACATCAAAAATAGGTTGTACATCAAATTTTAGTCTAATCGTAGTCAGTTACTGATCCGGTTCAATCAAATTGATCCGATTCAACCATTATCGGTGTTACCGAAAAATTTACTTTTTGCAACAAAAATATTATACATACCAATTTACGCATATATGTAATTTGATAATTTTTAGATTTTATTTGCTTTTTTTAATGGTTCGATCAAATTCAGGTCAACCTAGTTACTATTCAAACTTAATCGCTTTGTTTTTCATATTTTTGAAGGTCTATTTGATCTCAAATTGTAACGTCCCAGGAATTGCTTATCATGTGAATAGTACTTCCCGAAAAAAAATAGTGCCACTCGGGGCCTACCAGGCCTGTAAAATTTTTTCTTTACCATTAGAAAGTATTATTCATAATGAATCTGATGGTATAATTTGGGTTAAAATTGAGGCCAAATAGATCTTAAAAAGGAAAAAAATAAAATAAATAATGGGACATATATAATTGATTGGCTTAAAAATATTCCTTGGACTTCATAAAATTATTCCGATTGCACCAATTGACTAGAAATTATATATATGAATTTTTGAAATGATAAAATGAATTTTTTAAAGACTTTAAAAATTCATCTTTCAGACTGGTTAAAATTTATATTCGAGGCTAGTTTAATATCAAAACGACTTCGGATTGATCCAAAATTTTAAACATAACCTAATTAATATTTTTAGGAATGTTTCGTATAATTTTTATTAAAAATTGACAACTAAAAATGTATTAACCAATAAAATGGTGACATACAACATTGGACCCACTTAAAACTTAATTGATTTTGTCCTAAAGTAGGTAACCAATTAATGTGGGCATTAAGAGATCTTTATCTCTTGGTTTTGGCCGGCCAAAGGCCATTCTTTTCCCATTTTCTGCCGTTTCTCACTTTGCTTCTTTTACCTTCATTTTCTTGGTTTTTAAGGGTTAATTCCTAAGATTTTTCAACCCTAATCTCAATTAAATTATTTCATCTTGCTTCCTTTCACCTTTGGTTGCTATGGGTGGTGAAAGAAGCTGAAAATAGTTCAATTCAAGTGGATAATTTGATGAGTTGAAAAAAATTTAGTTTTATTTGATAATTAGAGTAATTAAATATTGGTTATAGTATTGTGTAAATTATTTGAGCAAAAATTTGATTTAACCTATGGTTATTTTGGTCGTGAAATTGCTGCCAATAGAAGAGCAAGGAGAAGGAAGCAAAACAATCAAAAACAAGGGGAAAGGCAAAATTATTGAGTGATTTGGAGTGAATTTTGGTAAGTGAACAATTCTAAACACTTTAATTTCACAATATATATGTTGTATATATAATTAGACAAAATTTAGGTTAATTAATTATGAATTAATTGTGAAATTGAACTTAAAATTGTGAAATTAGATGATAAATTAGTGAAATTGTGGTATTTAATTAAAATTTAGACAAATTTAATTTTAGGAAAAAATTCGGCCACATTAAAAAAATTAGGAACTAAAATGTAAATTTTTGGATTAAATTAAAATAATTGAAAAATATGTGGTTTTATGTTTATTGTGATTAAATTGAGTAGAAAATATAATTTATAAGAAAATTGAAATATGGTAATCGAATAGAGACCTTAAGGAAATTTATGTAATTTTGAGATATAAATCGAAATAAGTGCATAATAAAATATAATTAATCCATATGACGTACAAGGAGCATGTATTGGAAAAGAAAGTAATAAAATAAATAAATAAAATAATTATAATTGGACCGTATAATTTTAATTGAAAAACTGATATATTTAAAATACTGAGACTATTTTTAATAATGTATACTAATAATTACTATGAATCAGTAACGATGTATTATTGTAAACTATATTAAATTGTAATTATATTGCACACTTAGTATTATATGTGAAATCAGAAATTAAGATGTACATGGCTAACAATAGGGACATTATTGTAACTGCAGTAGCAAGTAATGGTGACTTGTATAGTGGTAACTTTGGTATGGTTACACGACTGTATTGAAGTGTTTGAAAAAATGAAAAAAAAAAGAAAAAGAAAAAAAATGCGTGTAATTGATACTAATGGAATTCTAGGACCCACGGGATTTATAGTTTCGCTCATTCTGATTAGTGATATATTTTCATAATATACTAGAGACAAGAATATAAAAATACTGTATTGACTAAAATATAAAAAGATACTATATGATTTGATTTTAATTATGTCATTATTATCTTTTCATTCTTTATTGCCACACGCGCATATATATATATATATATATATATATATATATATATATATATATATATATATATATATATATATATATATATATATATATATATATATATATACTAAGAGTATTGTATGCATTATTAATATTTATGTTAAGGCTAAATTTTGGAATTGTTTTTGTGCTGACTTGAGAACATGTTTAAATAGAAAGAATATATTATATTTAAGCATTCAGTTTTTCCAATTTTTAGGAAATTCTTTGAATATTATATTATTTTTTCGTAATTTTCTTTACGACTTTCTATTATTAATATTATTAAATCTTCTCATTTTCTCAACAAAATTTAATAATAGAAATTCATTCTTGATTATTAATAATTTGATTATTCACATCCAAAAATTTAATAATGTGAATTCCCTTGCCCATTAATAGCGTGACTATTATTCATATCCAAAAATTTAATAATGTGAATTCCCTTGCCCGTTAAGAGCGTGACTATTCATATCCAAAAGACCATTATGCGCCTTCTTCCCCAGAATTGCTGCATAAAAAACCCAACTTCCTTTCTCTTCAATGTCGGGAACTGTAAAGGGGAAGAAGTGCCATTCGCCATTGTTTCCTTTCCAAATTCAAAACATAGATTCAAACCTGACCTCTGAATTCTAAATTTTCATTCTTTACCCATGAATCATTATCAACAACCCTTAACCCCTTACGAGCAAAGGCTCAGAGATGAGGTCATTTACCTTCATTCTCTCTGGCACCAAGGTCCCCCTTCTCTAAACCGTAATCCAATTCTTCACAGACCCAATTCTACTTACTACCCATCTAGAAATCTTCATGTCTTCAACTCGACTTCCTTTAAGAAAACCAAGCCAAACCCACACAAAATCAAGAATCCCAGGATTAATAAGCCGACATATGTTTCCGGATCCGACCCACAACCCGACCTTGGGCCACCATGGCCTGTTAACCCACCAGCACCCTCATCTCCTCCGGCCAGTTCTGGATGGCCCCCTTTTAAGAACAGGTCAAGCCCCGAGACTCGAATATTGTCCGACAATGACGAAGCCAAGGTTGCTTCAATGCGAATTCAGCAGAAAGCAGTGACAATTTGCAATGAATTTTTCGCCGAAAGTGTTGATTTTGATGGTGAAGATGAAGATGTAGAAGTAGAAGATGATTATTTTTGCGATGATGTGGATATTGAAGAAAGTGAAGAATTTAAGTTCTTTTTCAGCTTGTTTGTTGAAAACAGAGAGATGAGGGATTTCTACGAGAAGGACCAAGATGATGGGGACTTTTGTTGCTTAGTTTGTGGAGGGGTAGGGGAGAAAATTGGGAAAATGTTTAAGGGTTGTTTGGGCCTTGTTCAGCATTCTATTACAATATTAAAAACAAAGAGAAAACGAGCTCATAGAGCTTTTGGTCTGGTGGTTTGTAGAGTTCTTGGGTGGGATTTTAGCAGGCTTCCTACAATTGTATTAAAGGGTGAACCTCTAAGTCAATCTTTGGTGAATTTAGGCCAAACCCTGGTACATAATAACATCGATTTGCATATATATCTGCCAAATTTGTATATATGTTTGGGCTTCTAATTTTTGTATCTTTATTTTGATTTTTGCTGTTATGGAATAAATTAATCAATCTGTGGTTGAATGTGGATGGCATTAAGATTTACTGGTGAGAGTCGGTACGTTCTTGAATGGGTTATGAGTGCCATGATATTTATTATTAGTGGTGCTAGTTATTGTGGTGCAAGTGATATGATTTGGAAATAAGATGAAATGGCTGTTTGCAATTTTTTTTTGGTTAATTTAGGTTTTCTATGAAATTTTAATGCACTTTCGGATATTGTTTTTATCATGTGTACATTGTAGAAGTGTTTGAAGGAAGTTGATAGTAAGAAAGTCGTTCAAGATATTGATAATGGGTCCGTTTTCATTTTATGTACATGCAGAAGTCTTTGGAGGAAGGCGCTGGTAAGAAAGTTGTTGAAGATACTGATACGCAAGAGAGTGATTTGGTTCCCATGGATGAGGTGAAATAACTGTTCTATATTTGGAGATGTGAATGCTACTAAGAGTGATTCCTTTTAAGTGCAGAATTGTATGATTATGGTATTACATCAGTGTCTCTTAAACTTGATGACAAAGCTAGGATTGGGCTTATAATGTTGAAAGAAACTTTGATCAAATGAAACAAAATACTTTCATGGTTTATGCTTATGGTTAGATCAACTCTAATTAATCCTGTTCATGGACCCTATACTTCTGGTTATTTCAACACTTTGTACATTACATGATTGGAAACAGGGTGGCTATTTTTCCAATATGACTTGAATATTTCTATTTTATAGTCAAATGTTACTGTGTCCTAGAGTAGCAAATTTTTAGAAAACTGTCAATCTCATCAGTTCTCATATTATAGTGGAGTTTCGGTAGGGTTCAATTTTTTTTTTTTGGCATATATTACCTAATCTTTAATGGGTTGTTTCTTCTTAGAAATTTCTGGGGGAAGATGATGGCAGTGAAGCAAATAAAGAACTTGTTAGTGAAATGCCTAATGCAGGAAGAGGAGAAGAGCAGACTATGGAGTGCATGGTAAGATAACTTTTCTGGCTCTATCTGTATTATAAAATGATTTTTTAATATTCTTGGACTAATATCCTGCTACTTTGCTTTAGCTGGTAGGAATCATGCTTTTGATTGAAATATAATGTTTCACAATGTTTCACTCAAACTTCGCAGGTTGAGCCTAAGGACGACGACGATGGAAATGCAGCTGATAAACTTGATAAGAAATGCACCGGAACAAATGAATCGGGAGATGTGCATTTGAAGGTATGATGGTGGTTATATTTTTTAAACATAGAATATTGTTTTTGGCTGCTGGATTTTGGTATGATATTTCTAGATGTGTGTTGCGAATTATGTCTATGTTTTTTCTTTTGCTGTTGGCTACTATAAAAGCCAAATTTTATGTGGTATTATGAGGAAAGGTAGAGAAATTAGGAAATTACAAGGAGAATACTGTCATAGCATTGATGCAAGCAACTTTTACATGAATTGGATGTTTTAGGTGAGATACTCAATTCTCAGAGAAAGTACAAGATAAATCATAGCACCAAAAGTAGGAGTTTCCTTAGCCATCTGTGTAAAGCCCACAGCAAATGCTTTGGTTGAATTTTAATCTTGTTAGTATCATTAAATAACCTGGATGATATGGCAATGGAGTAGATAGTTCTGCATAATAAAATCCTTATACCAATTACGTAACTTCTTGTTCTTTTTCAACTAAATTCCGATTTTCTTGGATTGCTTATCCCAAAATAATTCAGTGGTATTTTACAGACTATGATTCTTTCTTCTTTGCATTGTTAAAAAACATTTCTTGCAGAAAAATGTAGGCGAGGTTGACAGTGGAAGTGAAGTAAATAATAATATGGGAGAGAAAAATTCTTGTGTTAAAGATCAGGAGGAAGGTACCTATAGGTGATAAGACAGTTTGCTTAAAAGCTTGTGAAGGCAATTAAATGTAAGCTTATTGGTAAGACGTTCCTTATATTTGCTGAGTCATTTCTTCGACATTATACTGCCATTTTGACTTGCATGCTGCATCCTAAGACTATCGCAGTGCAATGTTATGGAAGAATTTTATCTGCAATTTGACTCTGATGTGCACGAGATGGCTTAGAAAGTGTCATCAAGGTAATCAAAGATGTTTGATGATTTTCTGCTCTAGAAGATCTAATGTTAGGATAAAGTTTCTTTACCTCTTTCCAACTAAGATGTTGATTGATGCACCATATGCACATAACTTGTTGAAGCTGCAAATAGATACAGGAAAAATGGGTGTTAACTGTCCATCAATTGCTTATATTATGTTTATATGTGCAAAAGGAGCTTTACACAACTTATTCTGGCAATCACTTCTCTTTTGTGTATGTGTTCCTTTCATATTGTTAAGGGAAATTGTCTTTTAGGGAAGTGATATTCAGAAAATTTTAGATTAATTTAGGAGAATGATGAGGAAAAAGGGAAAACTATTCCCTTATATTGCTTTTTTTTTTTTTTATAAGGAGTAATTTTTTCGTTAGTAGGATGAGGTATAATGAGTAATTACAACTTCGAATGAGACTAGGAAGAATTGAATTCGAGGTTTTTCACATTTTTAATTTGAGTATTCACGGCAAAAAAAAATATGAATTAACGATGGACATAATTTGGGGCCTAATTGCGACTAATTAGCGACTGATTTAATAATCAATCATGAAAGTAATTTTTTCACTAAGTTGACAATTTTAATAATGCAAACATCCAACTGTTCATGAAAGCTTTGTCTGAAGCTAACATATTACTTGAATATTTATTTTACACAAAAAAAGCTTGTCAGAAGCTTAGGCTTACCTGTCTAAAAAATCGATTGTTGCAACAAAGGATGCATATTGTATTGGCGTCCATATGAAAACTTGACACATTGTAGGTTTTGTAATCACCTCATATTCAAAATATGTGTCAGATCTCGTAAGCACAGATTCAAGGATTATAATAAGATGTATTACTTTTTGCCAATACCTTGGCTGCAACGATTGTTGCAACGAGGGATGCATGTTGTATTGGTGTCCATATGAAAACTTGACACATTGCAGGTTTTGTAATCACCCTAGATTCAAAATGTGTGTCGGATCTATTCAAAATGTGTGTTGGATCTCGTAAACACATATTCAAAGCTTATAATAAGATGTATTACTTTTCGCGAATATCTCGGTTGCAACGATTGTATCAATCAAAAGCGACAACACATATGTGATGACATTATAACTATGTCCAAAATAAATGGGTTATGTTGTATCTTTCCAACTCTCTAGCTTGGAAGTAATTCAATGAAATTCATCCTTCATATGTTGTTGAGATTGGAAATGTTAAGTTGGGGTTGTGAATATAAGGTTTTTAACCATTCAAACAATATGGTAGGAAATACTCTTCACGGCCTGTAATTGTCACACTTTATAATCTACCACCTTGGATGTTCATGAAGGAGGCTTATATGTTTCTAACTATTATTGTACATCGGCCTACGAATCCAAAGCAAAAAATTGATGTCTATCTACAACCTTTGATTCATTAGTTGAACGAATTGTGGGATAGTAGAGTGTTAACATATGATGTGTCAAGAAAGCAAAATTTTTAGATGCGAGTTGTGCTAATGTGGACAATCAATGACTTTCCAGCATATTCAATGATGTATGGCTGGAGTACATATGGGAAATATGCATGCCCTTATTGCATGGAATATACATAATCATTTAGACTAGATGGTAGTGGCAAACAAACATGGTTTGACATTCATAGAAATTTTCTTTCTCCTGATCATCCATTTAGAAGAAATAAACGAAACTTTGGAAGTGGATATGTTGAAGAAGCATGTAGACATGGAAAATATTATGTAACTTGGATAACTCCAAAGGAAGTATCAATCTATAAGTAACTGGTCCAATTCTTTACGAGATTGTGTACGGACCAATAAATCTTGAACTAAGTTTACCTTTCTTTTCAAACCTTAATATTTTGCTCCAAGGAGACACTTTCAAAAGTACCTTATCGCCAACTTGATACTCAATATCCTTTCTTTTTAAATCTTTATAAGACTTCTGTTTGTCGCTAGCTGCTTTCAACCTTTGCTTAATAGTTTGTACTTTCTTTTTCGTGTCTAATAATATCAGGACCAATCATCTTATGTTCAGCTAATTCAGTCCAACAAATTGGAATTCTATATTTCCGGCTGTATAACGCTTCGTAAGGTGCCGTACCAATACTGGTTTGATAACTATTATTGTATGCAAATTCCATTAAAGTAAGATATTTATCCCAACTTCCTGAAAAATCCAAAACATATTCTCTCAACATATCTTCTAACAATTGTATAACCCTTTTCGATTGCCCATCCGTTTGAGAATGAAAAGTAGTGCTATAACGAAGTTGTGTTCCCAAAGCTTGCTGTAAACTTCACCAGAATCTCGATGTGAATCTCAGATCTCGATTTGAAATTATAGATACCGGTATTCCATGCAACCGAACAATTTCATTTACATATAGCTCAACCAATTTTTCCATTGAACAATCTTGTCGGACTGGTATGAAATGAGCTGTTTTAGTCAGTTTATCAACAACTACCCATACTGACTCTTGCTTCCTCTTTGTGAGAGGTAGATCTGTAACAAAATCCATAGCGATATCATCCCATTTCCATTGTGGTATAGGTATATGATTCAACAATCCTAAGGGAAGTTGGTGTTTCACTTTCACCTGTTAACAAATCAAATATTCAGACACATAAACCACTACATCTTTCTTTATACCAGATCACTAGTAAAATTGTTTTAAATCCTGATACATCAGGATGTATAGTAAACATGGTGTTGTGCGCTTCATACAACAATGTTCTTTTAAATTCTTTGTCTTTTGTAAAACATAGCTTGTTTTGATAATATACGTTCCCATCTTCCTTTACCGAATATTCAGACTAATTCCTTTCATTCAATGCTTGCACAATCTGTTGCAACTTCCCATCATTCTTCTAAGCATCAATCACTGTCTGTCTCACATTATGTCAAGCCTTCAATTGAGCTATTAATGCACCATCTGCTGCAAATTTTCATTTGCATGGCCGTAACATCATAGTTGCCATCATCTTATGACTTAGGGCATTAGCCATAACATTCGCTTTACCCGGATGGTAATCAACTATACAATCATAATCTTTAAATAATTCTAACCATATGCACTGCTTCAAATTAAGTTCCTTTTAAGTAAGCAAATACTTGAAACTCTTATGATCTGTATAAATTTTGCATTTTTCTCTATACAAGTAGTGTCACCAAATCTTTAAAGCAAAAACTATAGATACCAACTCTAAATCATGCGTAGGATAATTCTGCTCATGGGATTTTAATTGTCTGGAAGTATAAGCTATTATCTTGCCGTCTTGCATTTGTGCATGGAATACTCTTTACCCGAAATCGGTTGTGTTAGAACTGAAGCTTAAGAAATGGTAAATTATAATAATATAACTCACCAAGTGTTTAAAAGTATGAAAAGTATATTTGGCTAAAAGTAAGTGATTTGAAAAGTTATATGTTCGAAAAGTATTAAGTGTTTAGATTGAATTATTGTAAAATAATTTACAAAAAGTGATCAACAATACAAAGTAATTGAAAAGAGAAAGTAAACAAAAAAAGAAAAAGTTACTATATAGTCAAAAGTACTAAAAAGAGTGCGATTGACAAAATGTTTTGTGATAAGAAAAAAAAATAAATTAAAATTATTGAAGTTTGAAAATCATTTAGAAAGTTCTTGACTGTTTTTGTCCTTAGCAATAGTCAGGTAGTGATATTCTTATTCAGGATATAATTGGCTAGCCATAGGGATACCTTATACCGCGATGCAAGTCATGGCGACTTGCTTTGCTATGGGTAGAATCTTTGATCTCCATAATTTTAGTGTAAAGTGAAAGTGAAAGTGCATTTGTTTTCTGCTCTGTGAGACTTGATCTTCCGAGATCATTTCTCTACCTGTTCAGCGAGACCTTTGGGTCCATGTCCCGTATATTCTTTTTGAGAGACCTGTCATATTGCACTAGGGGCGCATTGAAATGAATAAACTTAACTTGTAAAAGTAAATTGAATGTAAATGTTATAAATGAAAAAGGACTTGATTGAAGAAAAATGAAAAATTGGGATGAAACTGAAATGGTTCCCAAAGGTTGTAATTAAAAGTAAAAATGAAAAGAAAATGTTTTATAAGAATAAAATGATAAGTAATATTTGTACAACAAAAAAATAATAAAAATAAAAATAGTACTAATTGTGTATTTAAAGTCAAAAATGATAATGATGTATTTAAGTGTAAAATTATGCATAAGTAATGAAATTCTGAAAGTAAATGTTAAATGAAAAGTAAAATGAAGTGTTGACTGAAACTGAACTGTATTGAAGGTAATGTTTGTTAAATGATAAATATGGTTATGTCTGTCGATGGATAAATGTTAGTAGGTAATATGAAATGACTATCATGGATATGTGATTGACTATGTAAAATCTATATTGCTAACTGATATGATTTGTTATGTCTCTGAAAAACTGTGTGAATTGTTTGAATTTTTCAGGAGGCTAGTAAGTTTTAGTCATTATGCTGTCGAAATTTCGTAAATTGAATAAAATATTAAATTGTATCAAAGTTGTTTGGCAGTAATTGAAGTTTGAAAAAAATTTTTTTTTACCGTTTTTCCTAAATTTTGCATCGAAAAATACTGTTCTTTGGTGGTTATCCCCGTCCCTCGAAAAAATAATTTTTTTTTTAATTTTAAAATATAATATTTCATGAATAATTAAAATTAAAATATAACATTTAATAAATAAAAAATTAAAAATCAATCATAATTTAAATTAATATAAATTTTAACCATTCATAAATTTAAAATTAAGTATAATTTAAAAATTAATAATTGTAAAATTAAGTTGTATTCTAATTTTAATTATTTATAAAATATTATATTTTAAAATTAAAAAAATTATTTTTTGCGGGGCGGATATCCCATTTTTCGTCCCCATCTCGAAATATACATCAGGAATTTTTTTTTTCCGTCCCCGTTCTTACCGGGGTCGGTGATTCCCCATCTCGTGAGCATCCCTAAGTTCATTCATATTTGATACCCTTCTATAGTAACTTAGTGAGTGGATAAGCAATAACCGAAAATCCTTTCACAAAGCGATAGTAGTAACATGCTAATTCCAGAAAACTCCTTACGTCATGCACATTTTGAGACGGTTTCTAATTAATAATAGCTTCAACTTTATTTGAATCCACCCTAATACCTTCAAAATATACAATATGTCTAAGAAAAGAAACTTGCTTAAGCCAAAAATCATATTTGCTCAACTTGGCAAATAACCATTTCTCCTTCAATATTTGTAACACAATCCTCAAATGTTCAGCATACTCAAATTCATTTTTAGAATATATCAATAATAAATAACACAATAAATTGGTCTAAATAGGGTCTAAACACCCTAATCATAAGATCTATAAAAGCCGTCGGTGTATTAATTAGCCCAAAAGGCATAACTAGAAATTTATAATGATTATACCAAATTTTAAAAGCAGTTTTTGGTACAACCTCATTTTAACTTGAAGTTGGTAGTATACTAATCATAAATCGATCTTGGAAAACATACCAGCACCTCTCAACTGATCAAACAGGTCTTCTATTTATGGCAATGGATACTTCTTCTTCATTATACATTTATTCAACTGTCAGTAATCTATACACATGCTCATTAAATCATCTTTGTTTTAACAAATAAAACTGATGCGCCCCATAGTGACACACTAGGCCTAATAAAACCTTTATCTAGCAGCTCTTGTAATTAAATTTTTAGCTCCTTTAATCCTGATGGCACTATTTTATACAGTGCTTTAAAAATGTGAGTTGTACTAGGTAAAATTTCTATGGACAACTCTACTTTCCTCTTCTTGGAAGGCTAGGTAATTCCTCAAAAAATACTTCAGGATACTAATTAACAATTGTATATCATTAAGCTTTACTTTCTCTCTTTTTGAGTCAAGCGCTAAGGCTATAAATGCTTCACATCCCTTTCTAAGAAACCGTCTGGCTTGCATAATAGATATTACATTAGCTAAAGGCTTGGTTCGAATGCTTTTAACTATAATTTCTTTACCTTCAGCATCTATAAGTGTTATAGTTTTTCCCCACAATTAAGTACTGCATGATATTTTGACAATCATTCCATACCCAAAATTACATCAAATTCATGAAATGGTAATTCGATTAAATCAACTAGAAATTATTTCCCTTGAATCACAATAGGACAATCTTTATATACTTTATTAACATAGATACTATGTCCTAATGGGCTAGTTACACAAATATCAAAGTCTAACTTTTTGCACGGTTGACATATTTCTACCCATATCCCTAATGCAAACATAAGAATGGATGGAGCCAAGGTCAATAAGTGCATGAACATCAGAGTTAAAAAGAGAGAAGATACCCGTTGTAACTTCTAGGGCATCTCGATCCTCATGATCTTTCATTGCATAAGCTCGATTAGGAACAACAAGAGCTGTAGGTTGATCAACAGTTTTTGAAACATTTCTATGCTAAGATCCAATTTGACTTGATCCACAACACCTTCTACTAGTTGGGGGTGCATTAGAAGCTCCCCTACTGCCCTACTGTATAGATCCTTATTCCTATTTCGAGGAATAATTCATCATGTAGTGATCAATGCTACCACACTTGAAATAGGCACCTGTCAACATCCTACAAGTGCCCCAATGCTATCTTAAACAGTTAGAACACTCTGGTGGCTATCCTTCACTCTCCCTTACTAAAGTTTCTCTACCAGATCGAGATACTATAAATGATCCTTGTTGTCTCCCTCTAGTAGTAAGGCTATTAACAGACTTAGATAGCTGATTTCCCTGCGCTCTTCTAGGTCTTCATCCGGTAGAAGATCCATCTCTAAACCCAATCCTTCTCTGCTCCCTTTCTCTCTTAGATAGCTCATTATTCTCTATTTGAATAGCTACTTGAACGAGTAGATAAAATTTCACCATTTGCAAGGATGTAGGTCCAATCAACTTTTCTTTGATTTAGTCATTTAATTCATCTTCAAATTGTTGACACTTGAAAGCTTCAGTCAGCATCGAATCTGAAATATATTTACACAAATGCCTGAACTCTTTTTCATATTCTACCACTGTTATAACTCTCTGTTTTAAGTTCAAAAACTGCCTCAATTTCTCTTTTTTTATAAGTTTCAGTAACATACTTTTTTCTAAACTTTACTTTGAAAAACTCCCCATGTAAGTGGATTTGGTAATCGAGGCTGTTTGAGTACTAGTTTCCACCAATCATATGATGCTCCTTGCAATAATGACACAACACATGACACTTTCTGATTGGCTGGGAAATTAATCTCATCAAATATTCTTTCGAGCTTCTCTAACCAAAATTCTACTTCTTCAGATTGCTCTAGCGTAGTGCCTAAGAATTCTTTTGCACCATATTTTCTAATCTCAATTATCGGAGCTCTAGGTACAGTCATTCTTTGTAAGATTTGAGACATATCTTAGGAAATCTTTAACAACGCTTCCCTAGGAATGGCCACATGTATATCATTTCGATTAGAAGCCGAAGATCCTGAATTGGAGAGATTTGTTCTAATAGGTTAGTTACTTTCAGCCGATTTTTAATAGCTTCCCTAGATCCTTCCATTTACTATCTATAAGAAAACATGGACATCTGCATTAGGCCAACATCAATATACTCAGTTTAAGCATAATCTTAAACTTCTATTGACCAGAAACGACTAAACTTAGATTGTGATATCAAATTGTAACACCCTCTATGCAACAATGTACAATTATCATCATACCTACCTTATTAAGCATAATTTTACACTTATTTGCCTATGCTATATCTCCAATTAGCATAAGTTCATAATATCAATATCATGCATAGACCTTTATACAATACTATACATATATCTCACAAAATGTTAAAGCTCATTAACAGAACCTGTTCACACTATTAAAGTTTACAAAAGAGAACATTAATAATACAAAATTACGACTTATATAATCATTCATACATATATAAAAGTGCTTAATACAAAAAAGTTATTCCAAAAACCAAAATAAAGACTTCATACTTTCAACTTATCTTAAGACTCGAGTTAGCCTTTCTGATGCAGGTTTTGTCCTTGAGTGGAAGTCCTAGCTGAAGAACCTACACGGATAAAATATCCATGCTAAACTATAAAACTTAATGGAGAACAAATTATATTAAAAGACCACTCACAACAGTCGTTGCCATTCACACAATATGCATAAGTTAAAGCATTGCATGGTCTATGCCGTGTCCAAAAGGGTGTACACGGCTGAGATAGAATGGTCTCTGCCATGCACAACATTGCAGATTCGATATAGAAGGGTGTACACAGTTGGGACCAATTGGTCTGTACCGTGTGCCCCTCAATCCCTTGCAAACAGAAGGGTGTACATGGTTGAGACCAAATGGTCTCTGTTGTGTACATCAGTTTGTTCCAGAATTCAACTGCAAAATTTTTTGATTTAATCTTGCATGTCACTCACACTTAAGGGGGAAAGAATTGTAAGGTCCCAACTTAGGCTCTAGTAGAAAATATGCATGATTAATTGGTATTATAGTTATCTTACAATATCTTAAAATCATAAACACATGCATAATTTGTTACCTTACAATACCCAACACAAAACCCCTTTCTTCATCTCTTTCCTTGCAGAAATTAGAGAGAGACTAGAAGAAGAGGATCCAATTTTTAGAGTGAGAAGGAAGAACTCAAGTTTGCCCTTTCTCCTTTGAATGATCGACCAAGCCACTTTCAAGCCCACAATCAATTCTTTCTCTCTCATGAATTTTCTAGATAGGCTGAGTGGAGGGAAGATGTAAATAACCCTTAACTCCCTCCCTCTCAAATAATTCTTAATTATGTATACTTTCATTCCTTTCAAATCATTCCCCAAACTGAGCTCTTTTCTTTCAATTACACCGTTAACCCTATTTATGCTTTAATTATTCACATGCATAAGATAGTCTAAAATTACCAATTTACTCCTTTTTAGCCCTAACTATCATTTTGTTAAAACATAGAAGAGATTTAGAATCGAAGTAAGAAGGTTTCTCCTTCATTATTTTACTGCTGTGCAATACTTCTTCTTTATACATGAATGATAAAAGATAATATAGGAAATAGGCTAAATCTAAGGCACCTAAAACCTTCCTATATAAGAAAATACAAATCACGTAATATCATTTATTCCTATATAAAAAATATACAGCTCACGTCAACACTCTTCCTCAAGTTGGTGCAAAGATATTTCTAATGCCCAACTTGTCTAGTGAGCTGTGGAAACTTTTGCTTGAAACGGCTTTTGTCAATATATCAGCAAGCTGGTCTTCTGATCTAACAAACGAAAACTCAATGATTCCTGCCTTAAGATTTTGTTTAATGAAATGCCTATCCACCTCAACATGCTTTGTATGATCATGTTGGACTGGATTTTGAGCAATTGCAATTGCTGCTTTATTGTCACAAAACAATCTCATTCCAGTATTGGAGTCAAAACCAATTTCTCTTAACAGCCTTCTGAGCCAAAGCAACTCACACAATCCCTTAGAGATCCCTCTAAACTCCGCTTCAGCACTAGACAAAGCCACCACTTTCTGCTTTTGCTTCTCCAAGTCACTAGATTTCTACCCACAAATGTGAAATATCCAGAGGTTGATCTTTTGTCTGATATGTCGCCTGTCCAATCTGCGTCAGTGTACCCATTAACATTTAGGTGGTTATTCTTAGAAAACAACAACCCTCTTCATAGGGCAAATTTTAAGTAGCGAAGAATTCGAACTACCATCCCCATATGATCTTCACTAGGATTGTGCATGAACTGGCTCACTACACCAACTGCGTATGTGATATCTGGTCGAGTATGAGATAAATAAATGAGTTTTCCCACCATACGTTGGAATCTCTCTTTACTCGTCAGTACTTGATCTGGATGTTCTTTAAACTTGAGGTTCTGAACAATTGGTGTCTCCGCTGGTCTACAATACATCATCCATAGTTCAGCCAATAAATCTAATACATATTTCCTTTGGGAGAGGAATATTCCTTGTCTTGATCTGGCTACTTCGATACCTAAAAAATACTTCAAACCTCTTAAATTCTTCATTTCAAATTTGGTGCTCAATTGCTTTTGTAGCTTCGAGATTTCTTCTTCTTCATCTCCTGTGATTGTCATGTCATCCACATAGATTATGAGAGCTGTTACCTTTCCCTGTCGTTGCTTTAAGAAAAGAGTATGATCAGAGTTACTTCGACAAAACCCATATTTTTTCATTGCTAGACTAAAGCAATCAAACCATGCACGAGGTGATTGCTTTAGTCCATACAAAGCTCGCTTTAATTTACACACAACCTCATTGTGAAGAGTAGTGGTATAACTCGGTGGAACATCTATGTAAACTTTCTCTTCAAGATCTCTATGTAGGAAAACATTTTTTACATCAAATTGATGTAGAGGCCAATCAAGATTTTCTGCTAGAGATATCAAAACTCTAATGGTATTGAGCTTTGCTATCGGAGAAAAGGTTTCTTGATAGTCAACACCATATTTCTGAGTGTAACCCTTTGCTACCAATCTTGCCTTATATCTTTCAAGGTTCCCATCAGCCTTATACTTGATAGAGAAAATCCATTTGCATCCAACTGTTTTCTTCCCCTTTGGTAACCATACCAGGTCCCATGTCTGGTTCTTATGTAGTGCTTCCATCTCATCTTTGATTGCTTGAAGCCATTTCGGGTCTGTTAAAGCCTCTTGAACTCCACGAGGTATGTGGTGAGCTGATAGATTTTTTACAAAACCTTTTAGAGAATTAGATAGCCTTTCTGTTATCACATGATTGGCAATAGGGTATCTTGATTGCCTCCCTCCAATGTTTGGTGAATACTGATCTGGGGCCTTCCCTCTATTATGCCTGAAAGGTAAGTGATAACCAGTAGGAGTATCTAAAACAACATTAGAGGGTGAGTGCGGACTTACCTCATGGATATTCTCAGAAAGATTCTTATTGTTGGGTACATGAAGAGGGGTCGGTTCACTCCTCGATTCAGATTCGTGCTCCAGACCGTCTTGGATATTAGCTCTTTCTTCTGTACTCGCACCTAATACTTCTGTACTTTCACTTGATATAATTTCTTGGATGACTGCATCTTTGACTCTACTCTTTTCTACATGTGCATTTCCCATTCCTTCGTACTTGGAACATTCCCATCAATTTTGTTCTTCCCATAGCTCCCCCTGAAGATGAGATTTGATGCTGGCAAGGAGTAAAAATTCTCAGATTCCAAGAAAATGACATCTATGGTGATATAGGTACGCCTAGTGGAAGGGTCATAACATCGGTAGCCCTTCTTTGTAGTTCCATAATCCAAGAAGACACATCGAATAACACAGGGTTCAATTTTAGATCTTTGATCTTTGTGTACGTGGACAAATGAAACACATCCAAATACACGTGGAGGAAGGAGCAAGATCGACGGTAAGTTTGCATGAGTAGCTAACATTTGCAATGGGGTTTTAAACTCTAGAATTCTTGAGGGCATCCGATTTAGTAAGTAGACTGCAGTTACAATAGCATCATCCCAATGTCGACTTGGTACTCTCGACCCAATTAACAGTGCACGTCCAATTTCAAGTATATATCTATTCTTTCTCTCTCCTACTCCATTCTACTGAGGCGTACGTGTACAAGAGGTTTCATGAAGCAGTCCATGTGATTGAAAATAAGTCTGAAACTCTTGATTGATATATTTTCTTCCATTATCAGATTTGAGAATCTGAATCTTGGCAGAGAATTGATTCTTAACCATTGCGTGAAAAGATTGGAACACACCAAATACCTCATTCTTATGCTGCAACAAATATAATCAGGTCATTCGAGTGCAATCATCCACAAAAGTAACGAACCAACGTACACTCGAACTAGATGTAATAGGAGAGGGTCCCCATACATTTGAGTGAATTAACACAAAAGGAACATCACTTTTATTTGAACTAACAAGGAACGGTACACGGTGACTTTTAGCCAAAATGCAAGTGTCACATTTAAAGTTTGAATAATTCAAATATGAAAAAAAAGGGAAACAAGTGCTTCATATAACCAAATGACGGGTGACCTAGTCGTTGATGCTATAGCCAAATTTGTTTTTCTTTGGTGTGAGATGAATGATTAACATTATTGACTATTGCTGAGCTGAAATCATCCATGTAGTATAACCCCTCTTTCTTAGTACCATGCCCAATGATCTTCTTCATGAGAATATCCTGAAATAAGCAAAAAGATGGATACATTAGAGCTACACAATTCAATTCCACTGTTACTTGCCCAACTGATAATAATTTATTTGAAAGAGAAGGAACAAGTAGTGTGTTTGGTAAAGAGAGAGATGGAGTTAAGGTCACTTTTCCAGCACCAGTCACTGGATACATAATGCCATTAGCATTGACTATATTGCTCCGTCTTGGTCTTGTGATCTCCACAAAATCATTTTGACAAAAAGTCATGTGGTCTGTCGCACACGAGTCCACTATCCAGCCACCATAATCATGTTTATTTGATACATGAAAAGCACAGCTATTACCTTGTTTGCTAAGGTTGTGTGAGTCACCTATTGGTAGAAGAGATAAGTGGGGTTCAGCTTCTACCATCGCCGCTTGTCCTGTTCCACTTGCTGCTTCTTTTTGTTTCTTTGCTTTGAGTTCATTCCACCATTCTGGGTACCCATGCAACTTGAAACAAGTATCACGAGCGTGTTTTATATTCCCACAATGCGAGCAGCCTTCTCCTTCAGTTCGACCTTTATTTTTCGTAGTAGCATTTGGTTTTCCCATTGTTTCTCCATTTGTAGTTTAGGTAATTGCTGATCAGTTTTGACACTTTTAGATGCCATAACCGCAGCTACAGGTGTTTCTGTTAACATGATTGATTGCCTCATATCTTCTCTTCGAACATAACCATAGGCCTGTTCAACAGTGGGAAAAGGCTGCATCTACAATACATCACTCCGAACTTTATCAAGTCTGTCATCTAAGCCATCTAGAAAAATATAAACTCTATCTTCTTGTACAATAGTATTATATTTTTCTATGTCTGTAGCACATTGCATTGGGTTGGGGCGATGAAAATCTATCTCCCTCCATAAACCTTGGAGAGTATTATAGTATGTTTCAATGGATCCCCTATCTTGTTTCACTCTAGACACACATCTCTTCAAATCATAAACTTGAGATGCATCTGTTCCATCAAAAAAAGTGGTAGCTATTGAATCCCATACCTGTTTGGAAGTTGGGAAGTGGATAAAATTGCTAATCAAACATGGGTCCATTGGGTTGATCAACCATCCCTTCACAATAGCATTCTCTGTTTGCCATTTTCTGAATGTTGGATCAGTAGGATCAGGTTGTGGATAATCACTTGTTATGTAGCCTATTTTATCTTTGCCTGTGATATACATCTCAACAACTTGAGACCATAAAGCATAATTCTTTCCATCAAGTTTGATTCCAATTTGTGTCGTTTGTTACTGTCGGGGTTTGAGTCAAGATCTTATTCATCTTGGTCGTTAAGTCTCCAAGGGTGTTTGTTGTGGAGCCTTCACCGATCTGCTTAACATCCACCAAACCAGTCTGAGTATTCATCTCCTCATGATAAGTTTATGGGTTCTCTAGGTTTGTGTCTGGGTAAAACAATACCACAGATAATTCTGGGATCTACGCTCTGATACCATGCTAAAACATAGAAGAGATTTAGAATCGAAGTAAGAAGGTTTCTCCTTCGTTATTTTATTGTTGTGCAATACTTCTTCTTTATACATGAATAATAAATGATAATATAGGAAATAAGCTAAATCTAAGGCACCTAAAACCTTCCTATATAAGAAAATACAAATCACGTAATATCAGCTATTCCTATATAGAAAATATACAGCTCACACATATGCAGCTCACGTCAACACATTTCATTAATTAATTAAATATTAATTAACTATAATACCAATTAATCATACGTATTTTCTACTAGGATCTAAGTTGGGGTCTTACAATTTCTCCCTCTTAAGTGTGAATGATATGCAAGATTAATTCTGGAAATTCTACAGTTGAATTCTGGAACAGACTGATGTACATGACAAGGGATTAAGGGCCTTACTTCTATATAGAATCTGCAATGTTGTACATGGCTAAGACCATTCTGTCTTAACCGTGTACACCCTTCTGGACTAAAGTTAATTGAAATTAACATATAGAAATCAACAACCTTAAGGTAAAGTATGCATATGACACTTATATGGTATAATTTTATCTATTTAAATTGAGAAAGTACGAAAATGCATTTATGATTATGTTTTCCTAATATGACATGATGATATATGTAGTTACAGTATTGCAATAGCGAACGAGGGATATATATAATTATATGGGAATATATAAATATATAGGATTATACAGTAAAGGTTTGAACTTGATAAATGAATTGTGCACGGCAATGTTTTAATGCATGTGTTTAGAGTTTGATTGTGGATAGATTGGCATGCCTATTGGATAAAGTGACATCTGCCATAGTTTGACCTGATTTGGATAGTTCGTTCCCGTTTGAGACTATTGTTTTAACCCCAATGGGTCCACATGATCGATACCTTCGGGTATCCATATAACTCATTACCTATGGATATTCATATGATTGATACCTATTGGTATCCACAGTTCCCATTTTCCACTCCCTAGAACTTAAACAGGCAAATTACAAGAAAAGTAATAAAAGTTAAAGTACATGACTGATATAAATGAATTATATATGCTTATATTTGTGTTTTAATACTCATACTGTTTTGTTCTACTTTCATAATCATGAAATTACTTTTATAAGTATCAAGCATGCAATGCTTTAACTTATGCATATTGTGTGAATGGAAAAGACTGCTATTAGTGGTCATTTAATATAATTTGTTCCCCATTAAGTTTTATAACTTAGCATGGATGTTTTATCCGTGTAAATTCTTTAACTAGGACTTTCGCTCAGGGATAAAATCTGCATTAGAAAGGCTAACTCAAGTGTTAAGGGAAGTTGAAAGTATGAAGTCCTTATTTTGGTTTTTTTGGAATAAATTTTTGTATTAAGCACTTTTACATATGTAAGAATGATTATATAATTGGTAATTTTGTATTATTAATGTTCTCGTTTGTAAACTTTAATAGTGTGAATAGATTCTGTTAATCAGCTTTAACATTTTGTGAGATATATGTATAGTATTGTATAAAGGTTTATGCATGATAGTGATATTAGGAACTTATGCTAATTGGAGATATATGATAGGTATGGTATAAAAGGTGTTACGCTTTGGTATCAGAGCCTAGATTTAGTCGTTTCTGGTCAATAGGAGTCTAAGATTATGCTTAGATCGAGTATTTTGGTGTTAGCCTAATGCAAATGTCCCTATTTTTTATAAATAGTAGATGGAGGGATTTAGGGAAGCTATTGAAGAATTAGCTGAAAGTAATTACCTATTAGAACAAATCTCTCCAATCCAGGATCTTCGGCTTCTAATCAAAATGAGATACATGTGGCCATTCCTGGGGAAGCATTGTTGAAGATTTCTCAAGATGTGCCTCAAATCTTATAAAGAATGACTGTACCTAAAGCCCCAATAATTGAGATTAGAAAACATGGTGCAAAAGAATTTTTAAGCATTATACTAGGGCAATTTGAAGAAGTAGAATTTTGGTTAGAGTAGCTTGAAAGAATATTTGACGAGATTAATTGCCCAGCCAATCAGAAGGTGTCATGTGCTGTGTTGTTATTGCAAGTAGTAGCATATGATTGGTGGAAATTAGTGCTTAAACAGCCTTAATTACCAAATCTATTTACATGGGTTTTTTTTGAAGCAGAGTTTAAAAGGAAGCATGTTACTGAAACTTATAAAGAAGAGAAATGGAGGCATTTTTTGAACTTGAAACAGAGAGTTATGACTGGTAAAATATGAGAAAGAGTTTAGTCATTTGTGTAAATATATTCTGGATTCGATGCTGAATGAAGCTTTCAAGTGTCGACAATTTGAAGATGGATTAAATGACCAAATTAAAGAAAAGTTGATTGGACCTACATCCTTGCAAAAGGTGAATTTTTATCTACTCGTTAAGTAGCTATTCGAGTAGAGAAGAATGAGTTCGCTAAGAGAGAAAAGGAGCAGAGAAGGAGTGGGTCTGGAAATGGATCTTCTATGGATTTTGTTATAGGTCTACTTCTCACATAGAGAAAGCATGAGTTAGTATGGGTAACTATTGATAAACTGACTGAAACAACTCATTCATGCCAATTTGGCAGGATTATTAAATGAAAAAATTTGCTGAGCTATATATAAATGAAATTGTTTGGTTGCATGGAATATCGATATCTATAATTTCGGATTGAGATGCAAGATTCACATCGAGATGCTAGTGAAGTTTACAACAAGCTTTGGGAACACAGCTTTGTTATAGCATTGCTTTTCATTCTTAAACAGATGGGCAATTGAAAAGGGTTATACAAATATTAGAAGATATATTAAGAGTATGTGTTTTGGATTTTCCAGGAAGTTGGGATAAATATCTTGCTTTAATGGAGTTTGCATATAATAATAGTTATCAAACTAGCATTGATATGGCACATTACGAAGTGTTGTATGATAAAAAATGTAGAACTCTAATTTATTGGACTGAGTTAGCTAACATGAGATGACTGGTCAAAATCAATAGCCACAGCAAGAATCGCCCATTTAGTAGGCAAGTAGGTCAAAAAGCAATAATGCAGACCGATCAAACTAAAAATATAAAGTATTCAATTTAATGTCAAAAAGCTTTGATAGGTAGATTAGGAGGTGATGATCCAAACCACCATGGTCAAGCGAACAAAAATAGCAACCAGTGGCACCACCAGGTAACTTCGCTTCCCATCTAAGACACTTAATTCACTCCTCTACAGAAACTGTAAAGGCAGCAGAGAAGGACGATCAGAAGAGAAAGGATAAAAGGAGAAGGGCATAAAAAACCTTCTCAAATTAATAGGCACAAAGCCACAAGATCAAGCCACAACTCTCGATCTTCATAAAATCGATTGACCTCTGAAGAAGGACAACACTGTGGCAACGGCTCAAACAACCATCGATAGATGATTGGATAAACATGATAAACAGTGATATGGAATGCCTTACCAACTATCGGTAATACCCTCAAGTAATTCTACTTTCCATTTATAATTAACTCATAAAAACTGAGAAAAGTGACAGGACAGCTATCAACTGGAAGCCTGAACTAGAACAAAAAGAGGCATGAATTTAAAAGACTCTTAGACAACAAAATAAAAAAGAAAGCATCAAGAAAATAGGTTAGGAATACAAACTTTGAAAAATAGCTCCTGCCCATAAAATTTGTTTGCAAGAAGATAATCAAAATTTTCTTAATCGATGCACATCCCAATCGAAGAAATAAAATCCCAATCTCTCGATTAATGTCCATTTTTCTCGATCGATGCACATCTCGATCAAAGTAATAAAATTTCAGTCTCTCAACTGATGTCCAATTTTCTCGATCGACGTATATTCCGATCAAAGTAATAAAATCTCAATCTCTGGACTAATTTTCAATTTTCTCGATCGATGCACATCTTGATTGAAGTAATAAAATTCCAGTCTTTCGACTGATGTTTAATTTTTTCGATTGATACATATCTCGATCGAAGTAATAAAATTTGAGTTTCTCAGCTGATGTCCAATTTTCTTAATCAATGTACATCTTGATCGAAGTAATAAAATTTTAATCTTTTGATCGATGTCCAATTTTATCAATCGAAGCACATCCCGGTCGAAGTAATAAAATTGCAATCTCTCGAATGATGTCCAATTTTCTTGATTGATGCACATCTCGATCAAAGCAATCAAATTCTAGTCCCTCGACTGATGATCAAACTCCTCAATCGATGTACACTCTGATTGAAGTAATTAAGCTTCAGACTGATGTCTTTTTAACAATTTATTCCAGCCTCAATGGACAATCCCTTTCTCAATCTACAATTAGCGTAATCGGATAACCAATCTCAAAGGGCTAAGGATCTCAAGAAACAAAGGAAGTATCAAAAACTTAATCTTCGATCTCTCTCAAGAACGATCAAACTGCTTAAGGGAGATAAAGGGTAATACCCTGAAAAATAAATAAAAGGCTCAAGACATTACATGGACCAAAAATGGAAGGCCCATGAAAGCCACCCAAAAGCCAATTGGCTAAACACGAGAAATGAGGCCATCCAATCGGATGGGACCCTCCCTGACTTGATACTACTGTCTGACACACACCACCATCAAATCACCATTGCCTATGCAATAGGCCATACCTTACTTAGAGTAGGCTAACTAATCAAAAATACTATTCAAACTACCCTAGCTCTATAAATAATAGATTCAATTCATAAATTCTACTTGGATCTCTCTCTAAAAATAACAAATTTTCTCTCTAAGAGCTTTTTACCCTTTGCTAACTTAAGTATTAGAGTGCTAATATCTAGAATAGCCGGGCAATCACCTTTTTTCAGGGCTCAACACCCATAGTCTAATTGAAATTAGCCATCTAGGCACATCGACTCCCGTCTTCTACTCATAACAGGGATATTTCCCTTCTCTGTGATAAAATGAGATTTATCATATAGTTTGAGTTGTTGAAAGAGCTTAAGTTTTTCGATGGTTACATTTCAAACTTGGGTTGTTTTGTTGACAAGACAATATTTGGCATGAAAAGCCATGATTACCATGCATTTATGCAACGATTGATTATTGTTACCTTTTGTGAGTTACTTCCTACCAATGTGTGGCAGGTCCTTACAGAGCTAAGCTTATGTTTTAAGGATTTGACATCCACTGCTCTTCGTGTTGATGACATCGAGGCATTAAAATCAAACATATCACATATCATTTACAAGCTAGAAAATATATTTCCTATGGCTTTTTTTTTTTTTTACTTAATGGAGCACATAATGATATACTTATCATATGGAGCAAGGGTTGCTAGCCCTGTATAATATCGATGAATGTATCATTTTAAGAGGTAATTGTTAATAAATCTAAATTTATGCCAGTAAATAGTAATGTAGAAAGTATTGTTTAAATTGATTATCTATATTTGCTATTAATAGGTTCCTTCGAACTCTTAAAAAAAGATTGAAGACAAATCAACAATAGAGGCATCTATTTGCAATTTATACTTGCTTTCAGAGTCATCCTATTTTTTCTCACATTACTTTGAAGCTCATGTCAGTGCTCGACACTAACAAGTTCATCGTAATGATTATGGAGGTTGTGTGGAAAACATAGATGAAAATTTAACAATTTTCACTTACCCATATCAAACTAGCTCAGAACTTCATGATCGAGCCCTAACATCAAAGGAATATAAGGCATCTCATACTTATATTCTACTAAATTGTAAGGAGGTTAATCCATTCTTAAGGTATAAAATAATCATATATTCGATTGAGTTGCAAGATTAACATGGATGATATATTAATTTTTTTAATTTTTATTAATTCATTATAATGAAACATATATTGCGAGAATTTATGTGAGAAGCAAAATTGATCTTACACGAAGTCAAATAGATGCAAATATTGACCATTACTTTGCAAACTAGATCGAATTATATGTAAGCCCATCACAATATACATGTATAACACATAAATATCATTTAAAATGTTAGTGATGATAACTTGAGTATGTTTTATTTCAAAATAGGTGTGTTACAATGGAATTGACAATGAATACTTTCGTAGTTCGTCATAAAAACCATTACAGAAAGTGAAGTGCCACTTGATGTACTTTGTAAATGGATACAAATTTCACTCTAATAGTCATGGTTCTGGAGGACATTTAATGAACAATGGAGTTTGTGTAAAATGGTCTAACTTAGGTGATAATGTTAGTGATTACTAGGGATGGATTGAAGAGATTATAGAGATAAAGTACCCTTCATTACCGGTATTCGGATCTCACAGTAAGGGGTGGTGCAGCCATTGTTGTAGGGTCGCCAGGGATATCTTTTATTTCTCAATAAGGTGGATTAATTGAATCCACTATAGATCTACTCCTCGACATCCTCAACCACTAATTTCTTATCCTCTACCCGACCTATAGCTACATAATATTAAACTATACATGTGTATGTTTTAACATGAATTGTATTTTCATAATTACATTATATATAACATAAATTAGATTGCCAAATAGAAAATATAATAAAACATTTTAACACATTACTACATGATTGCTTAACTAATTACACTTAATTAGTCACTATTTGATGAATATTGAAATTTCTCTTCATCTTCTTTATTGCTATCATAATCCGAAATTTTTTTTCATCTTCATCTTCCACTTCAAGTTCTTGCACAACCGTATCAACAATATAATTTTAAATGACCTTTTCGGAGGGCGCACACAAGTCTATATATTCTTTAGTACCAATATCCATATTGATCTCATGCACACCAACTTCTTAAATTTTGTATGCATTAGAAAATACGGTATCTATGTCATCTCTGACATCCAATATCTCAATGATTTCCCTTGGCTCAATCGAGAACACTGCAAAATCGTTTGCTCTATCCATTCTCAAAGTAGGATTTCTAGTATAATACACTTGAGTTGCTTGCATTGCTAGGATAAATGGTTTATATTTGTTAAACCGACGATGCTGGTTAACATCAACTAATCCGTATTGGCTATGAATTTTAACACCATCTAAAGTGGGATCATAACATTGACACTTGAATAATACTATCAGTTGTATTGGTTATAAAGGGTACTCTATCTCCATGATCTCATCAATCCATCCATAGTAATCACCAACATTATCATCTAAGTTGGACCTTTTTACACAAACTCCACTGTTTATTAAACATCTCCTAAAATCATGAATTTTAGAGTGAAATTTGTATCCATTTACAAAGTACATCAAGTAGCACTTCACACCCTGTAATGGTTTTTGTGACAAACTATAGAGATATTAATTGTCAATTACATTGTAATGAACCTATTTTGAAATAAAATATACCCAAGTTATGATCACTAACATTTTAAATGATATATATGTGTTATACATTCATATTATGATGGGTTTACATATAATTCAAACCAGTTTGCAAAGTTGTGTTTAATATTTGCATCTATTTGGCTTGGTGTAAGATAAAGGTACTTCTCACATAAGTTCTTGCAATATATACTTTATTATAATGAATTAGAAAAATTAAGATATCATCCTTATTAATCTCGCAACACAATCGAATATATGATTATTCTATACCTTATGAATGGATTAACCTCCTTATAATTTAGTATAATATAAGTATGAGTTGCCTTATATTCCTTTGATGTTAAAGTTTGATCACGAAGTTTTGAGCTAGTTCGACTTGGGTAAGTGAAAATTGTTAAATTTTCATCTATGTTTTCCATACAGTCTCCATCATCATTATGATGAATGACAGGTATCTAGCAAGTGTACTAGATTGGCTAGTAATATAGGGAAATATAAATTAAGACCCCAAATATCGTACCCAAGGAAACATGGATTGCTAAGAATAATATCTATGTATGAATTAAATTAATTCAAGATTGTTTCCCAAATGTTTTTGATTTAGAAGCAAAAATTAAACAATTAAACAAAATAAAAACTAAAACATGAATTAAGAACAAAACAATAATTGAAATTCTCTTGCTAAAAAAACTATCCACCTTAACTTTCATTGTAATGACTTAAATTCAATAGAAACACCAGTGATTATGGAAAAACTAGTAATAAAGCAAGATATCTTTATTCAAGTATATCATTCTTAGTATTAAACTCATAGAAAAATCTAATACTTAGCATGAAAATTTAGTTTTAACTTCCTAAATATTCATTGAAGTCTTTCTCAAGTGATTCAATTCCAATTTATTCTTAGTTCTTCCTCTCTTAGTATTAACTAATAAAATTAACATATAATTATCTCATATTTCTGATAATAATCATGCATAAACATTAAAGAGTTAATCCAAGAACATGCAAATTATTAACTATGTTAAAACCAATTTTTAGTTATTTATTCAATAAACCAACAATCAACTTCAACACAATCAAAGATTAGAATATGCTTAAAACCAAGAAATAATCAACCGATATTGAAAATTAAGCTCAAAATAAAGTCATAACAATGAAAATATAAGATTTTAAGAATCCATTAGCAAAAGAAGAAAAACTACTTCCTAAACATAATTAAAAACTAAAGACAAAGTTGAAAAACTTAAACAAAATCAAAAGGGAAAATAAAAACAGAAAAACTAGAAAAAACAAATAAAACTGGAACTAAAGCAATTAAACCCTTCTAATCCCTAATTTATCTCTACTTGATCCCTTTCTTTGGTGTTTAGAGTTGTTTATTTATAGGCAAAATATGTTGTAGAAGCCTTCTAAACTTCCTCAATTGGAGTAGGAAGAGAATCCTTCTTGAATTGGAAAAATCGCAAATCCTTCGCTTCATGGGAGACTCAACACGTGGCCATGTGTTTTCTAGTGTAAATCCACACGTGGCCATGTATTGTTTCTTGAAGAAAATCATGTGGCCATGGGTTTCCTTTGCCTTTTCTTCACGTGGTCACGTGTCTAGCCTTTTGTTCTTCACACGTGGTCACATGTCTCCTTCTTGTTCTTCTTTATTTCTTCTCATATGGCCATGCATCGAACTTCAGGACCTCACGATCACTAATTAACAAAAATTTTCTAAATTCACAGTTTTGGCCCAAATCTTCTTGCCTTTTTACAATTAAGTCCTTTTTCTTACAAAATAACCCTGAAAAATACCAAAATTTACAATTAACTCCAAAAACATAAAATTAACCAATTAAACTCAAATCTAACCTAATTAACACAAAATTAACCTAATTAAATACCTAAAAATATACTAAAAATACTATATAAATCACCATTATCAATGAACTCATCAATATCGAGTGTTGATATTGGGTTCAAAGTAATGTGAGAAAAAATTGGATGACTTTGAGAGCAAGTATGCATTGCAAATAGATGCCTCTACTGTTGATTTGTTTTTTGATAGTTGTAAATTATATTATGTTTTTAGTATATTTTTATGTGTTTAACTTGTTTAATTTGGTATTAATTTGGTTGATTTCATGATTAATTAGTTAATTTGTGTGTTTGTAGGTTTAATTGCAAGTTTTGATATTTTTAAGGGCTAAATTGAAGAAAAGGACTTAATTGAAGAAAGGAGAAGATTTAGGGCAATTTTATAATTTTGTAAGTTGAAGGCAAGAAAGCTTTGCGAAGAGCAGAGAGTAGGAACTTAGAAGAGTTGTAAGACACCTCATCCGAGTTCCAAAACACCTCACCCAAGTTGTTCATCACCTTACCCAAGCTTAAAAGTCCTCACTTGAGTTCAAATCACCTCTCCTGAGTTAGAAACACCTCAACTGAGTTTTATTATGCCTCTATCGAAAGAAAACTTCCTATTTCACTAAAACTTAATTCCTCTCTAGTTTAGGAAGTTCTGAAGCACCGAAACTTCTTCTTTTCAAGCTACATAAGCAAGACAAAATACCAAGATTGAGGGCAGTTAGTTAGACTTAGAGTAGGTTTAGAGTTATGAAATTTACTTTAATTTTAGCCCTAATTTTCTTTAGTTAATTGTACATTAGCTTTTAGCTTTGTTCTTCTTTTCTTTTTAGTTTTCAATTCTCTTAAAGATTCAAGATTTTTACTGCATGTGCTAAGAAGTCATTGAGAGCAACTTTAAAACTTTATGAGTATTGTATTTTCTTATTTTAGTTTTTTTCCGTTTTAATCATGTTTGGTAAGTAATTCCTTACTTTTGCTGATGGAAACTTGAATCCTCATACTTTTACTATAACAACTCGAGTTTGAGCTTTAATTCAATGTAAGTTTGTTATTTCTTAGTTCTTGAGCTGATTCTTATCTTAAGTTATGATTGTGTTGATGATTGATATATTGAATAAATGATTAATTTTCAATTTCACTTATGACAAATGATATGAATGTTCTTCGCTTATTCTTCTTATATCTATGTATTGTTGCATTCTGAGAATTGAGGCAGTGATTTGTTGTTCATGAGTTGATTTAAATTTAAAAATATTGAATTATGAATGTGTTAGATTTAGATATCTTTCGAGAGGGTCTAATGAAGCTTTAGGAGTTTAAAATAGGATCTTTATGCTAAGTATGAGATTGTTCCTAAACAGAGGATTTAATGCTTAGAATGATATTTTGAATAAGATATCTATTTTTATTTAACTGGTTTTTTCATAATCACTTGTATTACTTTTAATTTGAGTCATTGCATTGGAAGTTAAGGTAGAAAGTTCCTTTAGCAGAAGTGTTTTAGTTATTGTTTTGTATTTAATTAATGTTAGTTTAATTTTAGTTTTTAATTGTTTTGCTTTATTGTTAATTTAGCTTAGTTCTTGCTTTCAATTCAAAAACTTACGAAATAATCTTAGATTAATTCAATTTAGTTATAGATATTTTGTTTAGCAATCCATGTTTTCCTGGATTCAATATTCAGAGTCTTAATATTATTTCTCTATATTACTAGCTAATCTAGTATACTTGCTAGATACCAATCATTTTCAATCTTGTTTTTAAGAGTTTGAAGGAATCTACCAATGTCAAATATAGATAATCAATTTAAACAATACTTTTTACATTACTATTTACTGGCATAACTTTAGATTTATTAACAATTACCTCTCAAAAGATACATCATCGATATTACACAAGGCAATCAACCTTTGCTTCATATGGTAAGTGTATCATTATATGCTCCATTGAGTTAAAAAAGCTAGAGGAAAGATCTTTTCTAGTTTTTAAATGATATGTGGGATGTTTGATTCCAATGCCTCGATGTCATCAACATAGAAAGCAGTGGATATCAAATCCTTAAAAAATAAGCTTCGCTTTATAAGGACTTACCACACATTGGTAGGAAGTAACTCACGAAATCCAATAGGATTTAATAATTGCCTAAATATATGGTAATAATGGCTTTTCATGCCAAATAATTTGAGTTTTATCATGTCAATGTGACACCCAAGTTTGAAATGTAACCATTTGAAAACTTAAGTTCTTCCAACCACTTAAATAATACTTCTTTTGATTTCTTGTCCAAGGTGTAATATGCTTTTGGATATTTACCACTTTCTGGATCTATTGCTAACTCTAGACGGCAACAATATTTTTTTAAATCTGAAAGTGCTTTCGCATTATCTTTAGTTTTTCCTCAAAATTTAAAAATGTGTTAATCACATTATCAAATGCATTTTTTTTTCAATATGTATGACATCAAGATTATGTCGAATCATGTTCATTTTCCTATAAGGCACATCCCAAAATATGCTTTGTTTCTTCCAACCACAAGATTGACATATGATCCCCTTAACCTCATGTGTATCAAGCTCAGTGACTTTAACTAGACCCCACTAATCAATTTCTTGTAGAATTTCTTCCCCAATTCTAAATGGAAGTGGTGGCCTTGTTTCAACATGTCCACTTTTAAAGTTTCGTTTGTTTCTCTTAAATGGATGATTAGGAGAAAGAAATTACCTATGATTATCAAACCATGTTTGTTTGCCACCACTATCTTGTCTAAATGATTATGTATGTTCCATGTAATAAGGGCATGCATATTTCCTAGATGTACTCCAACCAGACATCATGGAATATGCTGGAAAGTCATTGATTGTCCACATTAGTGCAGCTCACATCTGAAATTTTTGCTTCCTTGACACATCATATGTTGATACTCCACTATCCCATAATTCATTTAATTCATAAATCAAAATTTGTAGATAGATATCAATTTTTTTGCTTTGGATTCTTAGGCTCAGGTACAATAATAATTAGAAACATGCAAACCTCCTTCATACACATCCAAAGTGATAGGTTGTAAGGCGTGATAATTATAGGCCATAAAGAGTATTTCCTACCATATTATCCAAATGGCTGAAAATCAGACGTTCACAACCTCAACCTGACATTTCTAATCTCAGCAGCAAATGAAGGATGAATTTTATTGAAATGCTTCCAACCTAGAGAGTTAGAAGGATGTTGCATAACCTCTTCATTTTGGATATGGTTATGATGCTATCTCATATGTGTTGTCATTTTTGATTGATACAATCGTTGTAGCCGAGGTATTAATGAAAAGTAAAACATCTTGTTGTAAGCTTTGAATATGTGTTTACAAGATACGACATGCATTTTGAATATTGGGTGACTACAAAACTTGCAATGTGTCAAGTTTCCATATTCACGCAATTACAACATGCATCCTTCGTTGCAACAATCGATTTTTTGGATAGGTAAGTCTAAGCTTCTAACAAGCTTTTTTATTTGGTAGAAATTGTCAGGCAATATGTTGCCTTTAGGCAAAGCTTCTTTAAATAGTTGGATGTTTGCATCATAAAACCTCTCTGGCAGATTAAACTTATATTTGGTATACAACATCGTTGCAACTACAGGAAGCTGAGAATGATTATCACAATGGGAATACAACTTTACATTACCAAATTCAAGAAGATCATAAAATTTTTGATATTGTAGATTAGAAGCCTCATCAACTTAATTAATATAAACATTCGATGGTCTGCATTGGTTAATTAGTATTCGATGGACCGATTTGGTCAGGATTATAAGTAGTTTTGTCTTCTGTATTAAAATGTTGCAAATGGGTGTCGAGATTAAAATTAGGCCCAGCTATATCCAGTACCATTTTCTAATATAGATTTCTTACCTCAAAATTCAGTATTGTTTCATTGATTATTTCATAAGGATTTGCCTAGTAACCCCTTAAGTTTGTCTCCCTTTGGAAATTCCAAACCAAATAATCTCGAACAAATCCCTTACTAAAGAGGTGATTCAGAACAATGTCCACATCATAGAACTTTCGGTTCTTACATTTCATGCACGGACACCTAACACGATCACCACTCATTTCTTCAGGATGAGAAGTGGCGAATCTAACAAAATTCTTTACTCTATATGTGAATGAGGAATTAGTCCTTCCACCTCCATCCTGTCGATTATACATCTAACTACAATCTAAAGATTCCATTTAGTAGACATTTTTATTATTTTAACAAAGTCATAAAAAATGCAAGAAGTTTGCTAAAAGTATAAAGTATTAGAAAAAGAGACCATAAGAGGACAATGCTTGTAACATTTACAATCATTATACTAACCAAATAATTTCATTTTAATGAAAAGTTAAGCTATTTAATAACTATTAATTGTTTTGTTGTACTTAATTCCATGAACAACTCCCTAATTGATCAAATTAATTAATACATTCACTGGAAAGAGCAAATGTTACAGTAGGATGCAATAATTAATAATTAACTTGACTTGAAGCCCTCCCTTTCTTTTTTTTTTTTTACTTTTTCTTGAGTTGCACTTAAATCTACAAAATCTTAGTAATGTATGAGCACCAAACAGAAAATATAGGATTTTGCAATTTCAATTCAAATTAAAAAGATAAAAAAGATTAGGATCATAAAGTACCTAAACTAAATTTGAGATATTTTAAAAAAAATACTTATCTATTCTTATTTTATATAGCTTTTAGTATTTGATTTCTTGAAAGTCTTGACCTTATTATTGTGGGACTATATATGTTTCTCTTTTCCTAAGTATTAATTAGTAATTTCATCTCTACCAAATTTTCTGAAATGAAAATACCACCACAAAATATAAGTCCACTCAAGGGAAAATTGCTAAAACAGAAAACATAATTTTGGTGGCAACAATATTAATCTCAAATGTTTCATCAAAAAGCAACCTTAGTTTGAAAATCAATATTTAATCGGAACAATGACGTCTAGTTAGGGACCAAGTTTCTCATCAGCAGTCTTCTCACCTTTAACCTTTAGTTTTGTCAACTGTTTCTTCTTTCATAGGCCACTTGGGCTCTCTCATTTCTCTTCCTCTCTAGCTCCTGTAGGTAATAACAGCCAAAGTAAATATTCATCGTATGATTTTCCATTAACAAATGAAAAAGTTCAAATGCCATTGATGATATAATTTAGGTTTCTAGATTCATTATGTTCACAATGAACATACAAATCAACTACACAAAAATCAAAACAGGGATTAACAATCCAAACCTATAAAAAAATTGAAATGAAAGCTGCACCCCATAATTCTTTAAAACATTTGCTAATTAAAATCATATAGATTGTAATGCCCTATGATACTAAAAATATTAGTTAAAAATGAACATATAAGAAGCAACTGCTAAATTGGATACAGATTCTCTGTTTCGATCTTAGATTGCAGATTGAAATGTGGAAAAAGATACAAAGTCATGTAATATACCAAAATATGCTTTAAACTAAAAGATTGCAAAGCTAGCCTAGCTAGGGAATGGCAGAAACAAAGAGTTACTTTAACTAATCATATGATACAACAACATACAGCAAACTCATGAATTCATATGACACGACAAAAATAAAAATGCCAAATAAAAATCAAACAAAGTTAAAATTATTATCTATGCAACCAAATCTAACAAGAGATCATCAAACATTCAACGACAACTAAAGCAATAGAGATAAGTAAAATATAAAGAAAAGTAAGAAGCTAAAAATGCCAATTTCAGATGTAAAGATTTGTAACAGTAAGTACTAACTACATATTTGAACTTAAGACCTACTGTTGAAGATCCCATTGAAAAATAATACAATTATGAGGCAACATTCATACATGTACATTTATTTTCATTTCCATTTATTAATATTATTTTGATATTTAATTCTCTTTTCTAGTTCTGCTCACAAGTGGTGGTCCTGCTTGCATTTCAATGAAAGGTATAGTACATAAAATAAATTCAAAGGCAAAAATACAAATATGGGAAGGAATATTCAAAACTATCCAGTACAGCCAAGAATTGCCAAAACATTTGAATAACTAATACTAATAAAGCTTATGTAAGCAAATAGTAACTCTCCCTATTATATCCACAAAAGAGAGATTTTGAAGAGACTTTTTTTTTTTAACTATTAATCCTAAAAAAATTCATAAACTAGTAATATATTAGGCTTTTAAAAAAATGAAAAGAAAAAATAGGACTACAAGATAGGGTTCTCAAAGAAACCAGAAAGAACAAAATTACAATTTGTAGATGTGAAATTCATAGCCCAAGATAATGCATGAAATAAGTATAATACTACATAATATAAGGCTTTATCTTCATTAATTGTCTATTTATATCTTGATTAACTATAAAATAATGTAGCCATTGTCTTTTTTTATTTATTTACAATCAAACATATCATGCCTTGTTTAGTTGATGTTTCATATTCTGGAAGACTTCAAGTAGACAATTGTCAATTTACTATCCCATGGCTAGAAATAATTCTTTGACCTCTTGAATCAGAAGATAGTTAAATTGAAAAAGATTAATCATAGATGGTCATAACGACATTAATGGTCTGATGATGTGTGAAGCATGAATGTCAACAAATCACAGAATTAAGAATGAATAGCATTCTTGGAGCCATGGAAGCAGAGTGCAGATGAACATGTAGTTTCTTTTAGGAAAAAAATTGATGTATGTGACAAACAAATATAAAAATATAAATCTTTTTAAAGAAATACCTATAATTGGAGAAACGTACTAGAGAAATACCCATAACTTTATGTAAAATAGGATTAAATTTTTTTATGATCTATTTTTAAGTTAGCAAAATAGAAATATCCACTTGTTTCATGTTCATGAGCATCTACTCATATGGCTATAGAAGGAACAACTAATAAAAATTCTTAAAACTTGTAAACTGTTCTTATGAATTTAGTCTAGATTTGAATTTGTCTGGTACTTGAGGAAAATATATCAAATGGAGAAATGAAAGTTAGAAAAGGAGGAAAAAAAGTGTAAAATGAAAGTAAAGTAAAAGAAGTAAAGATTTTAAAGTAGAGAGAAGTTAAGCAGTAAACACCAGCACATTTTAGCCTAAGATAAGTATAATACTACAAGATAATGTATGAAGTATAATACTACATAATTGCAAGAGTGAAAGCAAAAAATGTAATCCCTTTTCTTTATAGCAAAAGCAAGAAGCATAATAAGAAGAAGAATAGTTCTTGTAAACCCATTAGTCAAAAGAAAAAGAAGAAATCACTATTTGCCTAATAAATAAAGGACCCACTAATGTTAAGATCTGAAAGAAGAAAAAGTGTTGAAATCTAAGAAAATCTAGAGTTTTGATGTAGAGTAGAACATAACCTTTTTTGCAGTATGTTTTGATATTAAGATTTAATAGCAGAAAAGCATATTCCTTCTCTTTCCTCCTCCTTTCACTTATATAATGTTGCTAGAAACCTAAACAAAGAAGAAATTTTACATGAATAACACCTCATATGAATAAATCTATTCAAACGCATCGAACCCACGCATATTATAGATGTATACATGCATTTAACTTGCCTCTCCCAAAAGAGAAGGAAACAGAGTTGCTATCACTGAATATGCTACTAGAAATTATCGACGGCAGGACCAGCTATGGGGGATTCGAGAATTAGATTTTGGTTTTTATGTTCTAGAAAATAAAACCAGAGTGACGAAATCTGTTTCCTAAAAATAGACATATTAAATATGTTTTTTTTTTCAATAGTGACTAAATTTGCCACAACATTCACTCTGTCTCTAAATATACTAAAATAAATGTAAACAATTAGCGATTGCACAAATTTGTTGCTAACATTGTCGGAAAAAAGGCACCAAATATTCACTCGAAAATTTATGATTGCTTTATTTGTCGCTATTCTATCGCAAATATTTCCATACATTTAGCGACTAAAAATTAGTCGATATATTTCAACAAATCAATTTCCCAAATAAAAATAATCGAAAAACATTTAACGGCCAAATTTTAGTCTCAAAATCGGTTGCAAAAAAAGATATTATTTTTTGCCACCATAATTTAGCGACTGTTTCCTAATTTTTGTTGCTATTTCATCGCAAAACTCGTTAACTTACTGAAAAAATTATTTTCACGACTGATTATTAAATCAGCTGCGATTTAGTGACCAAATTTTATCTGTAGCTAAATTTTGTCACTAATTCATTTTTTTGTAGCGTTACTTTTTATTTGGAGCAGTTTATTCCTTTAGCTGACTAGAATTTTAGTTCCAAAAAAATGAAAATTGAATATTTTAAATGGAAAAACTGATTATTTTTGCATTTTCAATGGTAAAAACTGACTAACTAATATTTTTAAAGGTAAAAACTGACCATTTGATATTTTTAGGGGTATTTTCTGACTAAGAAAAAACTATAATGGTAAAAATTCACTTAATCTAATTGTTTTTATGAATCAATTTGATAATATATTTTTGGAAGGTAAGGAAGAATCGAATTTAGATTTTGGTCAAATAGAAAAGCAGTCGAATTTACAAATGATTCCCTCTTTTAATCAAGAGGAATTTACACAAAATATCCCAATTTTCACTTTGGTTTTTGAAAATATTGATGACTGACCTCTACAACTGGACTCCTTTGATTAGCTCGGTCATTGGGCAGTTAAGTTAGTTGAGAATCCTTAGGTTCGAGCTCATGCCTTAGTATAATTGCCAGTTAGTCATTTTCAAAGTTTGTATTAAGTTAGGATTGCTAAGTTACTCGAGAAGTAAAAAGTCATATTCAAGGAATTATATTTACTCTCATATTTAACAAGAAAGTTTTCCTAAATAGGCTCTCTACCTGCAATAGGAAACTGCTTGAACACTTGAATAATCCTGCTTGAATAATCCTGGAATGCAACTTCTATTTATAGAGATATGAATCCTATCCTGGGTAAGATTCAATTTTTTTATTCCAGTAGTTTCCTATTGCAGGTAAATTGCCTATTTAGGAAGACTTCCTCGTTAAATAGGAGAGTAAATATAATCCCCTAAATAAGACTCTTTCCTTCTAGAGTAACTCAACAAGCCTAACTCAATACAAACTCTAAAGATGACCAACTGGCAATTATATCGAGGCATAAGCTCGAACCCAAGGAATCTTAACTAACTAAACTACCTAGTGATCGGGCTACTCGAGGGAGCACAATTATAGAGCTCGATTATCAAATACATTTATCAATTTTTAAAATTTAAAAAAGTGTTTTTTAATTTTACGTTTTTAAGAATACCCTTTTTTGTTTTTATTTTTCACCTAACCTTTGTCACTTTCTTTGAGTGTAAAATTTTATTTTTTTTCTTTAGGTCTATTACCAGTATCCTTACTAGCTTTTCCTTCAAAAACTGCACCATTCTATCCACTACTAATTCTTTGCCATCTCCTCATTCTTTATCTTCTCCATTTCTAGCTTTCTCTCTTTCTATCTCTAGCCCATAGGTGACTGGTGTTGTCGTTTTCTCATGGCACCCAGCAATGAAGCCCTAATTGGTTTTTCTTATTTTCTCTAATAGTTAATCTTATTTTTCTAGATTTTTGAGCTAATGTTTTAGTTAATTTTTGAATTTGTACTTGCTAGTTTTAAATTTCTAGTGATGTGTAATTGCCGAAAATTTTAATTTTTATGAATAGTACTTTTTGACCTTGATAATCTCATTGGAGTGACTTTAGGTGTGATCATATAAGTACTAATGCATTAGATTCCATAATAACTCTAGAGTTAAACATGTTCGGGTGAGAGAAATGCTAGAATGGATGATCTTTTGGAAAGTTTTTATATTGCACTATAAAAAAGCATATGTGTTACTATTGGAGAGTATAGATTAAACCGAGTCCATTGGTATAATTTAATATAAAATTGAGATCAGATAAACCCTCAAAATAGATAGTGAAGAATTTTATCTGGATTATAAAATAGGATTTGACCAAACTTTGACTAGTCCAAAAATAATCCATAAGCCGCCAAAAATTATTCAGTTTGCATGAACATGCTTGAAATGATCACAATTAATATCTAGCACTGAAAAATAATTTTTTTATCATTTTAAAATTTCAAATTTTGGATTGGTAAAATTGGTCTCCAGGATTAAAAAATAATGCTAGAGACCTTTAAAAAATTATCTGAATACATGAATTTACTAAAAATATTATGAAAGATTATTTGATGGCGAAAAATCAATTTCACGGTGATTTTAAAAATTAAGTTTTTGGACAGGATGAAAATATTTCGATGCCTTGAAATATATCGAAATGAACTTTGATTGATCCAAAATTTTAAACACATTTTAATTGTAATATTTAGGAATTTTTGAAATAATTTTTGTGGAAAAATAAAATAAGGATGGATGAACCAATAAGAAATTGACAAGTTGCACAATTATGGTTACATAAAGTGATTTGATTTGTCTACCCTTTAAACCACTTATTTTGGGACTGATTTTTGGCAGAGAATTCAACCAAAATCCAAAAATTTATGGACAAAAAAGGGAACAAAGAGCAGCTCTCCCTCTCCTCCAAAAATATAATCCAAAATTTAGTGAAATTCCACCATTTTTACTTGATTCAAGCTCTCCCACCATAATTTTTCATACTCTATCAATTGGAATCACTCTTATCATCTCTTATCAACCCCAAAATTAAGATTTGAAATGGAGAAATTGCCTAAAATTGTGAAAAAAAGGTATGGAGAAAAATTCAAATAAGTTAACTTAGTGGTATTTTAATAGATTTTTAGATAGATTTTGATATAAAAATTTATATTTTGGATTCAATTTAAATTATGAATGAAGAAAATTAAGGAAAAGAAGCAAGGAGAGATTCGACCGTGTTGGGAATTCAAGAGGAATCAAGTGGAATCAAGGAGAAATGGGAGGAAAAAATTAAAAAAGGACAAGCAATCATGGATAGAGCTTGAAAAATATGTAAGTGAATACCTAAAATAACTAATTTCATGTAAATCTAATTTATGTATATTCTAGGGCTTTTGATGTAAATGATGTTTAAATTTAAATTAAAGGTAGAATAATGAAATTAGATATCAAAGAATTGAATTGGTATGAAAAATTGCATAAAAAATGAATAAAAGTGTGAAATTAGTTTAAGACCCTATTATATTACTTAAAGAAAAACTATTAAATGTGAACTATAATTCAAACTAATGGTAAATTAGTGAAATTAGATGATAAATAATAGAATATATGAAGTGAATTGTATGAAAATATGGTTAGGGATAATACATTAGCTATGGAACCTATTATTTAAGTGAATGAAATTAAAGTTAGAAAAAGAATTTAATTGATTCAAGTTAGAATTATATTTTTATATGCAAAAAAAAAAACATGATAGGAATGTGTTTAATGAATTAAACAAATTTGAATGTATTTGACTTAGCGATGGCCAAATATAGTATTAAGGATTATAAAGAAATGGATGATAGAAATGATGAAATAATGTTAGATATATGTAAATTAGACTTTAAGAATATGAGAAAAATGTGCTTTATAAATAAAACAATTTTAATATGTAATTGACATAGTGAGGCCGAATGGTAAAGTATGATTGGATGAGAGAATACATGATGGAAATCATGAAAAAATGTTGAATATACATGATTTAAACTTTGAGAACATGATGAAGATTATAAATGGCATGAAAAAAATTATGAAAAGTGTGTTATTAATAGTGGCCGAATGGTATGCTTGATTAAATTGAAATAATTATGATGATCTAAAGCATGAAAATAAAGTTATATGCTGAATGAGAGAAAATGATGTACATTGTATGAAATGTGATTGACACCTAATGTGAGAATGTAAGGAAATATGAAAATGTCACATATCTTATGTGAATGTGGTGATAATAGTTTTGCCCCTAGTATTTAGTAGTGAAGCCAAAGTTATAGGATACATATGGCTAGCCATAGAGATATTTACTGTGGTAGCAAGTCATGACAACTCACAATAGTGGACCAAAGGCAGTTTCACACCATGATTATAAAAAAAAGATGATAAAATGAGAAAAGAGAGAAAAGGAAAATGATATGATGTGATTGAGGCGCCCTTTATATGGCCACCTCAACTTATGTTTGATATATGGGCCCCTATCCCACGTGTACAACTCGAGGGTTTCGTTACTATATAAGTTACTAGGGGAGAAACTGAAATAATGATGATAATATCACAAAAAATGGAAGAAAATGAGGAATAATGAATAAATATAGAAATTTAGAAATTAAAATGGAGGAAATATGGCAAGATGGGTAAATAAGGGTAAAATGGTCAAAAGAGGATGAATTTGTAGTGAAAAAGGGTAAAATTGGAGTAATAGAATAAATTTAGTAAATGGAAGATAAAATTATAATTTAGTGAAAAATTTTTGAAAATAAGGATTAAAATGTAATTTTGATAAAAAATGAATTTAAGGGTTAAAATTGAAGAAAATGAAAGTTTAGGGGTAAAAATATAAAAATATGATGAAAAATGCTTAAAGAGAAAAAATTAGGGATAAAATAGTAATTATGATGAAATTGGGGACATAAATGTCAATGTAATAAAAGAAAGGATATAAATGTCATTTTGGATAAAAATAGGGACATAGATGTAATTTGGATAAAATTAAGGATATAAATGTAATTTTGATAAAAGTAGGTACAAAATGGTAAAAATGGGGACACTAAAATTACTATTATACTATGTTATGATATTTTCGGTATATGGGTGTTGCATGATGGGTTTGTTCTAAATTCTTCCATTGTTGATGTTTCTTTGCATTTTAGGAAGTTTTAATTTCAATTTGATGTTGTAATTTTTGAACCACGATTTCTTTTTCAATGAAGACATATCCATATAAAATAGTCTGCTGCTTAGGAATTCCTTATTTCCTAGTTAGATTTTTATTTAATGAAATGGACAGTGTTATGTTTACAAAATCCTATAGGTGTTTGTTAAAAGTCCTGGTAGAAACCAACATAGAGCTAGCAAGGTATAATGAAATTCCTTTGTTGTTGCCAACATTTCCCACTATTAGCATATATTTTTACAATTCAAACATAAAACTACATTTATGTATGTACTAAATTAATGTAGATATAAATTTATATGATTTGATTCACTATTAGTTGAGAATAGACCCGCTATTAGTTTTTTGTTTTTTTGACAAATTCTCTATAACATGTTAGTGAAATTAAGTGACATAGAATATTAGGATCTTAATTTGTATCCTATAATTTTAAATCTTAAACAAAATTATCGGGTGATTGCATTAGAATTATTTGCAACAATTAGTTCGATCTTATTTCAATTTTAATAAAAATGGATATTTTAAAAAATAAAAAAATATATGAAATACACACACACATATATAAGAACAATTTAATGCTTGATCTTGCTCTATTTTAGATCGGTATTTAAGTGCATATAGTGTTTTACTTCTTTACTCTTTAGATGTAACTAGATTTTTTAATAGTTGTAAGGATATTCAATTTGATCAAGAAGCCTATGCAACAAAGAGACGGACTGAAAATTTTATATTGTGGAGGTATTAAGTGTGTATAGTGTTTTACTTACTTTTTAGACGTTACTGGATTTTATAATAGTTGTAAAGATATTCAATTTGATCAAGGGGTCTATCCAATAAAGGGATGGACTGATCCTTTTATATTGTGGAGGTTAACAGGTTACCGGTATAGGAAGAGAGGTATATTTTGATATGCTTGTTTTAAAAGAAAAAAAAAAACTATTTGTTCAATTTGTCTTAATTTCTTGTGTTCTTATGGTTTTGTACTTACAGTAATTGTGATGCTTTTGTTTTGTTATTTGATGAGTATTTCTGTAACACCCTATTGTCTTTGAACTCCCTGTACTATTTCTATAAATTAGAGTAGTTGGGTTAATCTAAGCCACTAAGGTTAAACATTCATTTCTTAGTTTCTTGCTTTAGTTTCCTTTATTTGATTTGGGATCCAAAATTACAATTCATTTGGTCAAAATTTCGGCAGCATAATGACTTAAAAATTTTGCTACCCAAACCTGCAATTTCAAACTTTAATACTTCCAATATGTGCACTTCTTCTCCAATACTTCATATCATACATTGCACTTTTATGTCATTCATCAACTCATCATCATCGTCATCACAACACAACACAACATTTATATTCATCACATAACATTCACATGCATATTAATTTACACATATGTTACTAATAGAAATTCTTACTACAATATGTTCTATAATTATTTTACTTAATTTACAACTACCCTAATACATGGTACTGTAATTCCATAGAGCCCATATGTACATGCCATTATCATCCTTACGCGTCTTCTAACTCCTGTGTACCTGTTCCTATGCGCAGTTAATAAATCACGCTCTAAGCAATAGTGTTGCCTAGTAGTGGATACTACTACATAAAATTTCATTTAATTTATCCTGTTCACTTAAAATTTATTAATTCACTATTACTTTTAATTAATTCTCATAATTAAATAAATTCCAAATTTATTCTTTATTTATCAAATTTCTTCTTTAATTATTCCAAAAAATTTTTTCTTGTTTAATTCCATTAATTTCTCTGTTCGGGTGAGAAATTACAAATATGATTCTAAGGTTGACTTTTTTTCCAATGTTGACCAATTTTGACCTCTTAGGTTGACTTTTCCAATTTTTAATCAATTTAACTCTAATTGTGATCCGGTTGACTTTATTTGACTTCTAATTTAATTTAATTGTAAAAAATTATATTTTTAATATCTTTTACACTAAACTTGCTACTTAATCTCCATTTTCTTATAGAATTATCAAAATACCCTTAATAATAGATAATAAAAATTCTCGAACCGGATATGCAGGACGAAGATTGTTTGAAAATTTATTTGTCTATCTGCTTGTAATATGGGGCCTTATATTAATTGACTGTCTGAATATTATGTCTATTTGTCTGATTTTACCACGATATAAAGTCTATATGGCTAATCATTATATCCTAATGTCCTGAATTAACCACTGAATACTAAGAGCAACCTAATGTTATACACTAGATTATATTTATCCCTTAATTTCTCAGACACATCATTATGTATTAAATTGTTCATTCTCATATTTATGAAATTTTATTCTATTCACACATAATTTCACAAGTACATGATATATAGCACATAAATATAAATTAAACCAAGCATCCACCATATGAGCACCATTCGGCCACTAACATAACATGACCATATCATGCTTTTTCTTTCTCCTTTTTATGTCATTTACCTTACTAACATTAATTTATATATGTATATATTCATTAATGCATATTTTTGCTTATTATCTTTTTATTTCTTAATTGTTCACCATTATGTATCATATTCAATTTTACATGTATACATTATTTTCATGTCTAATTCATCTTAAACTATCAATTTATTGTTTTAAGGCTAGAATTACATTTAATCCTTCATTAATTAACAAAATTCCATAGTAATGCCTTTAGGTCACCATTCAGCCATTTCCTTTTCTCTCCCTATTTAATTAATTCCAATGTAATTTCAAGTTTAATTCATCTTATTTTATCATGCTACACACTTCTCTTAAGCTAAATTAAATTATTTCATCAAGTCTTATAGTTATATAATGTATACTTTATAAATAAATTAATGTATAAATAAAATTAAGTTTAGGTTTAGTATCCACTAACCTTTTTCAAGCTTGAACACACCTAGCCTTCTTCCTCCTTGCTTCCTTCCTCTTTTTCCTTTTCCTTTCCCTTTTCTCCACCTATGGTTGAATATGGAAGGGATTATTTCATGAATTTTTATTCACATGTTTAGCTTCTAATTAATACCCACAAATCATACTTAAGATGCCTAATCAAACTATACAAAAATTCCCAACTAAAAATCACAAAATCACCATACTTTACCTATTGTGTGTAATTCCTTTCTTCACAAAATACTTCTCCTCAAGGATTTTTCTTGCTCTAAACTAAATTCAGAAGCGAAGAGGAGGTCTTAATGTACCTTGAAGTGAAATTTGGGCTGAAGTAGTGGAGAGAGGAGGGAGAAATGAAGAGAAAATAGAGAAATCCTAAATGAGAGGTGCTGGCCGGTTTTTAATAGAGAAAGGGGGGGGGGTATTTTATAGAATTTTGGGGAGAGAATTAGAGAATTATAGACCTCTTCAGCTGCCTAAAGGTCTCCCAATCCAATGGCCCAAATTCTTTATTTAACTATTTAATCTAATGGCTAAATTTTAAGCCACTTGTCACATTCTCAAGGGTTTTTACACCTCTCTAACATATGCTGGGTTTACAGCAGATATTTAGTGATTTTATATGGACAAAAATGCTCTTATCTGAATTTAATAAGTCCATTATGCCCCTTAATAAATTTTATTTTGATTTTTCATCATTTTTCGACCATTTTTCTGAAAGTAATGTTTCGGATGTCACAATACCTTGAATTTTTTTTCCCGGGTGCACTTACATATGCAGTAGCTCATGGTTAAAATTTTACATGCTGACATCATTTTGATATATTTTCAGCTTTGACGAAAAATTTGCCAGTCGAAAATCAAAAAATTCCGGGATTGTCGGAAAATTTATTTTTCAATTCTTGGAGTGTCTTTATGATATTCCTAACATATTTATATGATTGGAATAATTTTTGAAGGCCATTAGACCATTCTAAGACTCAGTCAAAGTTGTGATCAAGCTCTTTTGTGATATTGGGTAAAACTTCTCTATCTGATTTAAAGACCTATTTAAGCTTAATTTCTCTGTAAATTGTACCTTTAGTCTCCATTTAACACATATTTTTATATTGTAGTATCAGGTTAAACTATCTGCCAGGTTACCCATCCTTGGATTACCCCGATCCGAGCACGTTTAACCTTTATGCATCCTTAAGTTTTACTGTGTTATCCTATTTCGATTTCCCCGAAAATTAATCTAAGGTTATTTTTTATGCCCTAGAATCTACCATGTATGACAAATGCAATTTCTGGGATGTTATAATTTCATAGATGAAAAAGAGATTAAAACAATTGCAAAATGTTGTTATGATGTTTTAAGTATACATTATACTTAGTGATGGAAATCTCTTTATATTCTTATGGATTGATAAAACAACTGCAAAATGTTGAGAGTAAATCTTAAACACTTTCAAAAAGATCTAAATTGAATGATGTTTTTAAGGATTATAAAAGAAAACTCATTTTAGTTTGACAATGTATTTTTAAATAGTTGTAAATACTATGAGATACATTTAATTAAAAAAATATTTGTAAATACTATGAGATGTATTTAATTAAAAAAATAGTTGTAAATATGATTTTAATTTGTATTCAAAGAATATATCCCAATTTTATAATTGGATATACTACATGTAAATCGAAATCATTTTTTTATTGCTTTAATTATATCTATTTATGTCAAAATCTATATTTGAAAATCATTATCCGAAAATTTGGTATACAAGCTAATATACTAAGTATACCAAAATTCAAAATTGAAAATCATCTGAAATTTGGTATATCAGATAATATACCAACAGGTATACCAAAATCCACAATTAAAAATCCTTATATGGAGTTTGGTGTACTGAGTATATCTGCTGATATATCAAAATTTAAAATTTAAAATTTAAAATTATCATCTAGAATTTGGTATACTTGTTGATATACCAATTATACCAGTCGGCATACCAATATCTAAATTTGAAAATCCTTGTCTAGATTTTGGTATACCTCGATATATCAAGTATACCAATTGGTATACCAAAATTTAGATTTAAAAATCATCATTTGGAATTCATATCTAAATTTTGGTATACCAAGATATAGTATACCAAAATCTAGTTTTTGTTTTGAAATGCATAATGCACATATTCGGTTAAGATTAAGTATCTAACATTTTTCAATCAATATAATACAGAAGGGATTGTTGTAAAATCTAACTCTTTTTCAATTTCAAGTAAAAATTCATACTATTATCATCTATTTCCGATGGATAATCTTTTACAAGATATTTTATATCAAATAGGTATATTTTAAATTGTTTTTAATTGATCTGATACTATACGCACAAGATTTTCATAGCTGCAAGCATTTGGAATTAATGCTCATTTAACTTCAAAACCTTCAAACTTATTATCATAATTTTATTTTTCTTTATATTTAATCAAAATTGGTATGTTATACATTGAGTTTCACCAATGAGAAATGTTAAAAATTCTGCATTAAATAGTTGATAGGACACAATATCAATAATAAACCAATAATTAAAAGATAAGATTTAAGATACCCAAATTGAAAATTCTACAATCAATCAAATATCAATAACTCAAACTCATATCAATTCTTATGTCAAAAAGTTCATATAAACATTTTTACAAATATCTTGTATGCAATAAATGAAATACTGGGTTATAATGATCATTTTCATCTGTTATAAAAACTTATTCAAGGTATTAGATTTTTGCATAATAACATTGATAAAAACATATGAAGTTATGTTAAAGTATTATAAAGGAAGCCGAAAATACATCTGACTGTAGACTGTATTAAGAAGTGTTGAATTATGGTGATCTTGAGTTGTAGATTGCAAAAACTGACCAAAAATTTTTGAAAATTGCTAGAAAAAAGAACAGAAAAAAAGAGCTGTATTTCCATATTAAAATAAGCAGTGTTTATAGAAAAAGAAGAAGAAGCTTTCTCTAACTATGATTTATAGCAGCCCCTTTTTTTGAATGAATTTAAGGAATTAAGTTGAGATTGTCAAAACTCAAATATAAAAAAGTGAAGAGAAGGAAGGAAAACAAGAAGAAATGCAAAGGAAGGGAAAAAGGAAAGTGAAGGAAAGGAAATTTGCCTTTAATAAGAATTTATGAGTACTTTTAAAAAGATATATTTTTAAAAATGAAAATTTCAAAAAGAATAATTTTAAAAGAGAAAAATAGCAGAGGTATTTTTGAAAAAAAGCTCTATTTTGTAAACATTTTTGTAAAAGACCCTACAATTAATATATGACATTTTATTATTTATCTTAAAATAACATAGAAAATAAATACAAGTCCAAGGCCCAAGCCCAAACAGAAGGGAACTTATTCAGTTGGTGTATAGTTAGGGTGGGGCTTTATCTTTCCACGTAATCTTTGTTCTATTTTCTAAATTTTATTATTATCCGTTTTTCTTTTTCTGTTCTTTTAAAAACTAAAACTCATCGTATGTATTAGATTGGTGAAGGTGAAAGAAAGGAATACTATTGTTCTTAAGCTATCATAAGAAAGAAAATCAAGATCAGAGAGATATTTTGTTGAGAGAAAAAAAAAATGTCAGGAGTTGGACCAATCTCCCAAGACTGGGAACCTGTGGTAATCCGCAAGAAAGCTCCCACCGCCGCCGCTAGGAAGGATGAAAAGGTCGTCAACGCCGCCCGTCGCGCTGGTGCCGAAATCGAATCCATCAGAAAATGTATAGCTCTTTGTTTCTTGTTCTTTTTTTTTTATTATCTTCTTTCTTTTTCCTTTTTGTGTTTGTTAATTGATTTTATCAGTTTTTTGGTCGATCGACGCGATGGTGTTCTGTTTTTGTCCTTGATGATGATGATCTTGTTACCCTGCTTATTTGTTTCCAAAGAAGTTTTCGAATAAAATGAAGTTCACTTTTGGATCTGTTAAGTCTTGGATTTTATGAAATTGTATTTTAATAATCGGTAACACCGTAGGTTTTTTTCCCCTTCTTGGTATCGGTTTAATGATTTGCTACCGGCGTAATACCAATTAGGGTTAGGGTTTGGTATTTTGGTCGTTTTGTTAACTTTCAGCTGAGTTTATTATCCTTTTCCAATAATTAGTGCTCATTTATAATTAATTTGTGATTAACTAGTCCAAACATTGAGCATGCAGAAACCATAATGTTGTATTTGTATTCAATGCTATAACGTTACTTGGATTGCTATTCTCTATGTAGAGAGTAATGATTGATGTATCAAAGGTTAAATTCGTTGCCTTGGTTGCCTCAATATGCTAAACTCTTCTTAGACCTTCAGCTGATATTTTAAAAAGGTTGAAGTGATTAGTTGTATTGGGAAGGAAAAAACTGTCATGTGTTTTCTGTTGGGAAAAAGAAGCATATGCTCGTTGTTGAATTTATGTCTTCTTTCAATGAAATTATCATGTCTTTTCTTTCAACCAATTTTTGCATAATGTTGTTTTTGGATGAAAAAATAAAGAGACGTTTTGGTAGCTAATAAAAAAGTTCCTACAAATGGATTGCACTTGCACCATTTCTTCCTTTGCTTGCTTTGAATATTTTATGGTCTCTTTATTTGATGGATTGATTGTTTATTTGAACTGAAATCATTTTATTTTAATATAATCTGCAGCCAATGCTGGATCGAACAAAGCTGCCTCTAGCAGCACTTCTTTAAACACAAGAAAGCTTGATGAAGAAACAGAGAACCTAACTCGTAAGTTAGTTTTTAAGTTTCTTTTTGTGATTGCTAAATGGATTAAGTATGTACTTGACGAATAATTTCTGCAATAGTTATCCTGTATAATCTGCTTGGGTCTTGTACAACCCATGGTATTATTTATTTACTAACCTTAAGATTTGTCAAATTTAATATTTTAGTAATTCATCCTGGATGAAATAGCGAAATTGTAACTTTAATCACTATAAAGAGCATGTTGTTCCTGAGGCATCTTTAAGCTGATTTTTCTTGTAAGTATTGCTGCATCTTCTATTATCATACTTCTTTTTAAAGTTATGATGTGCAGATATTATGTTTACACAAATTTGCATTATATTGGTATTTTGTCATATTTTCACTTCATAACTTCATTCTGTATGTTATTCATACTGGTTTTTTTGTCTAGTTTTCAATAATTGTATTTTGCAGGTGCTTTTTTTCCTTTTCTTTTTTTTAAACCATTAAAAAAAAATCTGAAATCTGGTGGTCTTTGTTTTTTTAACAGATGATAGAGTGCCGACTGAACTGAAGAAAGCCATTATGCAGGCGCGAATGGATAAAAAACTTACTCAGGCACAACTTGCTCAGGTCTCTCTCTTTCTCTCTCTCTGTCTCTCTCATGTGTGAGAAATGTTTATCTTCTCAGCTTAAGGTTTTGATTGTATAATTTTTTTCCATGCAGTTGATCAATGAGAAGCCACAGATCATACAAGAGTACGAATCTGGAAAAGCAATTCCCAATCAACAGATTATAGGAAAATTGGAGAGGGCTCTGGGGGTCAAGCTGCGAGGAAAGAAGTGAATATGAATGTGAAAAACACAAGCAGGAGTTATCTAAGTTTCTCTTGAGTGTTAAGAATGATGATGTACATGAACTTTTTTCTACCTTTATTATTGCTCGCATGGAAGAAACAGTGTTGACTTGTGTGGAGTATTGGAATGTTGGAATTTGAATGAAAATGTCTTTGCATGGCTTTAGTTGTTTTGTGCCCTTGCAAGCTCTTGTGGAAAATTCTTGTGTAGATTGCGTCCGTTATTTTTTTTCATGAACGAAACTAACGGATGAAGTGCAACCTGTGAACGGTAATCACTATCTCACTCCCTTATCAACTATCTTATTTAATGTGACATTTTCATATTCGATAAAAGTTAATTTATTGGCAGTTTTTAAAATATCAAAACCTGTATTGATTTATTCAAGGATAATTTTAAGTTACTAATTTTGTTGTTTAGGATTTTAATATCGATGGTTGCTGAGGCTTTAAAAACTATGTTCAGAACACCACATGGCTGAGTGTGAGCACTCATTCATAGTAATGTTGTAATACTTGACGATGTAGTTTAGTATTCTTTCTCTAGGTGTCGTATGGGATTAATAATTGATAAATCTAAAATTTTCATAGGGGAAAGAAGGAATCCAAAATAGGAAAGAATGAGAATTCAATGTACACTGGGGATTAGATGCCAATCGGATTGAAGTATGTAAGTCCTGCAAAAGGTGCTTGTCTGGTTATATCAGACGTTAGCATACCGATGTTTAAGTTAGCAATTAGGAAAAAAGTTCTTAGAAAAAGTATTTATAAAATTAGAGTGTTTTTATAATAAACTTACTATTTATAAAGTTGCAAAACTTGAACAATGTTATCGAATAGTAGATTTACTACGAAACATGTATGGTCTATAGTAAAAGTGATAGTGATTTGATAAAGTTGTGTGTCAGACAGTCTTATCATGGTAGGGACATATCACGTTTGATCGGATGGTTTCATTTCCTGTGTCTTTAACCAGTCGAGCTGGAGAGGCTTAAACATTCGTGGACCTTCTATCAATAGGCCTCTTGTTGGGCCTAGTTCTAATTTTTATAGTATTATCAATAATGACAATCGGTGTGATCCTTTCTTGGGGAAGGACTTTTATTTTTGAGTTGAAGATAATCTTAAAATGATTAAGAATATTACACCCAGGGTACTCTTCAAATGTTTATTGTCAAAGAGGGACACAACCTAAGAACAACACGAACTACAAAGGACACCATCTGGCATGAGCAATACCACCCAATTCCCAGTTTTGAAGTATTGCTCATAGAGAGAGCAAAAAAAATAAAAATATGTTTAACTGTAAAATCGATCCAAAATAGAACTGATTTTTATAGTTAATCGATCCGATAGATTCAGTTATGATTTTTAATTTTTATATTTTTTATTAATGATTATGACTTACGTTTTTAAATATCGATTAACCGTTAGTCTACAGTTAACAGATATATATATATATATATATATATATATATATATATATATATATATATATATATATATATATATATATATATATATATATATATATATATATATATATATATATATATATATATATATATATATATATATATATATATATATAATTTTTTCTATTTCTCTTTAAAGTTTACATAAAATAATACTTTAAATTATATTTTTATTTTTATACCTTAATTTTTTTATATTTTTCTAGATCTGGAAAAATTTATCCAAACCCATAGGTTGACCAAAATTCATACAAAAAAATTGACCCAAACCCAATCAATCTATATAAATATCCATTGGATCAATCCAAAATTGACCCATTTTATTTTTTAACCTAACCCAATCCAACCCAATACCCATTGAATCAACCCAAAATTGATCCATCTCACTTTTTAACCCATTGAATATTAACCCAATGGGTATTTTCAAGATTAAAAAATCTTGATCCATTGGGTATTAACCTAATAGATATTTTCAAGATTCAAAGATCTTTGCACATGTGATATGATTATTTCTAATCCCTAGCATCCTCTGTATCATATCTACTTTGTGAAATGATTATCAATAACCATCGTACACCTCAACATATATATTTATTTAAAATTAAAAGCCTATTCGATTGTTTAAATATATAATGTCGTTTTGAATTTTCATAAATAAGCCAATTATAAACTGCTTTGACTTGTATTATTAATGTTTAAAACTTATGCTTTGATCACCATTCATTCGGTCATTGATGATGATTGGCATTTTAATGAAATATTAATTAAGTTTTTGAGAATAAAAATAATACATATTACTATCTTCAATCATATATATATATATATGAACTTATGAAAACAAGTCAATTAGAGATACAGAGGTGTCGGTACATATGTTGAGGTGTATGATGGTTATTGATAATCATTTCACAAAGTAGATATGATACAGAGGATGCTAGGGATTAGAAATAATTATTTGTTTATTCAGAAACAAAGAGAAATAAAATAAATATAATATTATCCGATTGGGAGGTTTGTACATTCATGGGTCGACCCAAATCAATCCAATCCATTAATGATCCAATCCATTAATGACTCATCCATTAATGACCCAACTCAAACCCGTCCAACTCACCCATTTGTCACCTCTATATTTTCCTATAAAATTTATATAATACTTTAAACTAAATTTATATTATATCATTCTCTTTAATTAAATAGTAATATTTATATGTAGTATCTGATTAATTTTTATATATTTATATATTTTTATCATATATTGATGTTCATATTTTACTTAATAGAATTTAATTAGATTATTATCCAAAATTTTATTTGACTTAGAATCAAATATAGTAATTTTCAATAAATATCAAATATATTTTATAATATTAGCTATTAATTTATAAAATATAAATTTTGGCTAGTAAATTATGTTTGTTTCGTAATTTTTATATTAAATTACTGTACACATTGGAAATTAAATTGAACTTTATCTAATTATTTTTATATAATTTTATGTTATAAAATTTAATGGTTAACCGAAAATATTGGTTAACCAAATCGAAAAATCGAAATTGATAGACTGATTAACTGAATGTAACTGATTGGTTAATGGTTAGTAATTTTGAAAAATCGATATTAATGAATTGGTTAATTTTTTTGCTCATGAACTAATTAATCGGTTCATGTTCACCTCTACCTCATATTAGAATAATAATTAGACTTGCAACATCATCTGAACAAGAATTCTCATTTTTGAAGACCACCATATTCCTCTTAACATCCATAACTTCCAACATATTATACCACACAAAGATCCCCATAATATTCGTAGAGTTCTTAACGTTAGTTATGAAATTAAGAGTGTGTTAATTATTCTTTAATCTTTTTTAAATTTGCTTTTATATTATTTTTATTTTTTAAATTCGTATTGTAATTGCCTTTAGATCGCTTGTATCCAAATACGATCCGAATCTAATTGAAAATGAAATACACAGTACTTGAACATTTGTTCGACTATTGGAATGTCTCTTGTGTTGACAATATTGATTATAATATCCCTTAATTATTCTTATGAAATTAGCCATGAAATTATATTCCTCCCTTATTAATCTTTCATACAACAATTTCTCTATCAACCCAATGTACTATTCATTCGGTTAAAATTCTCTATTTATTTGGTAAAAATTTTGGCATCATAATAGCTGCACAAGCCCCTAACTCGCATGCAAATTATCAAATTTACATTCTCAAATAATTAACAATCAACATCAACCAGCGTTACCAACACAATCCATCCAATCTTATTATCATTCCGACAATATCCATTAATATCAAAAGCCATCAACCAATACTTTCACTACAAAAAAAATGAATTTACCGACGGATTAAATTCCGTCGCAAATAAAGGGATATTACCGACGGAATATCTACGGAACCGCAAATCCGACGGTAAATATAAAAATCATGCAAAACGGCGAAATGTTTAGCGACGGAATAAAAACGGTCGGTAAATTAGCGGGAATTTTTCTGCCATTATTTAGCGACGATAATTCCGTCGGTACCTATAACAAACATTTTTTCTATGCACCGACAGAAATTCCGTCGGTAATATAATGTATGCTTTTATTTTAAATGTTTTACCAACATATAGCGACGTATCCTAAAGCGTCGGTAAAAAACGTGGCATATTTTGGCGGCATTTAGCAACGGTTAGCGTCGGTAATCCGTCGCTATATTTTAATAATACAAAATAAATGATTAAAATTTATTTATTTTTATTTTTTAATAAAATATTATTTTTATTTATAAATACATTTTTATAGTAGATATTAGTCTATATTATTTGTGAGAGGATTTTCTATCGGTAAATCCATTGGTATTCCTTTTATTATTAAAATTTAATTTTTTAATAAAATAGTTTACAACATTGAGTCATTGTCGACATAAAACATAGGTAGGTTTATTGTCAAGCTTAACGACAGAAAGGCAGAGTAAAAAAATTTGTAGGAGAGCCATGTTGCCAAACAAAAATTTTAAAGTGCCAAATAGAAAAATTACTTAAGATATATATATATATATATATATATATATATATGCTTTCTTGGTTCCATCAGTGTAAAAAGAATCTTGTTGGCCACATCCAAGGCATCATAGTCGGGAGTCAGCCTTACATATGCTTTCTTGGTTCCATCAGGCCTGCATTAATATAAGAATTGCTTAGGATTAATTTAACAGAAGAGCTGTCGCACATGTTCAGCAAATTATGATTAAAAACAAGTGCAGCAAACATAATAAGCTAATGGCTAAATTGTGCAACTTCTCATCCATTTCAAGAGGCAATCGATGCACCAATATGCATACAGTTTATGGAGGCATATTTACCTGATCAAAGTATTCACTTTCTTGGTCTGAATGTCATACATCTTCTTGACTGCGTCCTTGATTTTCTTCTTGTCGGCCCTTAGGTCAACAATAAACACGAGAGTGTTGTTATCCTCAATCTTCTTCATGGCAGACTCTGTGGTCAGTGGATATTTGAGAATTTGATACTGATCTAGCTTGTTTCTTGGGGGTGCGCTAATACGTGGATACTTGGGGTTTCTCTCTTTCTTTAATGTCCTAGGTCTGTGAAACGTGACCTTAGTACGGATCTTCTTGCCTTTCTTAATAGGTAGTCCTGATTTCACAGCCTTTGCAGCCTTCAAAGCCTGTGCCTTTGCATCAGTCTTTTTGGCGGTCTCTGCAGCAATAGGTCAAAATTATTCCCTCAGTAGCGTGAAAGATAGTCTTTTAAGTCCTAAGTCCAACAAACCAGAATCATAATAAATTCATCACACATTAAAATTCCAAAGCAGAATAAAAAAACAGCAATTCAAATGTTATGTTATGTTCCAGCTTATGCAATTTACAGCTAGTTTGGATTTAGGTTTTTAATGGTAAGGTATGGGGTTCTGCAACTTCTAAAGAACCAAAGACTTGAACGGTAGAGCAATGCCATTGGCCCAGAAAATTGGTGGCTTGAGAAAATTAATATTAAAGAAGAATTATAAAATCACAATTTCCTTCCAAACAAGAGAGTCCCAGAGAGTTATTTACTCTGAAAAACTTTCATTTATTTTACATGCATCTAAGATTCACTAATAGCATGGAAAAATGTATATTAGACATGCTTTCCTACAAAAGGATTTTATAAGGACCGCATGACTACTGTAACAATGTACATAATTTAATGCATTTCTCCATGCCTACAAGCTTAAGAAAACAAAGCAATGTAGAAATAAGAAACAAATGAATGCATCAATAACTTGCTTCTCGATAAGTAGGGCAAGACGAACACATTTTTTTATGAATGGCAGTCAATCAGTTTCAAATTATCATAATATTCCTTATTTGTTCTTTTTTTTATATGAGGTTAGAATAGGAGACAATTTTACCTCTCAGTGTCTCATTGAAGATGAATGCTATGGTTAATTCTTTTGGTAATTATTGTTTGATTTCCACATTATTTGTTTTAGTTATATTTGTAAATGTTTATCTATATCTTTCGGTATCTATAAAACAGTAATGCACAATTTTTCTTGTCCTCGAGTTACTTTTAACTCCAATTTCTTTGTTCTATTTCCTTTCTTAGTTAACTAACTAATGATAGCAGTTTAATAGGCGTAAAATTGGGTAATTAGTATAATTAAGTACTGTCTTTAGGAGCTCTTACCGACAAGTGATTCCAAAATAAATAGAGTTTCCTCCTATGGTGAAGTTGCCTCTGTTTATAACATAAATGATTTTGGTGCTCAAACAAAATACAAGTTTGAATCTTTATCTTTTTTTTTTTAAAAAAAAAATAGTCTGAAATCTTTCTTCTTCTTCTTCTTCTTCTTCTTCTTCTTCTTCTTCTTCTTCTTCTTCTTCTTCTTCTTCTTCTTCTTCCAGCAGCTTTTCATGCTCTACTTTTTTTTTTTAATCTCATGTACAAAATTGTTTTGATTTTGTGCTAGTGCTATCCATTAATGTTCAGCGTTTTGATCAAATGACACTTTTTGATCTAAAGATGGAAAATTCTTATGCACAATAAGCTCTTGCTAACTCAACTTTCCATAAGGTTGCACATTAATTTTTAGTTGTTTGATCAAATGATAAATGCTAATCCAAGAGTGAAAATTCATATGCACAATAAGTTCTTATTCCCCAAATTATGAAGCCTTACAAAATGCATTGCAAATTGAAGGGTTTTTTTCTTCAATTTTTAAATTTTAGAACATGTTCTTTGGTTATTCAGAGGAATACATTTAGAGAGTGGATCCTATTATGTGGTCAGTTGTGTCATGTCAGTGTAGTTCAGCATATATTCACATTAGTTGTTTTCTTTTATAATTAGGAGTTGTCTCTGAGAAAACATTGCCCAATCCTGCAACCGATACCAGATCAAGCCAGCTTTTTTTAGTCAAGTGCTGCTAGTGCAATGGCCAAAACTGCTTTAATAAATCTTTAACTATGTATATGTTATTAATAACCTGAATGTGCGACGTTTGGTTTTATATAGTGTCTTCTTTTCTGGTTGGCTTCTACCTTGCAGTCTGTAGTTTCTAGTCTTTGATCTATTTTGGTTGGGGGAAATCTGAAATCAAATGATTTACTCAAGTAATTTCAAATTGAGATTTGACTCGTTAATGCAAAATGAAAACAAATGATTAAATAAAATCTTTAGCAAGTATCTGGAGTTATATCCTTGCAATGTTTGAAAATTCATATTAAGTTTAGTTATTATAATTTACATCAAATAATTTGGTCACTTTATTGAGTATTTAATCTATAGAGCTTACAGCTCATCATAGTTATTCCAAGTTAGGACACGGTATGGTATAATGAAGCTCTCTTATAGTTATTTCAAATCTATAGAGCTTTTATTTGTACTCGTCAATATTGTTATATTGTGAACTTTTACTCTCTGGTTTTTGACTGCTTACACGGATCTAAATGTCAAAGCAGGAGCTTGCAACTTGCTATTGAAATATAATATTTTTATTTTGTTTCTAGACAAGTGGCAATCAATGGAAATATTTAACTTTTTGCTACAGAATATTGCTTTCTTGACGGATGATCTTAGCATTTAAATTTATTCCACCAAACTATTGTTATCTGAACTGGTCAGACTTGAATTATATATACCTAATATATATATACCTAATGTATTCTATCAAGGGCTGTATTCTGGTTTTTGGTTGCTGCTGATATTTTAATCCCTTATTTGGAAGTTAATTATCTGATGCTTTAATAATTAAGTGTACAAGAATGTAAGCATTAAAATCGTTGAGTTGAAATAGACTAGAAATAGAACTAAGCATGCTGTTCTATGCTTTTGTTTATGAATTTTAATACATAAATCAAAATAAAACATCCATTAACCAATTTAAAGAAATTGTTGCACATATTCATCATTTTGCAATATTTTTATATGTTATGTAGCTGGCTTATATAAATTGCACACACACCATACCATATACACACACATACATACTTGGGAATATTATCTTAATTGTTCCTATGCTGCAGGTTGCTCAAGAGAGTGAGTCTGAAGCAAAGTTCAAGAAAGATTTCTTGTATCAGCTGGTAGGTTTCTGACTTTCATAAAATATGCTGAATGTGCTCAAAATAAAATGTGCTGAATGTACTCAAATATTATTGGCAGGGTGCTTTGATTTGTCACTTACCCTAGGAAAAATATACTGGAATCATACTGCTCTAATAACAAAAAATAAAAGCACCTATAAATTTTTAATTAAAGCTAATTTTGTATGTACACTCACTAAGTAGTAGTGTTAGTAATTTGAAATTATAAGTCTATTTTTTAATTAAGATCGTTGCAATTCTTAAAGAAATTTTGCCCATATTTTTACCAAATATTTATTAATATTTCTTCCTGAAAATGCTTTGCATTGCAACTTATAAAATGTACGTCATTTTTACACTTTCAATTATGTCAAACATACAAAGCATTTTCTACTTTGACAATTGGTGCAAAGCAAGTACTTGGATAGATGTTACGTAAAAACATTTGAGTTAATTGTGTTGAGTAGAGTCTAGGCAGTCCCATGCTGTGTGTGTTCATCATTTACTTTTTAAAGATTTTGCAATTAATTAATGTTGAATCCTCAATGTTAATTTTGAAATTTATTTTATACTATTCTAGGATAAATGGAGAATTTGGATCGTAGTTGGATGTACGATAGGTTGGATGGTCGAGGAGGACTTAAATTAAGTTTTATTCACCATTGCATGCACATCGTACAATAGTAGAAAACATAAAAAATATCGTGCAAGAGGCAGTTAATGCATATATGCCTAGCTTGATGGATGTTCTCATAGACAAATTGACAGAGAAATTGATTGACAAATTGTTACCGGTTTTAACAAATAAGGTACAGGAAGAATTATCAAATGGGGATCAACAACCTATCACAGATCCTTCTGCTATTATGGACAGCCACGGTACATCCTAGCTAGTGCTTCTGAATTTACATAGGCTATTTTAGATAATTTTTTGTATATCACAACAAAACTTTATGCATAATACCGATATTGGTATTATTTGCATAGCTGTTAGACTATTTTAGATGCTTTTTGTATAGCACTGCAAAATTTCATGTACAATACCGATATTGGTATTGCTTACATTGCAGTTACAAATATATAATTTTTTTTACAACTGTAAAACATTGTGCACTATACAAATATATTTGCACAACAGTTATATATGATGTATATTATTTTTGTTATATATTAAAATCATCAATTAATATATATTTTTAATTTAAAATTTAGACTTTTTATATTTAGTCTATTGAGTTTAATTTGAGATTTTCAAACAGAAAATATATTAATTTTTATAAAAAATAATAAAAAATTTAATTTTACCAACAAATTACAGACGGAAAAATCCGTCACTACCATTTTAATTGAAATATATATTTATAGTAAATATATTTGTCGACAATTTTACCGACGAAAAAACCGTCGCTGTTTATATTACAAATTAATCAATAATTTATTAATTAATTTTACCGACGGAATATTTCATCGGTAAAGGGTTTTAGGGACGATTGATTCTGTCGGTAAAATACTAAATTTTGTCGGTAAAATCCGTTGGTAAATTGCATTTTTTTGTTGTGTTTATAAATCATTTATGCACTAATATAACCAATTACATGAGCTACTACTAATGCATCTCATATTTTAATTACATCCAAATGAAAGAACTACACGTGCTATAAATACAGATACATGCCATGCTGACACGTAGGGGTGTACACGGTACGGTCCAATTCGAAAATTTATAAATTTCCAAATTGTTTTGAAATTTCGAATATTTTAAAAATTAAGTATTGTAACTGTCTTGAAAATTCGGGACAATTCGGTACAGTTCTACAAAAATTTGGTGCAATTCAGTTCAGTTCTTCGGTTCTTTTGGTACAAAATAATACAGTACAATACGATTTGGTATTTTAAATAATTCAATATTTTTAAAATTTTGCATGTTTTAAGACATTAAGATGAAAAACATCTGTCATTTATCAGTCCATGTATCTATTAAATTATTAATACTTGTAATGCTCTATTTGAGAATCAAATAAGCAAACATGTATAAATAAAAATCTGTACAAATATTGAATATAAAACTCAATTAATTTCTAATTAAGAGAAAATTTAAATAATGAAAATAAAATTTTAATCTAAGAAAATTTAGATATTATGCTATTGTTGTTATCAGCTTTATTTAATTTGTTCACTAACAACATTCCAATTTGATAGTTTATGACGACAAAAACATAACTAATAATAATAATAATAATAATAATAATAATAATAATAATAATAATAATAATAATAATAATAATAATAATAATAAAGGGACTTCTAATTAAAACATATTCACCAAATTAGTAAAGTAGTACCATAGTTTATTACGTCTCATGCTCATATTGTAGATGAATGCAAGATACTGCTTAAGACTATACAAGTAAAAGAAGGTTTTGTAGATGGAAGCATGTTTTTGGTTTGTTGTGTACATAAAAAGAAAATAGGCTTGGGTGGGTGGGAGTGATAGGATTGTAAAGAATATTATTATAATATTATATTATGTGTATTAAAGAATCCAAAGAGAAATGTGCATATCTGCAACAATGTTTCTTTATATATCCAACTTATATTGTCAGCTTTTGATGTTCTGCCAATTCATATATATATATATATATTCCTTTTTTACTGTATGAAATATTCCATGTTTACTAGTGGAGACATAGTAAAAATTATTATTCTACATATTTTTTAAACATCACAAACATAACAAAACAATGTAACAAAATAACATTTCAGAAAACCATTTAATGTTGAAATTAGTTACATTTAAATCATCAATGTCAATTTTCACAAGCAAGTCAAGCCAGTCATCATTTATCTTCGCTAGAGAATTATAACTAAAGTTTAAAAGTCTTTCCAAAATTAAAATTCCATATGACTCCTAATTATAACCGCAAAGCTATCGCTCGAAGACAACTAATGCATATATAGAAATAATGCATATATATATAAGGTTCAATTAAATGATATTGCAAATGCTTGAATTCTCTTATGAATGAAAGAGCATATATTCCAAGTCACTTAATATATGAAGTTATTTAGCTTTTAATTCATTTCCATTCTAGTTTCTGCCAAATTTCATCATAATTAGTCTAAATTTCATACAAACTAGAGGCTTCATAAGACGAACATATATAAGATACACCACTTTTAACATAAAACATGCACTATCAAATTGTAAATACTACTAACTATTATAACCAATTAAGCACGTAAATGGTGTTCTCATTAAAAAGCAGGCAAACTAAATTTAAATTAACAAAGCACTCACATTTAACAGAGTAAGCAAATCAGACCTGCCACTTCAAGGATCCTACAAAAATAATTATCAGAGGGCAGAGTGAATCTAAAAAAATAAATATGGAAGAGCTAATTGACATGCATATGTATCAAGAGTGAAACTCATTTAAACATCCACAGTTGCACAACTCCAGATGCATAGGTTTTAGGAAACATAGCAAGAATTAAATTCAATTCAATTTCTAGGAAACCATAAAATATTAATAGAAATAACCAGGTGTATCCGAAAATCATTAAGGACCATATTGGTTTCAATAGAATAACAAATATAATCCACCTCTATCTTAAATAAGAATAATAACCCACAATCCTACAATCGATAAATCACTTTCGCCACAAAAATAAAAAAGCTAAAACAAATTACCTTGTCCAAATCTTAGCGGCACAGTAAACAATTCCTAAAGCTAGAAAGAAAATCTCAATCTGTATACCTCTCCCATTCCAGGTTAACAATTTCAATTAATTCCACAAAAAATTATGGTAGATCCACTAAAAAAATCCAATTCAAACGCAGAAAATCGGGAAAAATTCTGATTTTTTTCAACAACAAAAGAAAATTAATCCAATAAAAGGCATAAACTGTACAATCCCTAAAATCAAAAATTTGTAAAATACTATACTTGGATTGTTTGATGAAATAAAAAAGTGAACTAGATCAATTATCCTTGTTTTTCTTCTGATCGTTGATTGCGAAGATTACAGGACTAAGAAAAAGAAGAGATTACAGTGACCAGAGGATAACAAGCGATCTCATCTCCTCTTTGGAAATCCCTCTCACTGTAAACAAACAAACCATAATCACATTAGCACATGAAGCAAACCAAACCAAACCTAACACAATAGATCCGATCGACTTTATGCATGCTCTGCAGCTTAAATCAAATCATCAGGGATATACTATGGCCATTTCTCAATGCGTCAATTGGCTTAGTAATAAGCTCCTCAGAGGCAAATGGGATAGGACTGGAAGCATCGTAACTTTATGGACTAAGGTACATCAATTTGGAGCATGAATGACCCAACGTCATGGATCGAAAGCTCAAATTTGCAGAGTGAGGGGCACTGGCAAGAGGTAGAGAAGAGGGAGAGGCGGTAAAGGCAGAGGAGCCAGAAAGGGGAAAAGAGTGAATGAAGAGAATCTTAAACCTAATTTTTCTGTATTATTAACTACTTAATTCAATTTTTCACTCCCTCCAAAAATCCAAAATAAAAAAATTTCCCTCTTAAAATCTTTAAATTCAATTTTTAACCCTAAATTTAGTTTTTTTATCATTAAAAAATAATTTATATTTACCATTGTATATAAAGATGAGATTGGGTTTATGAAGATAAATATTTATTGGATATGATGAATTGATGAATTGAAGGTTTTAACTGTATCTCTATTATGGCCTATTTTAATTTCACTACTAGTGTTGTGTCACCCCATTAATATTTAAAGGTTAAGTAATTTTCGTGAAATAAAATTTTTTTTGAAGCATGGGATATAAAAACAAATAAAATTAATTATTCATTAGATAAATCATTATTTATGAAGATAAATATTTTAAAAAGCATTAGAGCACAAAATAAATGAATATTATTTGAGTGATACTAAAAATAAATAAAATCAATTGTTAAGATGATTATGTATTCATATAAGTATATTCAATTGTTCATGATATAAAAGTAAAAAAAGTTAATTGATAAGATAATTACATACTCATAATTATATTAATTGGTAGAATTTTAGTATATATAATAACTATATATAATCACATTATTGATTTACAACTCTATTGCTAATATAGATATTGTGCAAAAATATATAAATACTAGTTGAATGACACTAAAAATAAATAAAATTAATTGGTAAAATGATTATACACTCGTATAATACATTAATTGATAATATTTCATTATATATAAATAAAATTAATTGATAAAATTTCATTAATATAATAATTTCATACAATTACATTATTAATTTAAATACTTAATTACTTATATAAGTATTGTGCAGAAATAGATGAATTTTAGTTGATTGATATTGAAAGGAAATGAAATTAATTGCTAATGTGATTGTATACTCATATAATTATGTTAATTGGTAAGGTGATTATATACATATATAATTATACTATTTGGTAAATTTTCATTAATATAATAATTATATATAATTATATCATTAATTTGCATATTCAATTACTCATAAAGATATTGTGCAAAAATAGATGAATACTAGTTGAGTGATACAGAAAGAAAATAAAATTAATTGTTAAGGTGATTATATACATATATAATTACACAAATTGGTAAAATTTCATTAATATAATAATTGTATATAATTGTATTGTTAATTTAAATACTCAATTACTCATATAGATATTGTGAAAAAATTAATGAATGTTAGTTAAGTGATACTGAGAGTATATGTACTCATATAAGCACATTTAATCACTTATAATATAAAGATAAATAAAGTTAATTGATAAGATAATTACACTCATATAATTATATTATTTGATAAAATTTTTATATACAATAACTATATATAATCACATTATTAATTTACAACTTCATTATTAATATAGGTATTGTACGAAAATATATAAATACTAGTTGAATAATACTAAAAATAAATAAAATTAATTGATAAAATAATTATGCACTTATATAATACAATAATTGATAATATTTCATTATATATAATAAATATATTTAATTATATTATTAATTTAGATATTCATAAAGGTATTGTCCTAAAAATATATGAATATTAATTAATTGATACTCAAAATAAATGAAATTAATTGATAAAATACTTATATGATAAATTGATTAACTTAAATATCTATATAGATATTTATAAAAAAAATAAAATAATAGTTGAGTGATATTAAAGATAGATTAAATTAAAAATAAATTATTTTAGTCATATATTCATATTCATATATATATAGAATGATTATCATAATAATTAAATTTATGTTCTTAATAATTAAAATATTTAGTTTAATTTATTAACTAATTATTGTCTTAAATTTATGTATTAAAATATATAATTTAAATAATTATGAAGTTAAATTTATGCAGTGCATATATAATAAAAATTATAAGTAATATTTATATATAAATTACTAGTATTATATATAATAATTAATAAATATCGGATCTTTCGGTACAATTCGGTATAAGATAATTCAGTACAGTTCAATACTGTTCTCGATTTGGTTCCAGGTAAAATATCCAGATCCGTTCAAAATAAAGTCAACGGTACAATTCGGTTCGAATCTAATAAAAAAGTCAATGGTACAGTTCGGTTCTGAATCTTTTTTTTCGATGCTTTAGTTTTGTACAGAAAGATCCATATCCTTATACACCCCTACTTACACGTAATAAAACTTTTCTTCTTTAAACATGGTCTCTCATTAAACTTCAAGCACTTGTCCCTTCGTGCTCAAACTTGAATCATCATTCCTATGCACCTACGTGCAATAAACTCTAAGCGCTAAATATTTTCTTGTCTAGTGTTGGATATCCAATTAATATATTTCAAAAATTAACTTAAAGTATCCAACATTCATTAATTAATTTCTACCAAATTGGTAACTTAACTGTTCTCATATATATTTACTCTAGTACTTCAGTTTATTAAATAAATTAATTATATTCTTTATTTACACACTTATCCTCTAATTATTACTTAAATACCCATTTAATTTAATATCTTCTCCCTTATTTTCTGATGCCATTATTTCTCCTCAATTTATACATGCAAGTTACCATAATTACTATTATTTTGACTAATTTATGATTTTACCCTTTTCATGTTTATTTTACTGCAAATTCACAAATTTACTCTTAAAGGGTTCCATTTGCTCTAAAATTACTTTTTGTTGTTCCACTTTAGTTTCATCTTTTACTAAAATTATCGTTTTACTCCTCATTTGCAGATATATCCTTAATTTCTTCTTTTTTTTTCTATTTAATTACTATAATGCACCTGCTTCTTCATTTTTATCGCTAATACATCTTCTCTTCTCTTGGGTTACCACATTGGCATATATATATTTTATTGTTTCGTGATAAAAGTACTATTTTTTATCTTTATTTATTTGTTTTCAATACATGATTACACTTTTACTCTTAATTTAACAGCTTCATTCATTTTAATCACTTTATTTTTGGATTTTGCAACATATTTTGCAGTTTGTTTCAATTTAGTCCCTGAAATCGCTTTTATTTTAAATTTGCCATTTGATCCTCATTTTAACAATTTTATCTCAATATTACAAATTTTTCCCTTTTCTTACCAAATTTGTCCAACAATTACTGTTTTGTTCCTAAATCCTTATTTTCATTACATTTTTACTATTTTGCCTTTTAAACCTTATTTCACCATGTTTTTACCATTTTCCACTATTTCCTTATTTTTAGTTTATAATTACAATTTTGCAGCTTAATTAACCATTTTGCTCAACCTCTTCCCGCTTTTGCTCTTTGATCTTGTTTTCATCATATTTTTACTACTTTTCTCATTTTTTTTTTATTATTTTGCTCCTACTTTTCCAGTGAAAACCACATAAACGGATTGGATATGCGAGACTGTGGACCTTATAGGTTCATAATAGTCATTTTCACTTTTCTATCTCTTTTTTTCTTTTCTTATGGTGTGAAATCTCCTTTGGTTCAATGTGCAAGTCACCATAACTTTCTATCATGGTATATTTTATGATGTCCATATGGTTATCCAATTACATTAAGAACTCTTGGTTTCTTTATTAGCTATTAAGGGAATAATATTCGTTCATACTATTTTATCATTTCATGCCAAAATTCTCACATCCTTTACACTTTTTACATTATTTAATGATACCAAATCCAAGTACCAATTACAATATTAGTCAAGTCGCATTTGTACATCACATGTAATCATATTTCAACAATTTATACATCAATTTCTCATTATGTGCCATTCGGCCATGAAAAGCGTTTACACATTCTCATTTGTTTTGTTATCATACATCACTTATAATCATCTTACATCAATAAGTACATTATTTTCATGTCATATAACATTCGGCCAACTTAAATGCATACCTAATTTCATGCGTTTTGTCACAATAATCTTTTCTAATCATGTTTTTCAAGTATGTTTTACATATTTTTAACATTTATTCAACATAATATCAATCAAACCATGTGTTTACATAGTTACATAATGTGTCTTTGTTAGGATGTCAACATTTGAACTTTGTTTTCATACCTTTATCCTTATTAATCTAGTTTATTAACATCCAATATATATATATATATATATATATATATATATATTGGATGTTTATATATATTATTTTATTTTATTTTATTTTATTGAACAAATTAGTTAATATAAAATGATACTTTAATTGAATTTGCTTTATAATATATTGCCATACTATTTTTTAGTAAATTTTTTTATTTTGAATTTGTAAATATTATTATTAAAATTTTAAAAATAATTGGAATATACTAATATTTAAAAAATAATAATATGAGATTAAAAATTGATTTGATAAGTGGATTTGATTTTAAAATCCAATTCTACCGAATCTATCTGACTCGATTGATATGATAAGTCTACTTTTATCACAACTTTCTATATTAACTATTAATAAAATTTTATGAGGGATAATTCATCAATTTTTAAATATAATTAGAGGATTGACTTTTCAATCAACTCTTGAGTAAAAATGATTATATCTATTTGAAATATAGAGAAGGGAGTAAAAGAATGTATGAAATAGACTTATAGGAGTGAAAAGATCACTGATATGTTGTTGAAGACAAATAGTTCCATCATTTCGTTAATTGATCCTAGTACAAAATAGCAACTAAGATGAGCTTTATCATTTCATTAATTGATATTGGGTACAAGATAAAAATTAAGATGAGCTTTATTAAGCACAATTACCATACAATAAATTCAATCTTTTGAATACTTCTTAGATTACTAGGGTTTGATTCAGTACATTTTTTATCCTTTTTTCCTCCAAACATCTAGCTTAAATTCAAATTAATTGGGTCAATAAATTTTGGATACCAAATAAACTATATAAAAATCATTAAGTTTTTTTTTGAAAGAGGAAAGAGGGAACATGAACTCAAACTGAAGATCTTCAGGATCACTTCACACTAATAGATCGAAGCTTAAACGCGTTTTTTGTAAGTAAATCAGGTTAGTCTTTGATAAGTTGTAAATAGCAAATGACATGTAAGACCTATTTGCCTTTATATTTTTTAATGAAATTTTGTGATCTTTATGTTTTTTGCAAACCCAAATGAGCACATATGCTGTCTGAAAAATGAATACAAATTCAATATTTAAAATGTTGGGTCTCCTTTAAAGAGTTTGCTTGAAGTAGTAAACTCATTCTTTGTTCATGATTGAGTATGGTCTGTAAAGTGAAAATTTGTGGACTCTGATTTTTTTTCCCATTTGATTAATTAGGAAACTTGCTATTATCATGATTTAGATTTGTGAATGATTGTCTTTTTTTTTTTAGAAATTACAGAATTTGATTAAGAAAGAAGACCAATTGAATATATAAATAAGAGAGAGAAAAAGAGGAAAGGGGAGAGAGATTACATTCCATGTTTAAACAAAAAATATTGCACTCTAGCCCCAATTAGACCAGATAATGCTCACATTATTATTGATTGGACCTAAAATATTTCTAGGTCAAAGCCCATTGAAGAACAGAGACTTGGGCCCATCTATACTTCCTTTACTTACAATTTGATAGAATTAAAGGACAAGGTGAGTCACATACATCAAATCCCTTAACAAGACTTGCTGACCTGATATAACCTTACCCAATCATGTCTGACACGAGCTGCCTATCCATTACAGTTGGTACATCAACTATTTTAAAACTACCAATAGGCACTTAAATGCCTCAATAACTGCATATTAATCATGCACTATAAATAACCCAATACTTGATGGTTTTAGCTAATACTTAATTGAGACCTTTTCTCTCTCTAAAGTCATTGAGTTTAGCATCAGAGTGCTTATCTCGATCTGACTGGGTAGTTTTTTTCTTACAGGTCTTTTCAAGCAGGTTCCTCTGACTGGATCTTTCACCTGTCTTATTTTTTCTTTATTTCAATATTTCTAAAAATATCATTTGGTATTTTTATTGATAGACGATGGGAGATTCACTCAAGTAGTCGAGATAATCTTGATCCAGAATTGATGATCACTTAAATGATGATCATAAAAGACCTAGGTCTACTATAAGAAGAAATGGTAAAGACAACAACCCTCCTAAGTCCTTTGTCTGTGAAAAACTCTTACGACATTTAATTAGTAACTTATGGCTCAACCCGATTTTACTCCTTTGACTATAAAGGATTTAAAAGCAACCCTTAGAGATTTTGATAGAAGCATTATACAATTTATGATGAAAGGCAAACAGCCTCAAGTCTCGATGAGGGAGTCAGAAGGTAAAAGTGCCAAAAGGCATGCACCAAGACACATGTATAAAAGGGTAATTATTAGAGAACAAAATAAAGAAAATAGATCTGGCATATGATCTAAGATACGTGAGGTGGATAGAAAGAACAAGGGAAAGGAAAAGATGTGATCATCGGGCAAAAGCCATGCCTTCATGCATGATCCAACCTATACTCCAAGGTGATCCATTTCACCTTCTATAAACTTAGGAGATGACTTAGGGTACATGTGCACTCCTAAGAAAAGATTGACCAAGAAAGCCAAAGAGGAAAATGGCAATTTTATAACCAATAGGAATGAGAAGTCATTCCTACAATAAGTCAAAAATTTTGGTCTTGGACACCCCAATAAGCCAATATTTGAGGCAATATTGTCTCACCATTTAGTCAGGAAAACCAAGAAGTTGAGCTATTGAGCATATTTAAGTAAATCAAAATGACTAGGTACACTAGTCAAACTGATCCTAAATGTCATATTTCTAAATATTTGACTCAAATACAAATGTATTCTTTCAATGATCGAATTTTTTATAAAGTATTTCCCACAACATTAGTAAAAAATGCTTTGGATTAGTTTCATAACCTTCCTTCAAAATTAATTTGTAGCTTTAGGCGGCTTCACGATCTATTCATAACCAGATTCATTGTATAGATCCGAAAACCTAAAATTATTAATGATTTGTAAGACCTAGTAGAGGTATTAGATGAAACTCTAAGAAGCTACACTAATAAAGTCCAAAGCCTAGTATTTGAAATAAGGAATCGACATCCAGATGTCGAGACATGTGCCTTTCCATAAAGCACAATAAGTTTCTAGCTGTTCAAAGCCATCACAACTCAACCACCAATAAATTTTGCTTATATGATGGATAGAGCAAATTAATACATCCAGTTGGATGATGTTTTAATAACCAAATTTGGAGGGACACACAATATGATAAACAATATATAACCTTTCGAATGGGAGGATTTGAGAACAAAAAGCCTTGTAAGAGTTGGTCATTCCAATAACTCAGAAAAAAGGAAAAAAATTAAGCATGTTAGCTCTGAACACCATGCTAACAATCCAGCCAAAATCTTTACTCTACTTAATTATTCTCCTATCAAAGTCCTAATGTGGATCAAAGAGAAGCATAATAAAATAAACTAGCCAAAGAAAATATCCAATCGAACATACACCAAGAGAGGCAAAAGCAAATATCATGAATTTTATAGGGATGTCAATCACACTACCAACGAGTGCAACACCTTGAAATAAGTGATTGAGAGACTTCTTTAAAAAGGATTTCTAAAAGTATTTGTAAGCCCGGCACTGGAAGATTTATGCAATGACCACCCCAAAGAAAAGAACGATCAATTTTTGATAAGGATAAGGAAAAAAAAGAAAACGTAGAGATATGTTGGACAACAGAGACAGAGGCCTGGAGTCATCAATATGATTGCAAACGGGTCATCTTATAGGGAAGATTTCTTAAAGAGAAAGAAGGAGAAAGGTATACTTCTAGGCAAAATTCGAGAAGTTACCACTGATTTCTATCTTCCCTAAATATATGGGCAATTTAAAGTTCCTTCACAAGGATGCCTTAGTAGTCCAAGCTGCACTTAATAATTTCCTTATCAAAATAATCTTGGTGGATAATGGAAGTGCGGTGAATGTTCTCACCTTTGAAGCATACAGAAAGATGAACTTTTCAATCAAAGAGTTAAAGCTTATTACCACCCCACTAATTGGACTTGACAATGCTAATGTCCGAATGGCAGGATTGGTAAAGTTTTTTATAGAGCTTGAATATGAAGCGGTGACATTTATGTATAAGGTCACTTTTCATGTTACTGGATATGCAATTCACATTTAATGCCATTTTTAAAGCCTATTGTTGTTTTAATGTAGAGCTATTGCAAAGATAAGGTACATGCTGATGAAAATTTCCACTGAAAATGGAGTAGCAATCTTAAGAGGAAACCAAAAAGCTTCAACAGAAGCCTACTTTACCATGGTGAAAGAGGTAAAGCAGGCCTTTCTAATGCAACCCGAATTGGAAAGAGAATAAGAGGCTGATCATTATTGAATGAACCTTGAAGGCAATCTCATCACTAGAGAATTATCCAAGGGAAAGGACGTGCAGATCGGATCAGGCATGTAGGGGTGGAGAAAGATGTAATTCAAATACTAATGATAAATCAGGCCTCTTTCGTATGGAAACCAAAAGATATCTCGAACATAGATCCAAAAAGGGTTACTTACAAATTGAATGTTAATCCAAACCACCCACCTATTAAGTAAAAGTTGAGGAGTCATGCCCCTGAAAAGAAATTCATTTCTTAGGAAGTTGATCTCTTGTTGAAAGTTGGAACCATCATGAAAGTTCATTACCCTGAATGGATTGTAATATAGTGCTGGTAAAATAGAAGAATGGAAGGCTAAGGATGTGTGTCGACTTTATTAACCTCAATAAAGTTTGCCCAAAAGATAGTTATCCACTTCCAAGCATAGATAAACTTGTATATGCCACTGCTTGCCATGTTATTTACTCCTTACTAGATTCTTATATAGATTATCACCAGATACTAATGTACCTACTCGACCAAGAGAAAACTAGGTTCATCACAGATGATGACACCTTTTGTTACAAGATCATACCGTTCGCAGGAGCAACATACCATCATTTGATAAATAAAATTTTCAAGGAGCATATTGGTAAGAATTTGGAAGTATATATCAACAACATGCTTATGAAAAGTAAAAGCCAAGATAAATACCTACCCGATCTGATAAAGGTAATTACCACTCTCAATCAATTTTAGATGAAGTTAAATTCTGAGAAATGCGTATTTGGAGTCCCATTTAGAAAATTTTTAGGCCTAAAAAGATCAAGATAATAATAGATATGTAGCTCCCGACTAGTCTAAAAGACATCCAAAGGCTGAAAGATAGAATTATGGCATTAAAAAGATTCATCTCATACTTTGCAAAATGATGCACATCTTTCTTTAAAAAACTAAGGAACAATGATGTCTTTACATGGGGAGAAAGATTTCTATAAAGATTTTTAAGAATTAAAGCAATTTTTTTCAAACCCTTCTCTATTGAGCTGACCAGTTCCAAAGGAAAAGCTCTTTCTCTATTTGTCCACCTTCGAAGAGATAGTAGCAGTTGTTTTGGTTAGAAAAGAAAGAACTCAATAAGTTTCCATTTATTATGTTAGTCAAGTGTTGAGAGAACCAGAGTTGAGAGAGAGACCAACTAAGCAGTCAATCATTGCATTAATGATGTGTACTAGGAAGTTGAGATGGTGTTTTAAAGTTAACACAATAATAGTTCGATCAGACCAGCTACTCAAAAAAATCCTTCACAGACTTAATTTGAAAGAAAAGATGGTAGGATGGAGATTAAAACACAGTCTTTTGATATGAGATATGAGCCTAGATTGCAATTAAGGTATAAGCCTTGGCAAACTTTATAGCAGAATTCACTGGAGGAGAAAAGACTGAGCTGCTAGAAAAAACTTCCTGGGAAATGATTATTGATAAAGCATCAAATTAACATAAAGGAGGAGAAAAAATCATAAACAATCACCTCCTTGGCATTATCTATAAAGATTCAATTACAGCTTAGTATCTTTGTGCGTATTACAAATAAATGGAAAATTAAAGAAAAAATAACAGTAAGGAGCAACAATAAGGAAGGGTAGCCAAACACTCGACTCTCTCCTTTCCCTTACTTAGCTCATGCCAAATATAAGCAATCTTTTTCATACCATAATGATCATCCCTAATCCACACTTGCATAAAAGCTAAAGCAAGTATGATTTGTACAATCCCATTTCTATTACTAACAAATGGAAATCCAATCGCAAATTGATAAAAGAAATAAGCAAAATCCTAATTCAACCCCATTTTAAATATTTGTAATATATAAAAAAATAGAAATAACTATATATGTACCTAAATCGGTATAACAATGATCTTGACACTTGGTCAAAGTTTAGTAAAGTTCCACCTGAATAAAAATGATAATGATTTAAATGAGTGAACATTTGTAATTGTGATTAAATGTGCTAAATTTATCTTTTTTTGTTTAATTTCAATCTCTTATATAAAATATCATTTGTGGTTCACTAATAGACATTTAAATTGACAAAAACTTAAATTTAAAATTTTTTAGGAATCTTGCATAAATTGAATAATTTTGCATCATGTAAAACTTAATATAACAAAAAAAGATAAGCATTAGTAAATAATAGATCATCTATAAGTTATCTATATATTTCAAATAAGTCAAAGAGAATATATGTCTAAATGAGTCATATTAAATTGCTTTTACAGTTGTAATCTCTTTCAAGACATCGGGAAAAATAAATAACTAGTTTTCAATGTATATGTACCTAAATCAGTATAATAATGTATGAAAAAACAAATATAGCTGTATATGTACCTAATTGGTGTAATAACAATGTATCTTTATATTTGATAAAATTATAGTAAAGTTTCATCTGATTAAAGATGATGATGATTTGAATAAGTGGACGTTTGTAATTATGATTGAATGTGCTAAATTTATCATCTTTTTTTTTTCTACTTCCAATCTCTTATAAAATACCATTTGTACTTCACTAATAAGCATTTATTACTAATAAACTTTTAAACTGACAAAAAGTTATATCTTGTACTCATAGAAAACTTAATACATTAAAAAATAATAATCATTAGTAAATAATAGATAAGCTATAAGTTAGCTATATATGTCAAAATAAGTCAAAGAGAATATATGTCAAAATGAATCATATTAAATTTTTTTTCCAACTATAGTCTCTTACAAAACATCGGAAAACTAACTTACAATTAACACTTGCATAAAGTTAAAGCAAAGTATGCTATGTACCATTCCAATTATAATACTATAGCAAATTCAAATTCAATTGTAAATTAATAAAATAAAGAAAAAATCCTAATTCATCTGCCATTTTAATTATTTGCATCATATAAAAAAATAGCTATATATGTATTTAAATTGATATAACAATGATCTTGATGTTGGTCAGAGCATAGTAAAGTTCCACCTAGATAAAGATGGTAATAATTTGATTAAGTACACATTTGTAATTGTGATTGAATGTGCTAATTTTTTTTATCTACTTTCAATCTCTCATGAAGCACCATGTGTACTTCACTAATTTGTATTTAAACTAACAAAAAGTTATATCTAAAATTCTCGTAAGCATCTTGTACAAAATAAATAATTTTGCATCATGTAAAACTTAATATAATAAAAAAATAACAACCATCATTAGTAAATAATAGATAAACTATAAGTTAGTTATATATGTAAAAATGAGTCAAAAAAATGTCAAAATGAATCATATTAAATTGCTTTTACAACTATGATATATTACAAAACATCGAAAAAACTAAATAAATGATTATCAATATATGTCAAAATGAGTTAAAGAGAATATACGTCAAAAGGAATCATATTAAATTAGTTTTACAATTATGGTCTCTTACAAAACATTGGGAAAACTAAACAACTAATTTCCAATCCACACTTACATAAAGCTAAAGCAGAGTATAATATGTACCATCCTAATTATAATACTAGCAAATGCAAATCCAATCGCAAATTGATAAAAGGAAAAAAAATCCTAATTTATCTCCTATTTTAAATATTTGAAAAAAAATAGAAATACTTGTATATCTAAATCGAAATAACAATGATATTGATGCTTGGTCAAAGCATAGTAAAGTTCCACCTCAATAAAGATTATGATTTGAATAAGTAGATGTTTGTAATTGTGATTAAATGTGCTAATTTGTTTTTGACTATGTTCAATCTCTTATTAAACACCATTTGTACTTCACTAATTAGCTTTTAAACTGATAAAATTTTATATCTAAAAAACTCTAAAGAATCTTGTACAAAATAAATAATTTTGTATAAGATAAAACATAATATAATAAAAAATATTAATTATAATTAGTAGCAAATAATAGATAAATAAGTTATCTATATTGGTCAAAATGAGGAAAATAAATTATCTGTGAAAATGAATCATATTAAATTGATTTTACAACCACATTTTTATTCAAAATATTGGGAAAACTAAACTAATTTTCAATACACACTTGCATAAAGTAAAAGCAAAGTATGATATGTATCATCCCAATTATATTAATAGTGAATGTGAATCAAATCACAAATTAAATAAATAAAATAAATTCTAATTCATCTCTCATTTTAAATACTTACAACACATAAAAAATAGTTATATATGTACCAAAATTGGTATAATAATAATCTTAATGTTTGGTCATAACATAATAAAGTTCCATATCAATAAAGATAGTGATGATTTGAATAACTGGATGTTTGTAATTGTGAGTGAATGTGCTTTTTTTTTTCTTATCTGCTTTCAATCTCTTGTCAAAACACCATTTCCACTTCATTGATAAGCATTTAAATTGATAAAAAGTTATATTTAAAAATATCTTAAGAATTTTGCCCAAAATAAGTAATTTTGCATTATGTAAAACTTAATATAATTAAAAACAATGATAATCACTAGTATATAATAGATAAACTATAAGTTAGCTATATTAAGTCAAAATGAGTCATATTAAATTTCTTTTAGAGTTATGGTCTTTTACAAAATATTGAGAAAACTAAATAACTAATTTCCAATCCACACTTACATAAAAGCTGAAGCAAGTATGATTTGTACCATCCCAATTCGTCTCCCATTTAAAATATTTGTAACATATAAAAAAATAGAAATAGCTATATATGCAACTGAATGGGTATAACAATAAACTTGATATTTAGTCAAAGTATAGTAAAGTTTCACCTGAATAAAGGTGGTGATAATTTGAATTAGTTAACGTTTGTAATTGTGATTGAATGTCCTAAACTTATTCCTTTTCTTATTGTCTACATTACTCTCTTATGAAACACAATTTCTACTTTACTAATAAGCATTTAAACTGATAAAAAGTTATATCTAGAAATATCTTAAAAATCTTGCACAAAATATATAATTTTGTATCATGTAAAATTTAATATAATAAAAAATGATAATAATTAGGAAATAATAGATAAATAAATTAGCTATATATGTCAAAATGAGTCAAAGACATTATATGTCAAAATGAATCATATTAAATTGCTTTTACAACTATAGTCTCCTACAAAAGATTAGGAAAACCAAATAACTAATTTTCAATCCACACTTGCATAAAGCTAAAGCAAAATATGATATGTACCATCCCAATTATATTACTAGCAAATGCGAATCTAATCACAAATTGATAAAAGAGAAAAAATCCTAATTCACCTCTCATTTGAAATATTTAAAACATACAAAAAAAAGCTGTATATGTACCTAAATTGGTATAACATATCTTGATGTTTGGTGAAAGCATATTAAAGTTCCAACTTAATAAAGATGGTGATGAATTGAATAAGTGGATGTTTGTAATTGTGATTGAATGTACTGATTTTTTTTTGTCTACATTCAATCTCTTGTGTCACATAATTTTCATTACAAAGTATTTAAATTGGCAAAAAGTTTTATTTAAAAATTTCTTAAGAATTTTGCACAAAACAAATAATTTTGCATCATGTAAAACTTTATATAATAAAAACAATGATAATAATTAGTATATAATGGATAAACTATAAGTTAACCATATTTTGTCAAAATAAGTCATATTAAATTGCTTTTAAAGCTATGATCCTATACAAAACATTGAGAAAACTAAATGATTAATTTCCAATCCACACTTGCATAAAAGCTAAAGCAAGTATAATTTGTACCATCCCAACTCTATTACTAGCAAATGAGAATACAATCCCAAATTGATAAAAGAAAAAAATTATAATTCATCTCCCATTTTAAATATTTGTAATGTATAATAAAATATAAATACCTATATATGTACTTGAATCTAGATAATAATGAACTTGATGCTTGGCCAAAGTACAATATAGTTCTACCTAAGTAAAGATGGTGAAGATTTAAATGAGTTAATGTTTGTAATTGTGACTGAATGTGCTAATTTTTTTCTTTTCTTTTTGTCTACTTTCAATCTCTTATGATATACAATTTGTACTTCACTAAATAAGCATTTGAACTGATAAAAAAAGTTATATCTAAAAATCTCTTAAAAATTTTTCACAACATAAATAATTTTGTATCATGTAATCTTAATATAATAAAAAAACAATGATAGTCATTAATAAATAATAAATAAATAAATAAGTTAGCTATATATGTCAAAGCATAGTGAAGTTCTAACTCAATAAAGATGGTGATGATTTAAATAAGTGGATTTTTGTAATTGTGATTGAATGTGCTAATTTTTTTTTGTCTACATTCAATCTTTTGCGAAACATCATTTTCATTAAAAAATATTTAAATTGACAAAAAGTTATGTTTACAAAACAAATAATTTTGCATCAAGTAAAACTTTGTATAATAAAAAGGTTTACTTACAAAAAATTACCTCAACTATAGGGTACCTTACAATGTTAGATCTTATTTTTAAAATCTTATAATATTGACTCCCAACTTCGACTCCTATTTTAATGGAGGGACTCTATCGCTATTCCATCACTATTTTGTCATTATTCCATCATTCCCCTTTCAATAGCGATGGAGTCCCTCAATTGAAAGGGAAGTCAAAGTTGAGGACTAAAATTGTAAGATTTTGAAGATGGCATCCAAAATTGTAAGACATCCTAGAGTTTGGCCCTTAATTTTTAATTAACCATAATAAAAAATAATGATAATAATTAGTATATAATAGATAAACTATAAGTTAGCCATATTTTGTCAAAATGAGTTATTTAAATTGTTTTTAGAGTTATGATCCTATACAAAATATTGGGAAAACTAAATAACTAATTTCCAATCCACACTTACATAAAAGCTAAAGCAAGTATGATTTGTACCATCCCAATTCTATTACTAGCAAATGCAAATACAATCACAAATTGATTGAAGAAAGAAACAATTCTAATTCATCTCCTATTTTAAATATTTGTAATGTACAAAAAAATAAAAATAGTTATATATGTACCTAAATCGGTATAATAATGAATTTGATGCTTGGTCAAAGTATAGTCACTACAAAAAAACTGACGCCGCGATGAACAGTCGCTAATAGGCCAGTCGCGAATATATTAGCCACGGATTTAAAGTTCAGTTGCTAATTTAGCGACGAAATATTTCGTCACAATTTTTTTTGTCGCTAATTTATATTCCTAATTAGTCGTCGAATTATAATAATAATATTTAGCTACTACATATTCTGTCACTAATTATGAATTTACCGTAAAATTTAGCGACGAATATTTGTCACTAATATGATCGCTAATTATTTCTTAAATTATATGTTATGCATATTAGCGACAGTTTTTCTGTCGCAAAACCGTCGCGAAAGTATTGCATAATTGAATTTTTTATTTTGCTGTATTTTAAAATTTTAATTTTGTATATAATGATCGTTATTTATTTATTTTCAACCTGTACATAACAATGATCTCACACATACATATTTCAAATCAGAATATGTTCCAAAATACACATATATATAAAAATTATTTGAAAAATTACATAATATTATACTCAAACAATCTCTCATGAAACAATAAAATAGTAAATATTATCGTACTAATTAGCGTCAACAATCAAATTAGACGTACATTTACATACTTTCAAAACTTGCAGATCATATGTCTATACATAACTAAAACTCTTAATAGTCTTTGCAGAAGAACATAGAAAAGAATTGTTGTGTTACATGTACAATCCAAGACGTAAATTTAAAAACAACAATTTTAGATTAGATCTTCCCACGGAGATACTCACCATAACACCCATCCCGATATTTCTCCTGTTGAGTGCACTCTTTGCAATAGTAAGCATATGAGATTTTAACTCCTCCACAGATAACACATCGACCCTAGAAAGATCCATAATTGCACTCATTACAGATCCGCACCAGCGTGCAGGGACGCACATAAGAATCACATATTACACATTTCCCATCATCTCTCTCGCACATATACAAAATAGCTTAACCCAGGAATGCATATAGAATATACCATTGCTGAAGCCAAAAATCCAGGAATGCATCATGTTAATGTCTGTTATTGTAACAAAGCATTAGTGCTTGACAATTAACAATATACATACAACAGGTTTTCAGTCAAATTAATTTTCGATTACAAATATAACAATCCGTTACAAGAACCCACAACAAAGAACTTACATTTCCATTCAAATTAATTTTCGATTAGATATACTTGTTGCAGCTAAAAGAAAATGATTAATGATGATCATATGCATACATCAAACAAGGAACTTCTGTCAAGCCGTGACACACTTCACAAAAGGCTGCAGCAATCACAATCCAACTTGACACTTCCAGTACTTTAATTCTAAGTATATAAAAGCTTGAAAATATGCTACTGATTAGTTGGCTGTATTGGAGATATGTTAAAAATTGAATATATATATGTGTGTGGGGGGGGGAGAAGTCAATTTTGTGACCAATGAGCTAGCTAGATGCGGCAACAAGGATATATATATATATATATATATATATATATATATATATATATATATATATATATATATATATATATATATATATATATATCAGATTCCTGCATTAGACCCTACTGCTGTCTTATATAGGAATCAGATTCCTGCATTAGACCCTACTGCTGTCTTATATAGGAATCAGATTCCTGCATTAGACCCTACTGCTGTCTTATATAGGAGATAGAGATCCTATGTTCTATGGAACATTAAATCTCTGCTACAGCTTAACGTATTGGCCAGACAAGAATGTATATTGTGTAAATGAAATGTAGAGTGTATATATATATAAGTACAAAAATAAAACACATAAATGCCTTGAAGAAAATTAGATTCTAATCTCTCAAAGGCAAGAAGTACTTGGAAAAGAAACACATAAATGCCTTGGAAGAAAATCAGATTCTGGTGGAATGCACACCTCTGCAGGCTTTTATGAAGCCAAAAAAAGGAGTACCTGTGCCATGGGTAATCTTCTTCCACAGCCTCTGCAGGCTGAATTGCCATGACAAATCTCGGTTAGAGAAATCTGAAGGAATTGCTGAGACACCAGATATCAGAGCCTAGCAAATTCAAGAATGTCAATAAAGTGCAAACGGAACTCAAGCACCTAGCAAATTTAAAATATCAGAGCAACAACTGCAGCCAATTAGCTGCAACACGTAATATGACAGCACACTCAGAACTCTTGGACCACCAAACAGGAAACATAATTGCTGGAAATTCAATGCAGCCTCAATTTTACCAGTGAATATTAGTAGAAAACAAAAACATAATAGAAATATCATGAAGCACGTATAGCTAATCACCGGTATCTAAAGCAAATCCGCATTTCAAGTTGCTCTAGCATGTACCTAGACCTTTAAATTAGTGTTGCCTTAATTTGTCTGACAGAAGAATGCAACGTCTATAGCCTTTATAATTTATTATCACCACTTGATTAGATTCCTTTTTAGATAAAATCATCAAATTAAACATACCTTCGATATTGTTGACTTGCTTAGCTTACCAAGAGGCAATCTATTAGCATTGTATCCTAAAAGACAATAGACCAAAAATTACATAAATGGACTCCTTGCAGCAATATCAGAAGTAGAGTTAAAGGGTCTAAATCTAATTACCTTTTTATTGTGCTCACAACAGCACGCTGAAGAATCCAACATAGTGCATTTTATTGAATCAATGTTCTCTGAAAACAAAGGTCCAACTGGAAGCATATCATTGTTGCTATTAACTATTTTTCCTTACTACTTCAATTATCAATGCTCTCATTAGCAGTACTGATTTTAAAAGCACCATTAACAAAAGACAAATTGCCTTCAACACAGCCCATTCCCAACTCCATAAATAGTATTTCTCCAAATAACAAAACTCCATTTCAAATCTATGCATAACATTGGATCCAAAAAGGACAGGCCAAATACCAAAGTAATTCTACTACTGCCAATACAGCAAGCATTTCACAAGTTCAAGAACAAGTCTACCAAGCTCCTGTCATCATATTTAATTAAAGAAAAAAGATACTTTAATGCGCATATCTTAGAATCTTAATCAGTTAGAATAAAGTAGCAAAATATTAATCATTTATACTTCAAAGTAACAAGTTAAATGCTTAATTGGATGTTTTCGCAAATTATTTCTTAATTTTTATCGGAAATCAAATAACACATAATACTGATAGCAAAGGTTCATCATCTTTTGGGATTGGCTTTGCAACTAGGACTTACAGGCAAAAACTTGGAGAGTTAAAACCTAAAATATTATGAAAATTTGTTAAGTGTATGATGTGTGCCTAAGTCAAAATACAAAAGAGATTAATGTGTGCAACAAGGAACGGTGGTGAAAGTAAACAGACAAAGAGTACTAATAATCAAAATCAAAAACTACAAACTAAGCCCTTAATAATTAAAGTGGAGGAGAAAAGACAAGGGTGTTGCTGTCCAAATGTAAGCTACCCTATGTGGAAAGACTCCTTTGCAACCGCTGTCTACTTCTGTGTCAATTAATTTTTAATACATACTGCCAGTCCTCGTCCTCTGGTTTTTGTTTGACAGAAATCAGCGTCTATTAATCTATCTCCATTCTTCTCTATTAATCTTTCCATCTTTATCAGCGTCTGCATCTGCAAATGTCTAAGTAAAGAAAGAAGTAGCTGTTAGTGTAAGCTAACCTCAAAAGACATGGAAAATTCCTTCCCTTTTTCTTCTCAAGATAAAGAGATCAAGGAAAAAAAAGTCTATCTCCACCTTATCAATGATCTTTTCTAAATAAGCCTCCGAGAGTTGCATGCCGGATTCTTGAAAAGTTGCATTTAACATTTCTCTAACCTGAAAACTACTATAACAGTCAGTATCACCCACTGGACCACAAAGACATATATATAAATATATATCAGAAGAAGAATGGATGATACTGTCAGTAATTCAATCTGCAAAGATCGGTTTTTGATGCCAGGTGAATTATCCATCAAAACCAACAAGGGCAATTACGTCTACTGATTAACAAAGGCAATTGCAACAAACTGATACTGCACAAAGGAACCTATGTTTTGAATGTGTCTCATTATGTAGAAACTACTCACTTCTTCCCGCTCGATGTATCCTGTCTGTCTCAAATCATACAACCTAAATGCGACTGCATAAAAGTAGGCAAAGAAAGACGGCGCATTAAAAATTTCTTTTGCCAACATGCAGACAATTAAAATAAGCAGTGAATAATTCTAGAAACAAAGGATGAAATGCCAAGTAATAAAGAAGGATCACCTTGGGAAATAAAGCTCGGCAAGATGCAAACCAAGTTCCATAAACAATCAATAGTTGAAATCAATCTCTATCAAAGGATATTCATTGGTTAGGAGAGAATATCTTACAAACTGGATGAATATTATCAATAAGATTACAAACATGGACTTCCTATCAGTCCTGATGACAGATGGCTTTGACTGTGCAGGAATAATGATACAATGTAAAGAGCAACAAAAAGCTGCTCCACAGATACGCTAAAAAATGAGAAAAACACAATTAAAGCAATAATGATACAGAATATAACTCTAGACAAATGCAAATGCACTTCATAACTACTAACTTATAAGGGAAATGTTTTTGTCAGGGCCAATAGAAAATGACAACCGAACTTTTGGATATGACAGGATGCATTTATTCATATAAAAGTCTTGCTTTTGTAGCATGCCTGCCAAAACTGTATTTATTGCAAAAAAAAAAAGAAAACATTCTGATTCAAACTTTAAGTTCATCCACAAAAGCATCAACTAGAAGTACAAGACTGCAATCATTTTAAGACAAATGGAAGCACAAAAAGGATAAGTAGAGGCTTGATCATGTCTTGATCTACAACACTTACAATTGCAGCAATATCAAAGTCGCACATTAGAAAGCTAATTTGAATGCAAATGGACAAGCACACCATTGAAATTAAGTAACCAAAAATAACATTTTAAAAGAGAAATACTGTGACAGATGAGATATTGGTAGCTTAAAATACCAAAGCAGTATATTTCTCCAATAAACCAATTTTTTTTTGCAGAACTGACTCAATTAGCATAGAAAATGGGGACACGAAATATGAATCCTAAGGGGAAATTAAGAAACAAAAAGTGGCAAAGACTATACCTTGAAAGAAAGCAATTGCTTTCTGGACGAGGCAGAGAATCGAGGAACAACAAGCAAAGAAGAATAAACAGCTTGCTGTCACCATTTAATATGGCCATCTAGTCATGTCCCTTGCAAAGAGATTTTAAAATGTTAACATCATAATTTTAAAATGTTCAAATCCCTAAATTTGAAATTTCTCCCCTTTCTCACAATTTTCTCATCACGAGCTGAAATCAAGGGAGAAATCAAGGCTTACCTAATATTTAATGGAAGAAAAGCAACCATTAGGGGCAGATCAAAGTATGATATGTACCAGCCTAATTATATTACTAGTGAATACAAATCCAATCATAAATTGATAAAATAAACAAAAATCCTGATTCATCTCCTATTTTAAATATTTACAACATATAAAAAGAATTGCAATAAATATACATAAATTGGTATAACAATGATCTTGATGCTTGGTCAAAGGATAGTAAAGTTCCACCTAAATAAAGATGGTGATGATTTGAATAAGTGGATATTTGTAATTTTGATTGAATGTGCTAATTTTATTTTTGTCTACTTTCATTATCTTATGAAACACACTTGTACTTCATTAGTGCGCATTTAAATTGATAAAAAGTTATATTTAAAAATCTCTTAAGAATTTTGCACAACAAATAATTTGGCATCATTTAAAACTTAATACAATTTAAAACAATGATAACAATTAGTATATAATAGATAAACTATAAGTTAGCCATATTTTTGTCAAAATGAGTTGTATTAAATTGCTTTTAAAGCCATGGTCTTTTACCAAACATTGAGAGAACTAAATAACTAATTTTCAATCCACACTTGTATAAAAGCTAAAGCAAGTATGATTTGTACCATCCCAATTCTATTACTCGCAAATGTAAATCTAATCACAGATTAATAAAATAAAGAAAAAAATCCTAATTCATCTCCCATTTTAAATATTTATAATGTAAAAAAATGGAGATGGTTATATATGTACCTAAATCGGTATAACAATGAACTTGATGCTTGGTCAAAGTATAGCAAATTTCAACCTGGATAAAGATATCGATGATTTGAATGAGTTAACGTTTGTAATTGTTATTAAATGTGCTAAATTTATTTATTTTCTTTTTATCCACTTTAAATCGTTTAAAAAATACCATTTGTACTTCACTAATAAGCATTCAAACTGATAAAAAGTTATATCTAAAAATCTCTTAAAAATCGTGCACAAAATAAATAATTTACCATCATGCAAAACTTAATATAATAAAAAAACAGTAATAATCATTAGAAAATAATAGATAAATAAGTTAGCTATACATGTCAAAATGAGTCCTAGAAATTGCATGTCAAAATGAATCATATTAAATTTCTTTTACAGCTACAGTCCCTTACAAGATATTGGGAAAACTAAATAACTAGTTTCCAATCCAAATTTGTATAAAGCTAAACAAAAGTATGATATATACCATTCCAATTATATTACTAGCGAATGTGAATCCAATCACAAATTGATAAAATAAAAAAATTATAATTCATCTCCCATTTTAAATATTTACAACATACAAAAAAATAAGTCTATATATATATATATGTGTACCTAAATTGGTATAACAATGATCTTGATGTTTGGTCAAATCATAGTAAAGGTTCTAATAGAATTTGGGTGCACCCATGACTCTACTAATAATTATCTTATTTAGTTTAGAATAATTAATTCCTAATTAAAATAGGAATAAGAGTTAAACTAAGGTTTTAACTCTTAATAACCTCTATAAATAGGGGTTTAGAAAATCTAAGTGGGGTTTCATTCTCTACACAAAAATTTTACTCTCTATTCATCTTTTTCAATATCTCTCCAAAGGGCATTTAGACTATGGGTTAGTCGCTTTCTTCTCGGTATGCATGCTTATAGTTAAAAACATGTGCCAGTAATATGAAAAGAAAGATCCCTTGCTTCTGCTCATGTCAAAGGAATCAAAATTTCAAGAGGTAAACACGTTTACCCATATTATTAGATTTCTGTTATTTTTAAGTGCATAAATGCTATTACTGGTATCAGAGCCTCGATTTTTGCATTCTGGCATGTTATGATTTTAGAACTATAAATTAGATGTAATTTGGTAGATCTGAATAGAGAGTATGAACACTTAAATTTTTAAATTTTATTTGTTTTCATGTTATTTTTGGAATATTTTTTTATGTGTATGTGTACATTGAAAATTATATGAAAAATCCGTAATCATAAATTAAAAATTGGTATTTTTGAATTTTAACCTCACCATCGTGTTCTTGAACCCTAAAAATCCTCCACCGATTGAAACTCTAGGGCGGCACATGCCTGAGGGCTCGTGTCCCTCATGCATTGGCCACTGACAGAGTGATAAGTCACTCTGCCATATGGCCTAATAAAGATGCAACATGTGGACCACCATGGTGATGCCATGTGTCACCATGTATTAAGATGATTTGTCATTTTGACATGTGGGTTGATGGAGTGATGACACATAACCTACTGTGGTGGTGTTATATGTCACCATATATCATAGAGTCATTACACATGGCATATTATAGTGCTACCACATGTCATGCTTACATGTCATGAGTGATATGTGTTCTAGTACTGGTTCACCATAGGATGACAATGGTCATGCCATGCACATGTTCGTCCACCTAGTTGCCAAGTGGACCAATGGTTAGTTACCATGTGACAGACTGTGGTCAGACCATGTGGCATATGTCAGTCCATATGGATGCCACGTGGCATCTATATGGACCAATATATGGCCACCACATGTTAGATAAAGGTCTGACCTGGCAACACATGGCCTAATGGGGTTATAACATGTGGATCTATGACCCAGCTAGCACGTGGTGTGCCTGTCGGCGCGTAAGCCCTCCTCTGGCCACTAAATTAGCTTAATTTTTTAATCTATTTTACTAATTGTTTAATGATCTTTGGAAAATTTTTCAAGGACCAGAAAATAATTTTTGGATTTTTTTTCAAATAAAATTATTATAAAAATTGATGAAAACATTTTTTATTTTATTCTGCCTTATTAAATTTTCAAATTTATTTGAAAATTATATTCTGTGGATTTATCATTATTTTTTATTGAAATGATTTTCAATCATATATATTTGTACATGAGTGTACTTATTGTTTATTTTTCTATTATGTGTAATAGAAATGGTGATGATAACGACTCCCGATTGTCCACAAACTCCTCAGGGTATTGCTAAAGCTAATGCAGAAGTGCAAAAGGTTCGCAATACGAGGATGGGCAAGAAGGCTCGAGCTGATGATATAGATACAATAATGCATCACATTATATATATGCATGAAAAATGTAAGAGTGCATTTGGGTTGGTTGTTTGGATAGAGGACATAATGATAGGACCTTAATAGAGGTGATGATCACCTCTCTTAGTTACCATCCAGATCTAAGGAACTTGATATTGGATGTATGGAAATTAGAACATGGAAATTATAGAAGATCAATTATCCATTTTTTTCTCAAGGTATCCGAGAGATGAGTGTTGAGAAGCAATATTAAATCTGAAATGGTGCTTAGGAGTGGACTTACTGTGTATCATCTATGGTTACATGATCGAGTTTATGGTATTCCTTATCAGTTATATAGGACAATCAAAGATTCATTTTTAGTTACAAGGCTAGTTCTGAGACATACTAGTCTTCCTGAGTACTTGACATGAATGTCATATTTATTATTGATTAGTTGATTTTTGAGATATATATATATATATATATATATATATATATATATATATATATATATATATATATATATATATATATATATATATATACAAGACATGCTTTCATCCTCTTCATTAAGTATCATTTCTAATATTTCATTTCCTTTTATTGCAATGCCATATCAAATATTATTCATCTATGTAAGCACACATTGAATTCATATGTTACGAATTCTAAGTCGTTATATTTGCATTCAAAGAAACATATAATTCATGTAATTACACCTTGCTATAAAGAAACATTAATCATAACCACTAAAAAAAACCTTTACTATTCACAATAGTAATACTTATATCTTGAATTCTTAGGTGTAAGAAACTATAAGCTTACATCACCGATTTCGTAACTATATATATATATATATATATATATATATGAAGAATCATACAAGTCCTTTAACAATATTCAGAAAGAGGTATGTGTATATGAAAACGTATATTCATCAAAATACTTATGGTTAAAACACAATAACATACAATTTCATATGTATAGTCTATCATCTAGTAGATACATGTAGCACTAAATATCATATGCAAAGGTAAGGATGTCATACTAAAATAATATGAAAATCAACTTTATGAATCATTATGCTTCTTTATCTTTTAGTGATTCACAATACTTTCATTAACTCATAATAAGCATGCACTTTTCTAAAGAAGTGGATAACGATTAAGATACGATGATAGAACCCGAAGGTACGAGTAAACGGGATCATGTCTATTTAGTCACCCAAACAGGGTCAAGTTGCATGATACTTTATGACCCAAATGTGGTCAATGATACTTTAGCTTTTTTAAGACCCTAACGGGGTTGAATGATACGATCGCAACTGTAAATTATCCTTATTGGCATGTCTATCTATCCACTACCTAGATAGAGATGCAAGCAATTTACCTCTTTCCATTCTTCTTCTGTACTTTATTTTACTTTCTAATCATATATACACTTAACGTATAATGATAAACAGAGTATCATATAATACTTGTTTGCATAAAAGCTTTATGTGACTATGATATCATATTCATATACACACACACACACATACACACACACACACACACACACACACACATTTGTGCTCAAGTATAAGCATTCAATACATATAATTCATGTAGAGGCATGTGTCTTATCATATGCATATAAAGTGACACTCATCAACATGTTCTTTTCAATTTCTTAATTCAGATAGTACATCCATACTCATCTACTTTACATTTTATTACAAGACATACAATATGGTTTTAAAGCTACATGTTGATTATGCTTATATTAAACATGATTGCTGAAACACCTTAATATTGTACTTATAGGAGTGTAGTCATCTAAACTATAAATGCATGGAACATCACTTATGTACATTATTATTTTAGAAGGATATACCTTTATGGGTCATCATGACCATCTCCCATACACCTTTATACTTGATTATATTATCACACATTTGTACTCGATTATAATATATTAGATACATGTAATCAACACATTATAATTAATAAAGTTAGTTTAACAAATAATAATCAATATTTTTATTCATACTCGTGCTATATAACCATGTTCTTATAGATTCATATTTATACTTGTAACATAGTACTTTTATTCCTCTATATATATTTGTACTACATTGCAAGCAAGCTAAATTTTTATTTTTAATTTACTCTAAAGTTATATGATCTTATACCAACACATTTCAAATTTAATTATTTGAGAGAACTATATTTTATTTAATACACAAAGGCTATTTCAAAAACACTTTAACATGTCTATACTATGGTTGAGTTTTTATTGCAAGAAAAGGTATTTAGCTTGTTAGTATAGTGAGCAACCACTCGGTGGAGTGAGTTTCCATTCTACCGAATGGATACTCACTCGGTGGAGTGAAATTTTACTTCATCAAGTGAATACTCACTCAGTGGAGTAAAATTCCACTCTATCGAGTGGTTCATTCCTGTACTCATGGCATTCACAATTCAAAACCCAAAAATCAATCTTGTATGTTATCCAAAATTTAATGATATAATTTTCACCTATAAACTCTTAAAATCTATATATTTACTCTCTTAAAACACCATTAAGAACCAATTTCAACTTATAAATCAATTTAAAACCAAATGCTAATATAAAACATAATACCATTCTCAACAAGAAATTCTATAATTTCTGCAAATAACTATCTATTTCTTATTTACCACATGATTCTTTTTAACCTAGTAAATCTTTTAACTTTTAAGTATCTTAATAAAATAATTAAACTTTAAACAATCACATGCAAAGGGTTTAATGAACTAATCCTATACTAATTCATCACTACTGCCTTTAATCCCATCTGATCAAACACTGTACCTAAATTGAATCCTTTAAACATAATATGAATATTAAAACAAAATACAACTACATGCAGGATGAGTAGAGTTCCCAAACCTGATATTGAGATCCCATATCCTTCTTCAAAGTCCCTATTTTTATTCACTTTTTTACTTACATCTCCTTCTTAACTTCTTAATTCCAACTCCAATACCATAACTCTAATTGTAGAAATTAAAGAAATTTAAGAGAGATAAGCTTTAATCTTAGAGAGAGAAAATAAGAAAATCAAAGTCTGTAATTCTCTAAAGTAATCACCGAACCATTCTGCACTAACCCACTATATATATATATATATATATATATATATATATATATATATATATATATATATATATATATATATATCCTTTTTTATCACATGAACTTTCCAGAGAGTTCAATTGGAGAACAAAATCCACTTAACTCCTTACATTCCTTCATTTTATTATTCTGACCCAATAACATCTTTTCTTCTAAATTTTATCCCTAACTCTAACTTACTTCAATTTCAATGACACCCACATCTAATATTAGTCTTTTAATTAACCACATACATAATATATACAATAAAATTACAAATTTACCCTTTTTTAAACTCTAACTTGACTTAGCAATCTTATTTTAATTAAACATTACTTTAGTTATAACCCCATTAATTTAACATAATTCTGCTAGGATCAAAGTTTGGTCCTGACAAATTTTGTCCCCTAGGGTAACAAGCCATCCTTTCCCCTTTATCCCTTGACTTTTCTTCCATCTTTAACAAATCTCTAGAGTGGAATTATGTGACTTCATCTCATTGGCCCACCTATAAATCCTAGATTAATCACACTTAGCTCCTTCATTTTCTTAGATTTCTTATTTCTACCCGAAACTTACTTCTTTCCCTTCAATTACATCCTTATATTATGTTTTCTTCCAATTATACTATTGCATATCTTAATGTAAAATGACTATATTACCCCCTTTTCTTTTAAAATAATGTTGAACTAGTATGAAATGAGATATTTTAGTTAATCTATCAATAATTATCCATACTACATCATGCTTCCTTTGTGTGAGAGGCAAACCTATAACAAAGTCCATGGTAACATTGTCTAATTTTCACTGTGGAATTGAAATGGGATTCAGCAATCCTAAAGGGAGTTGGTGCTCGGCTTTCACTTGTTGGCAAGTCAGACACTTAGAAACATACTCTACTATAGCCCTTTTCATTTTAGGTCACCAGTAAAACTATTTCAAGTCTTGATACATTTTATTACCGCCAAGATGCATAGTAAAAATCATGTTGTGCGCTTCACGCAACAAAATTTTCTTCAATTTTTATCATTTGGCACACACAGCCTATTTTGATAATACACACTTCCATTTTCTTTTATTAAGTACTTAGGTAGTAGTCCATTATACAATCATAGTCTTTAAACAATTTCAATCACCTACGTTGCCTTAAGATAAGATCTCTTTGTGTAAGGAGATATTTGAGGCTTTTATGATTTGTGTAAATTCTACACCTCTCCCCATGTAAGTAGTGTTGCCATATTTGCAAAGCAAACACTACTGCTGCTATTTCCAAATCATATGTAGGATAATTTTTCTTATGAAACTTTAATTATCTTGATGCATATGTTATAACTTTACCTTATTGCATCAATACACATCTCAAACCATTTCTAAAAGCATCACTATATAGGGAATATTCTTTGCCCAGGGTTGGTTGTGTCAGGACTGGAGTTTCTATTAACATCTTTTTCAATTATTCAAAACTTGCTTGGCATATATTAGTCCATTTAAATTTGACACAGTTCTGAAGTAACCTAATGAGTGAAAAAGCAATGGCTGAAAATCCTTTTAAAAACCAAACGGTAATAACCCACTAAATCCAAAAAACTTCTCACTTTTGGTACATTTCGAAGTGGCTTACAATTAACAATGGCTTCAATCTTATTAGGATTCATTCTAATACCTTCTAATGACATAATATGTCTAAGGAAAGATATTTTCTTATGCCAAAAATCACATTTGCTCAGTTTGACATATAATTGCTTGTCCTGTAATGTTTGCAATACAATTCTCAAATGCATTGTATGTTTTGATTCATTTCTAGAGTAGACCAATATATCATCAATAAACACCACAATAAACTAGTTTAAATAGGGTCTAAACACTCTATTTGTAACACCCTTATCACTTAACAGTATAACCGGAGTTGTTCTGACCAGTTACATGCTAATTTTTTCTTTTCTTTTTTTTTTCAACCTTTGCTTAAACTTCTAAGTCCAACTTTTAAAATCCTAAGATTATAAATTAAGTACAGAAATACATTAAAGGTTCATCGATGACCTATAACTGTCTAATTTACTATGCACTTAATAAAATTTTGGCAATATAACGGCTATATATTGCACTAGCCCCCTGAAAAGCAAACAATACTCAGCCTCTTAGAGGCACAATAATATCATATAATCATTCAATACTCATCATCTCATATCACATTCACCTATATATATTACACATACATTCATTCACATTTACTAAAACTCAATTTACATCACAAAACATTCATTATTACAACCCAAAATATTAACTCTTACAATACATATTTACAAGTATCCAAACCCATACGTATTATTTACATATATACATGCCATAAAAATATAAGTTCTATTTCCATCAGAAGAAATCCTTCAAGGTATACTCTTACCCCCGCTTCTGCATACCTACACGCAGTCATAACTATGCACTGAACACTTGACATGCCCAGTGGTGACTAATAATATAAATATTTCCTACAATTATCTTACATAGTTCAATTATGCAAAAATTTTCATCTTTAACTTTTCAAGCAAAACTTAAATAAACCATTAACCTTTCTTTTCAAATATCATTTTAATCTTAGTAGATTTTTATTCATCCAATACTTATTTATTATTAAATTATACATTTAATTCAGAATTTTTATTTTTATTCAATTTAGTCCCTTTTATCGTTAAATTACAAATTTAACCTTATTATGCTTCTTTTTGATATTTAAGCTATTAATTAAGGTACTTAACCTCAATTTACACTTAGTTAGGCATTTTTATGTAAAATTTTATTTTAGTTCTTATTGACTATAAAACTTCATTTTTAAATAGTTTAGCCATTAATTGACTGTTTTACCCTTAATTAAGCAATTCTTAATTAATTTACTTAATTTTTTACTCTTTTAGAAAAAATTACTATTTTACCCTTAAACTTTTTTCTTTCAAAATAGTCATTTTTCACTTTTAATTAATATTTTTCACTTTCTTTTCACATTTTACTTTCATTATGCCCCTAGTTCAAATCCAGCAGAAAATTTCAAATCGGATACACGGGACATGAACCCCATAGGGCCACAATAGAGATAGAAAAATGATCCCCAGGAAACCATTTCTCACATAGCAGAGATCAAAGATAGAGAAAACCATGGTAATCAGAGATTCAGTCCATAGCATAGTAAGTCGCCATGACTTACACCGCGGTATATAGATATCCCTATGGCCAGCCAATTATATCCTAAGCTAGTTTTTACTGCCTGATTATTTCTAAGGGTATTATTGTACATACTTTTAATTATTTCAAAGTTCTCATGAACATTTTCATTTCTAAAAATTTCATTTCACTGACTTTTCAAGTACAGTAAATTAATTCATATTAATTTACCACTTTTTATTTTTTATTGAATTATTCTTTCATAATTCAATAATTTTTTTCTTATACATACTCCATAATTTATTTCAGAAATACTTTATTATTGCATATAAATTTCTTAAAATTTTATACACACACTTTTCACATTTATTATTATTATTCCTTCACTTTATTGAATTATTTTTCAATAATTCAATATTTTCATTGAACATATTTAACATTTTATTTCTCATTTATTTGTGTAATATACATAAATTCCCTGAAAATTTATATGCAAATTATTTCACATTTACTACCCATAATTACTTAATTTATGAATTATTTCTCTACAACTCGTCAATTTCACTACTTACATAACCATTTATTTAACTTAAAAATTCCCAAATTGATTCCATAAATCTTTTAAAAATTCATGGACATTAATTATAATATTTATAATTGATTTAGGCTATTATATATTAATTTCATGCAAAAATCACTATTTTTCCCTAAGAGGATTTTCGGCCATCACACTAACTTAGCTTCACAAATTTTTATACTTCCTTCTAAGCATTCAATTAACCTCATACATGTTCCAATTTCATTACCCCCACATAAATTGCATTATTTAAGCAATTTAGCAATTTTTTTCCTAATTACATAAAGGAAAATAATTCAATTAAATGGAAAATACTTAGATTTATTAGCCACATACCAATTTCTCTTGCTTAATGGTGCCTAAACTTCCTTGCCTTTGCCCTTAGCCTTTGATTGCTTTTCTTCTTCTTCCTCACCTACCATGGCTGGCCCAAACAACTTAGATTTTCTTTTTTTTTTTGTTCTCAAAAATAATATTTAAGCTCATATTCATAATCTACACCTCAAAAACTATAGAAAAATACTAAAGAATTAATTATAAACATTATTTATCTAAAGGTTACCTTAAAGTCCTAAACTTTATAACCTTAATTTCTCTACTTCTCTTGATCTCACCTGATATTGGAGGCTATTTTGGTGTTCTAAAGTGATGGAATAACAATTTTTATGTTGAGAATCAAGTGAGATTTTGAGTGGATATGAAACAAATTAAAGAAAGAGGGAGAGGGAGCAAGGTTCGGCCTTAATGAGAGAAGGGAGAGGAGCTAAAAAAATATGGGTAATTTTCAGATTTTTCAGCTCTTAAATACTCTCTCAATGGGCCCAAAGTTGGGTTAAAATAGTGGGCTTAGCCCAATTAATTTCTAAGACTCAATTTAGGTTTATTTAAGCCCAATCCGAATTCTCTCTCTTCCAGCCTTTAAATCACTTCAAAAGTAATTTCATCACTCTTATCACTTCAAAAATAGCTAGTACAAAAATTTTTGGCTCAATTGGAATTCATTATCGGTCCGATTCAAATTTATCGGTCCAATTCGATAACTGCCGGTGTCACCGAAAAATTCAATTTTTACTACCAAAATATTCTACATAATTCATCAAGATCTACAAAATATGACAATTTTTGGAGTTCATTTACTATTTTTAAAAATTTATGCAAAACCAAATCACATTCCCTACCAGGAAAATTGACTCGCTATTTTTTCATATTTTTTATTTTTCGAGGCCCATTTGACCTCAATTTCATTTCAAATTTCAACCTTGAACTTACCTTAACCAACACTTTCCGATGATTTAATAAAATATTTTTGACTTTCGAATGTACTTTTCGGCCCGAAAATTACTATTCACCATTGGAAAATACTGTTCATGACTTACTCGGTGTTGAGAACATTACACTATTCGTCAAATCCATAAAAGTTGATGGTGTATTGATTAACCCAAAAGGCATAACCAAAAACTCATAATGACCGTATCGAGTTTTAAAAGCAATTTTCGAAATATCCTCATCCTTCACTCAAAGTTGATAATATCCCGATTATAAGTCAATCTTTAAAAACACACCACCATCTTTTAATTGATCAAACAAATATTCTATTAATGGCAATGGGTATTTGTTTTTAACTATCACTTTATTAAGCTGCTGTAATCTATGCACATTCTTAAAGTACCATCCTTCTTTAAAAAAAATAGGTACAGCCCATGGTGGTACACTGGACCTAATAAAGCCTTTGTCTAATAACTCTTGCAATTGTACTTCTAATTTTTTCAACTCTAACGGTGCAATTCTATTTGGTGTTCTAGAGATAGGAGTTATACCGGGCAAAGTTTCTATGGATAACTCCACTTCTCTCTCAGATGGGAGACCCGATAACTCTTCTGGAAATACATCAAAAAATTTATTAACCACTAGTATATCATGAAATTTTACTTTCTCCCTCTTTGACTCAGGTATCAAGGGTAAAAATGCTTCACACATCTTTCTAAGAAAACATCTAGCTTACATAGCTAATATCATTTGTTAGGGGTTTAGATTGAATACCTTATACTACTATTTCTTTACCATTAACATCTTTAAGTACTATTATCTTTGCCCCATAATTCATTGTTGCTTAATATTTAGTCAACCAATCCATACCTAGTATTACATTAAATTCATGAAATGGCAATTCAATTAGATCAGCTGAAAATTCTTTTTCTTATATCATGATGGGATAATTTTTATATACTCTATTAACACCAACACTATAGCCCAAAGGCCTAATTACACATATATCAAAATCTACCCGACCCACAGATGGCATACTTCTACCCATATCCCTATTGCTAGCATATGAATGTGTGGAGCCTGGATCAATAAGTGTATGCACATCAATGTTAAAGCGAGAGAAAATACCTGTTATTACTTCTGGGACATCCAGATCTTCATGAGCTTTTATCGCATATGCCCGAGCAGGAACTGTAGGAGCTATAGGTTGATTAACTATCTTAGATCCATTTTCGAACTGAGATTTAAGCTATTACTTCTGGGACATCCAAATCTTCATGAGCTTTTATCGCATATGCTCGAGCAGGAACTGTAGGAGCTATAGGTTGATTAATTATCTTAGATCCATTTTTGAACTGGGATCTAAATTGACTTAATCCACCTCATCCCCTACCAATCCCTCTACGTGCTGGGAGTGCATTAAAAGCTCCCCAACTACCTTGTTGTACAAATTCTTGTTCTTGTTTCATCAGAAAGTTAGCCATAAAGTGGTAAGTGCTTTCACATCTAAAGCAAGCACCTACCAACATCCTATATGTACCCCAATACCTTTTAGAACAATAAAAGCATTCTAGTGGTTATCCTCTACTTTATCTTACTGGCATATTTCTGTCGAACTTGGATGTTGTAGATGATCTTCATCATCTTCCCCTGGTACAGCACTATTAACAAACTCAGCTAATTGATTTTCTTATGCACCCCTTGGTCACTTTCCAGTTAAAGAGCCACCTCTAGTAAAACTTATTCTCTATTCTCTCTTTTTCCTAGTCAGTTCATTCTTTTCTACTCAAATAATCACTTGAGCAAGTTGATAAAAGTTCACAGGTTACAAAGATGTGGGTCCAAAACACTTTTTAATTTGATCCTTCAAGCCATCCTCAAACTGTCGACATCTGAAGGCTTCAGTCAACATCAGTTCTAATGCATATTTACTTAAGCTACTAAACTCTTTCTCATACTCAACCATAGTCATACCTCTTTGTTTCAAACTCAAAAATTACCTCAACTTAGCTTCTTTATAGGCTTCAGTAACATACTTTCTTTTAAACTTTTTTTCAAAGAACTCCCATGTAAATGGTGCATACGACATAGACCAATTAGGTTCTGCCATGTCCAGCAATGCAAGGGGTATACATAGCGAAGACCAATCGATCTCTTCCATGTACTCTAGTTTTTCTCTGTACAGAAGGAGGTACATGGTGGAGACCAATTAGTCTCTACTGTATACTCCATTCTGCCCAAAGACTTCTACAGGTAGATTTTTGGGTTTAACTTATATGTCAATTTGGACTTAGCAAATAATGTTTTTTAGCCAACCTTCCTTCTAAACATTTTTTCACCTATATTTTTAGTTTCTAAATCATTAAAGATCACTTTATTTGAACTCCTAAATCTCAAGATATTAACAAAATTGTGCAATATGCTCTAAATAGCAAGGTAGCAAACACTTCTGCATTTTAAGCTAGTTGTTTACTATCTTAGAGGTAGAATTAGTTCTTGATCTCTCATGAGAAATTTAGATATATGAATTTTGTTTACCGTCCAATTGGAATTACTCAATTTAAAATTCCAGAACTCTACTCAAAAATAAAATAGTTCTATTAGATCAAGAGAACCTTAAGACAAATTTTCCAATCTTAAGAGTAATTTCTATATATTTCAACTCTTATGTATAATTAAGCATAATATCCATATCTCTACCTCTTTTATACACCTAATATACCATTTCAATTCATTGTACAAAGGCAAGCACATGCAAGATTCTCAAGAATTCCCATACCTTTCAATGCAACTAGAGGCACCTTCTCAATCTCTCTCAACTTCTTTCTCCTTGCTTTTACTTGCTTCTCTTTCTACATAGAATGAATTACATATGTAAGCATTTATTTACTCTTTTAAATTCAATTCTTATCATATGGAGAAAAGAAGAAAAGAAGAAGGAGTTGTTACCTTAGAGTTACTCAACCACTAAATTCTCTCACCTCACAAATACTATAGCTGAAATTAGGATGCTATTTAGGGTAGAATGCCTGATTTTAAGGAAGAAGATGACTGCTTTTGTCCCTTAGGGTAGCCGGCCATCCTTTTCCATTTATCCCTTGACTTTTCTTCCATTTTCAAGAAATCTCTAGAAGGGACTAAGTGACTTCATCTCATTAGCCCACCTGTGGATCCTAGATCAATCACACTTAGCTCCCTCATTTTCTTAAATTTCTTTTTTCTACCCCAAACTTACTTCTTTCCCTTCAATTACATCCCTATATTATGTTTTCTTCCAATTATACTCATGCATGTCTTAATATAAAATGATCATTTATCCCATTTTCTTTTAAAATAATGCCCTCTAGGTCTTAACCTATAATGCATTGACTAACCAAGCATATATTGATCATAATACCATTTTTACACTCTCCTAGGGCACATGTTGGGACCTCACAATTTATTTATTTATTTAATTTATGCCAGATTTTGTTATATTTGTGACAACCTTTCAAACTATATCGCTCTAACCTTTGACCTTTAGGGTGTATTTGTTTGGTGGTATGATTTGATTTATTAATATATTGTTCTCTATAAAACAATGTTTGGGAGCAGGATTCTTTTTATGGTATTGTACTCTATAATTTTGATCCATGATTCTTAAATTATGGATTTGTCTAATTTTCAGAATCACCAATTTGGTGATTCATTATGATTCTCTAAATTTACTTTTACTATTCTAATCTTATAACTTTTACTTTTTACTATAATTAATTTTTATAACCACCCACCTACCTAATAAATCATCCATTACTCCATTTCATTCATAAATCGATGGAATAAGGTATTAATGCATCTGACACATAATTTAAATGTGAAAATTTGACCAAAAGGAAATATTGAATGAATTGATCGTAATTTATGAGATTTTACTATCTCTGGCCTTTCTCAAGAAGATGACGAGGAAAATTGAATTTCCACAATAATGGCAAAGCCCTCTTACATCGTTTGATAATACAAATTCTTGTTGCATTTTTATTTCTCGATGACAAATTCTTCTTCTTCTTCTTCTTTTTATTTTTTATAATAAATATTATTTTGTCAATTACTGCACTTCATGTTATCAACTTTCTTATTGTTTTGATGTGTTTAAATTGTTGTGATAATTCGTAACTTAAATTTAGCATGTTTAAATATTATGTACCTAATGTTTAGTATAACATTTATTATGATAATAAACTTATTTATATTATGATGTGTTTGAATTATTATTAAATTTCTAAATAAATATTTACTTCATTATTTTAGAAATATTAATATTATTTTTGATAAAAAAATAAAAAATTATCTTAAAATATTAATTATTATGAAAAAAATTATATTTTGTAAAACTGAAGGACAATTACGTTCTTTTTATAATAAAATTATATAATATCATATAGTTAAACCAAATAAAAAATATTATAAAAACACTCTTATAATTTTTTTAAATATCATATCGTTAAAATTATATTATACTATATTATATTATAAACTAATGAATCACATATTACGTCCATCGAAACAGACCCTTAGATACAAAATAGTATCATGACTTAAGAAGTGAAATATAAAAGAATAGATTGCACTGAAAAAGAAAATAAATTTGAGGTGAAAATTATAATTTTCAAAATTTAAGAGAAAATGTGAAAGCTCAATAAATTATATATATATATATATATATATATATATATATATATATATATATATATATATATATATATATATATATATATATATATATATATATATATATATATATATATATATATATATATATATATATATATATATATATATATATATATATAATGAATTAATAACCAAAACTTAATAAATTGGGGGCTCAGAATGTGCTTTGCCTATTTGAATATAGACAGGCAACACATTACCCCAGCTGAGAAGAAAAGGAAGAACAGAAAAACAAGTAAACTATCAGAAACAAATAATTTGAGAGTCCGGTCATTAATACAATAGCAACATTTACATCATTGGCTTCCTCCGACCAACCAATATTTATAGAATTGATGCAACACGAACTACTATATTAGAACATCCAACAGAACTCACAACTTTAGAACATATTTTATAAGTTACTAACATGCCAGTTTTGTGCCAAAGCTTGTAAGGCATATTGCAAATGCCTGGAAAGCTGACAATGGCTGCCGATAATCCATGGTGAAAGTATCATCTCCCACCTTCCCAAACTGCAGGAGCACAGTTTCCTTATCCCCTTTTCCTCCAGGCTGGCTTTGGTCCACCGTTGCAACCAATTGGAAGTTCTTCACTGATGCTACAGTCACGCGACCATGGAAATTTAAGCACCAGCATTGCAAATGGTCATGCCACCTTGGGGCCTTATTGCGCAGCACTGTGCAACCAGAAAAGGACGAGTCCAGTTCCTTCATCTTGGGCACCTCAATATGTTTGTCATCGGCAGTATCTTTTGACTGCGGACACTTCAGCGAGCAAATCATTCTCCTTGGACCTCTTGATTTTAAAAGGTTAAATTTGTAACACACCTGCCCAACCTCAAAATTGCCCGCTGGGACCTGGGGGCTTATTTGCTTACTTGCAAACCGTCGACTAGATCTGTTGCTCGAAGGCTTTGCTCCATCGTATGGTGGTTGACTGTCGTATATTGTGAAGTTTGTGCCAAGGAAGTCCGAACTGTAAAACAAGATCAAACATCAGAATCTATTTTACATTTTGTGGTTATAACAAAATAGTTCCAACAACACTTCTCCTCTGTTCCCCTCATTCTCGCCCAAAAAAGACGGATAATAACCTCAGGTCGCCCCTCTTTCTTACCCCAGATATAGACAATAAACCTAGATATAAACCCAGGTATAGATAAGAAACAGAAGATTCACACTTTTTTCTAGTCTAATTGTTAACTCACTCAATGCCCAACAGGCGCAACACCAGCAAGAACAACAATATAAACCAGCTCATCTTCAGAGAAGGTGCTGGTGTGTTGCCTTTGGGTACCACATTGGCAGCCCACAAGGTAGCCCAAACCATGGTTTTGGGTCAGGTAAAGCTCCCCAAAACCATGGTTTGGCCTGAAACAGTAAATAAAATGATAGCAAAAAAAGGGGAAAAGAAAAAAAGGAAAAGCTACCAAACTGGCCAAAAGATCCTACATCTAGCACTATCCTCAATTTTGGCTCTAAAAAGAGAACTGGTAATCATAACAACATATTTATAAACCTAAAAATTTAATATCATATCTTCCGGTTAATGATGATAAATTTTCACCCAGGAAACATCTACTTATTTGCCCAGCATGTTCAACTAGTAATACCAAGCAGTTCCTGTACAATGCAAAATGCATATCAACAGTGACCATCTTTGAGAAGGTCCACTATCCAAGGTTCTCAAACCCAGCCCATCTGTAGCTGGCAGAGGCAGGGCCAGAGTCACATGTCAGAGGTTAAACGAGAAAAGCATTCAACTATTATATTTAAACATGTTATCACATAAGCTTCATAGTATGATGTTCAAAAAAAATATTTAAATAAAATAATATCCACAATATAAGGCTCATAGTAAAACTCAAATATAATAAAACCAATTTCAAAGTTTGACTTAAAGTTAAAAATTAGTAGCCATTAATGAGAATTTTGAATTTTTAAAATTGAAAAGTGTTTGGAAAAATAACTATCAGAAGAATTCATAGTTTTTTTTTTAATTTAAGATATATAGAAAAAGAATGTGTTTTTAATATATGAAAGCACACGATGTTGAAAAACCAGTAGCTAAAAAAAGCAGTGGAACTTGATTTTAATTTTGGCATTCCAAAGTGAACCTGACTAATAGTTATAAGAGCATGTGAACTTGAAGAATTTTTCATAAGAATACCAGTAGTATTGTGTTGTAATACATCTAAATACATAACCCCAGAAAATATGCCTGTGCTTCTCTCTTATACTCTGCTCTTAACTTTTTTCTATAAACTCTCTACCAGTCTTCTTTCGGGCTCCTTTTTTCTGTTTTGTCTTCTCCTATAAACTATCTGCTAGTCTTCTTTTCAAGGCTCCTCTTTTCTCTTTTGCTCTGAACACCTTCTTCGTCTCTCTCCCTCACCATTGTATGAACTTCTTCAACAACACTGATGCTATCTAGCAATTTTTTCTCTTGCATCATAAAGAAGCTTGATATGGATAAGTTTGTTTGCACTATGAGGTGTCTGTTATTGATTTTCATTTATGATAATTGATCCTTTGAAAGTTCTAATATTGCAATGTTGCTAAGTTTAATTTATTGATTTGAGTAACTACGACTTCTTCTTCTTCTTCTTCTTCAAGGGAGAGACAAACCCAACTGACTAATCACAAACAGACAAAGGCCAAGAAAACAAAAAAGTGCAAGAAAAGTAATTGAAAGGCCACTAATTTTAGATTCACCGTCTTGATCAGTTCAAACATGCATTGCTACTTCTATAATATAGCTTAAAGATAATATAGCTTCAACAGATAAGATGTAGCCAGATACCAAACAATTTAAATTATACAAAGAACCACGGAGGGAAAAAAAAAAGTTGGAAAGGAAAGGAAGCTATTTGAATTCTTATAATCTTTGTTAAGTCCAGAGGTTGAGGCATATATTCCAATTAGTAGTTTCCTCATGCAGAAAATCTAGTTTTTCTCAGGATTTTCCACCTGAACCTAGAGATGTTTCATCTCACCTTAACTTTCCAACATAAGCATTGCTCCCTTGAGATAGATCATCAGCATCAAGTGAAATGATATATTCCGTGTGAGCACCATTTCTATACCTCCTTGCAGCTAGAAGAAACTTCCCTTTGTCCATGAAAGCTAGGAAGCAAAAAACAAATAAAATACAACTTACATGGGCCAGATCTCAGTGATTTACATCACGCAGGTAAAGGGTGCAAGCAGAAAAGAATTGAATACATATGCTAAAAGTTAACAAATTCCTAGTAACATAATCTTAATACTCGACATGAACCTCTCATTCCAAGTCTTTCATGTACATTACTAGTCTTTCCAATGCAACAAAATTCTGCGCATGATGGCCTTCTTATAACCACAAATTGCTGTGTATAAACAAATGAACAAAATAAAAAGGCCCCCAAAACAGTTAAAATTTCAATATAAAAATTTACCACGTGCTAAATAAAAGATCTTAGCCCCAGAAAACATATTTTCTTTGTACTTTATTTCCAGGTAAAATATCTTGCATGTGATTTTATTAGGTGAGACCATTAAATTAAACAAGATCCTTTTTATTGAATAGAAAAGATATTATCAGTTCAGACCAAGTCAATTTGACTTGAACGAGCCTAAAGTCACAGTCATATCCCAATGAACCAAAGTGAATCTGACAGTTTGACAAAATGAACCCTTTCCCTTTAATGTGGTGCCAATATATTGCATCAACAATCACCCAGTCAAACTAATGGAACTGCAGAATACAAATGCAGGAAAATCCTAGAAGCTTCAAAGCTCCTCTTTTATTTTCGAAAGAGAAGTCCATTAATAACTACTTACAAGGACTGAGAGCAAGATAGAGGTAAAACGTTGATGTCTTCTTATTCCTTTTTATAAGACATTGATGGGGTAGTTCACGGGGACCAGGCTGCATTCATAATAAAAACAGAAAAGCCATGTACACCAAAATGTTAGACATATATGACCAACAAATGCAGCAACTAAAAGAAAATAAACCACGAAGCTATGGTCAATTCGATTGACAAGAATTTTATCATAGATGAACAATAAACTGGCACGAAATAGCGGAACCAAGAAAGAAAAGCTTCAAGATTCAAGGTAAACGTATCAACTAGCCATAAGAAATTTATTTCCCCAAATGAAGCCGTCATTCATACAAGCTAACTGTGAAAGTATAACTTAATTCTGAATTCATACAAAAAAAGCCATAACTTAAGGATTCATGAATCGGCAATGGCTTGAGCATATCTAGTGTTAAGAAAACATATCCACAAAAATTTGGGTAAAAGCAAGCTTCCAGGAAAAAGAAAAAAATAATCTCAAATTTGTGTTTACAGATTTTGAAATTTTTACGTGTTTCAGAATTACTTGTACTACCCAGCTCATGAAAAATGCAACGATCATCTACATAGAACTCATTTTTAAATAGAGGGCCAACAGCTACGAAATGGCCTCCAAGAATTGCTCCTAACATTAAAGGCTTTTGCTTGCAAATTTAAAGTTTCTTCTTTTTAACCATCTTCATTGCATGACATTTTAAATTAAGATATCGATTCATATACTTTGGGCATAACAAACGGTTAATGCAAAATCTAGCAAAAATAAATTCAGAGCATGAACAGCGCTTAAGAACTATGGAGGAAATTAAATAGTCCTAAGATAAATCAAGAACCGCAAAATTTTAAATCCAGGCACTAGAAACATCAAGCCAAAATAACTGGTAAGTATCCATTTGACCCAGAAATTTAAATTCAAGACAAGCAGAATCAAGCAATCATTATCTCAACTGGCCAGAAGATCGCATTGATAATAGACAAAATAATTACTGATAAAAACTAAATCATAATAAATTCGAAATAAGTTCCTAAACCACCAACTTCACAAAATGTAAAGAAATGAATCCCTTAAAGAAACTTCCCAATCAGTCACTCCAGCCAAAGAAGAAAACCCCTAAAAGAAATTCAGTAACGAATACAAAAAATCAAGAAATTTTTAAATATAAAGAAGCAAAACTGACCTGTTTAAGGCAAGCAGGAAAAGTAATTTTGCCGCAATCACGAGGAAAACTAACAATCTCCTTAGTGACCTCTCTCCATTTCTTACAAACACAAGCACAAGACACAACATTTTGTCTCTGAGGCCACCGATCCTCACTCTCTTCCACTCGCTTTATTATCTGCCCCAGCAATTCCGGCAACATTCCGGCCCACCCATCGCCGGCGTCCGGAAAATCGCCGCCGTTCAACCCCAACACCGCCGCTCCTCCTCCGTCGTGGTTCGGATTATTAACAGACCTCAACGACCTGATCCTTCGAGAGAAGATCGATTTCATTAGAGTAACAAAATTTAATTTTTTTTTTTTTGTTTCCTTTTTGTTTAATTTGTTTTGATCTTGGTATATTCTTGTTTTTGTTTAGGAGAGCGAGAGAGGCTTTGTGTAGACAGAATAACAGAGCTGTGATGTAACCATTAGGAACAACGAATAAGAGATAGCGATTTATACAGGTGGCATGAAATTAGTGGCCTGGATAAGAAGGGGGGCGTGAAAATAGCGTAGCTTTGACGGGGGAAAAAGCACTGGAGTCTCTGTAGGTTGCGGTTGGGGAGTTTTGACTGAGTCTAAACATATTTAAAAAAACAATAAAAACGTTATTAATGTGAAATTACAAATTAGTTATTAATTACAGCTTTGAATTTATTTATTTGCTAAATTTTATTATAACTGTGTCATAAATACAGTCTGTTTAGATTATTAAAGAAAGTTATTTTTCTTTTTCAAGGTGAATTTTATTTATTAAATACCCTGCTATTTAATGCATTAGATTTTTTTTGAAATGCTTATATATATTAATCCCTCAGTTTTAAAATACATAACGTTAGAAAAGAATGTATAATATTTAAAAATAGTAATTACTTCACCACTAAAAAATCTTATTATTCTTATATTAGTTGTGTAATTTAATTAATATTGGTTGAAAATTACGTTTATAAAGGCAATTTAAATAAAGATATACTTGGTAAAAATCAATTAATGTGTATTGATTATAAGAATGTGCAAAAACTAACCCGATCCGATCAATTCGAACCGAACAATTTGGGGTGGGGTTAATCGGGTTAATAGGATCGGATCGGTTTTTGATATTAGGGATATTTCGGGTCGGGTGAATCCCGACTAATCCAACCCGACCGAACAACCCAATTTTTTAAATATATAAATAAAAAAATCTAATTTCTCTACAATATTAATTAATATATAATATATATTATTTATTTGTATTAATTTAGGATTTTAATTTAAATATGTAAATTAAAAAATAAAATTCGGGTTATTCGGGTCGGAATCCAAAAAAATGGGTTAATCGGATAGGGATCTTATATTTATATAGAATCGGATCGAATAAGAAAAATATAGGAATTTCGGGTTAATTGGGTCGGGTTCACCCGAACCCAACCGATGCATACCCCTAATTAATTATATCAAAACGTCATGTATTATGAAACAAATTTTTTTTCCTTAAACGAGATGTATTTTAAAACAAATGAAGTATAATTATTACTCGTCTTATTCAATTTCAACTTTTATAAAATTTGAATTTTTGTCGGATTTAGTCTCTTTAAGCATGTAATGTAATTTTCCAAATTAATAATGACAGATATTTTGACCATATTAAAAAGAAAAAAACAACGACAAAAATCTGCATGAAATCTCCATTTGACCAATTAAATGTAGTAACTTCTTCTTCTTTTTTTTTTCCTTTTATCAGAAATAGACTTTTTAGAAATTTGAATTTTTTTTTAATATTAAACGCGTGTTTTGTTTAATCAATATTAAACTCATGTTAGCTCATCTTATTTATGCCAATTTCAGCAAATTAAGTACGTAATAATGTAAGTAGACTTGTCAAAGTAGTTGGATCAGGCTAACTTTGAGGTCGTGTCACTTTTGGTCATTAATTTCAAATATCATGTTAAATCATTTTCCGAGTAACTTTGTGTTTAGGTTAGGTAAGATCGAATTCTTATATATTTTTTTGAAATTGTCAAATTAAATTTTAATTTTATATTTTTTTAAATATCAAAATGTTAAATATTTATTTTATATAGGTAGCAATTATAACGGATTGGGTGAATTTGGATGTTGTCATAATTAAAAGATAGATTATAAACAAACTTGAGCACCGAATTAGAAGGATTTTGATCGATCCATGATTTTGATATATGCTGGTCTAAACAAATCAAATTAGGAGGCAACTCAGTTAATCCATTTTTTAATGAAAAATAGCTACTAATATGATTACAACACTAAAAAGGTTATTTCAAAATTAATATTGATTGGTTCAAATTATTTGTTACTTGTTCACATTAAATAAGATTTTGAGTTCGAATTTGATGAATAAAAAAATCAATATTAAAAATATTTTATCTCATAGTGGAATAATCTTATTTGAATTGGATAATAACAATAATTATATAAAAAAAAACAGCTATTGTAAAAATTGTCGTTTCAAATAAGTCGCATGATAGCCCATATGGGCCAAACTATGGGTTAACCCAATTGACCAATTTTGTTAATGAAAATAATTTTTGATACAATTATTCGAAAATAAAATACATGGCTATTGCTAATTGGATTAGATTATGGCCAAGTCGTATCGGTTCAAACTGAATCTAAGCAGGCTTTTAACATTTTTTTTTTTGCATAAGTTCGATTCAAATATGCATATATAAAATAAGTGTATAGTGCGAGCTAGATTATGTTTCAGCAGGGTCGATTTTAATGGTGCCTAATCATGATTTTTTTATATTTTTTTATTTGTACAAGTCAAATCAAAGTAGGCATATAGAAAATACGTGTGTTATCACGTACTAAATTTGATTTTGGCCAGCCTGACTAGGCTTTTAAGATTTTTTTTTTCACAAGCTCAATCCATGCATAAATAAAATACATGTCTAGCTTGAGCTAAATTGGGTTCCGATTGGGCTAGATTGAACTAGGTTGATTCAATTCAGATTAGATCTAATTGGGCTTTTAAGATTTTTTTTTTGCATAAGTCCGATCCAAAAATGCATAAATAAAATACATGTCTAATGCAAGCTGAATTAGTTCAGGTCGGGCCAGTCCAGGTTTGGATCACATTAGGCCTAAACGAGCTTTCAAGATTTTTTTTTACACAAGTCCAATCCAAGTATACAAAAATAAAAATACGTGTCTAATATGGGCTTAATTGAACTTTGGTTAAGTTAGATCGGTTCAGATTGGGTCGAGTGTGATTCAGGCCAGGCCTATAATTGGGCTTTTGAGCTATTGACTTTGGAACCCTAAGACAATAATGATACTTAGATAATGCATAAACCTTGTTTTGACATGAAAGGTACGAGAAATACTTTAACATGTATTATTTTGAAATAATTATAATGTATATGTGGTTCAATTCATGTAAATATGAGCATGTATTTGAATTGGGTAACCAAGGATGTAAATTTCCATCTACCATGTGTTATTATGATAATATAGAAAATGCATAAATATAAATGCTTATGACATTATGATAATGCAATGGTTATGTGAATAATTACTAATGGCCGATATGATATGATGTTAGCATAAGGCCTAATTTAGTTTGAGTGGTGGATAAATAGGTATGTCTATAGGAATTGTATCTGCTTCTATGACACTAAATAGTTTTTTTATTCAATATTTCAGTATCTTCTATTCTATTTTATGATTTTGAGACTTTATGATCTCTTCTATGATGCCCTTCGAGATATCTTATGTATATGCCATATAATGATATCAGTTATTTTTCGTTATCTATGACATGTTCTGTTAAAGTCCTAAATGTGTATAATAGACATGCCTAGAAAAGGTTATGCGACTGCTTCTGGGATACTGCAGTGACTTCTATTTTGAGACTTATGTCCCATCTGCTTTGAAGCTTATGCCTCTTATGTTGATATCAACAGAGGTATCTTTTGTACCCATTACCCACACCTATAAGAAAAGCAGGAAAATCTGTATATGATTTGCTACAGTTCTGTCATGTTCCAATTTGATCCGATTCGTTAAAATAATTTCAGATTTATATAAAGTCTATATCTAATTTGTTTTATTTTGGCCAATTATCAATATTTTATGGTCTATATGGTCTATTTCTACTTTAATCTATTGGGATTATTAATTTGTTTTATGATCTGATAATTAGTTATAATATTTGATATGTACAAGATTACATGTTTAATAGCTTGGTATATGAATGTTGAACTCTAGAATTAACTTTTGATGTTTTATGATGTGACTTATAAAAGAGTTTATTTCATAATCTGTTGTAAGTGAGTCGTATAAATAAAATATTTAATAAATAAAAAATTTATTATTTTTATGGGGATGTTACATTTAGTGGGGATGTTACATTTAGTGTTATAACCAAACTTTTAACATTTTTTCTACACAAGCTCAATCCAAGTCCGCATAAATAAAACATATATCTAGTGCAAGTTAAGTTGGATTCTGTAACACCCTTACTCTATCTTTTACTGTTGATTTAAGCGATAAGCCGAAATTTTTAAAAAAAATCTTATATTGAACCAATAAATCTATTAATCACCAATTCCTTCTCATCAATAATAATTACAATTCAAACTTGCTAATTACCTATAACTGTCTAATTTAATTATTTACCAATTAAAAATTTGATAATATAACCACTTAAAAATTTGTCTATCCAACCTGAAAAATAGATGATCTACAACCCCTCAAGGGCACAACAATTTATAAACAGAATATGCATACATCCATTCATCCAATCTCATATCAAAATACACTTATTCAATTCCACTTCATGTCAATACACATATTTACATATACATAATCACTGTTCAAATACACTTCAATCATTTTACTTCAAATTTTGCTAAATATATACATGCCAAAATAAAATAATAATTTCTAACTATCTTCTTTTTCTTCAAAATTTTGCTCCCTTATGTAATGTGCTCCACTCATTCCTCAAAATCTACACGCAGTAAACACTATATGCAGAGTATTAAATATGCTCAGAGGTGGCTATAAATCAAAAAATTTCTCAAACAAGCATAATTGCATTAATTATGCAAAATTCATTAAATTTTCTATCAAACATACAATTATCAATGTAATTAACATTCAATACTAATTAAAAGCCTTACTTTGATAAACTTTTCAATTTAGTCCTTAATTTTACATTTAATTATAAAATTACCCTATTTATACTTTAATTACAAAATTACCACTAGTTTACTTATTTTTACTTCACATTCAAGTATTGCTTACAAAATTACCAATTGATTCTTATTTTAACTTTTTCATGCAAAATTGCATTTTAGTTCTTTCAATTTACAAAAGTTCATTTTCAAACTGTTTGCGCACTATTTCTTTCCCTTTTTACCCTTTATTCATTTCCTTATTATTTTTATTCATTAAATTTAATATTTGAAAAAATTACCAATTTACCCCTAAACTTTTTATTTCTTTTCAATTATGTCATTTTTTATTCTAAACTTCATTTTTTACCTTTCTTTTTGCACTTTTAGCTCATTTTTACATTTATACCCCTAGTACAATCCCTGTAAAAATTTTCAAACCGGATATACGAGATATGAACCCCATGGACCCACAATACAGACTGAGAAATGATCCCGAATGATCATTTCTCATAGAATAGAATACAGAGCATATCAGATACCATAAGAGATCAGTACGATCCTACCATAGCAAAGCAAATTGCCATAACTTGCACCACAATATGGGTATTTCTATGGCTAGCGAACTATATCCTAAACTAGATTTTGACCGCCTAACCACTACTAAAAGCAAAATTCACTTCTTTTCAAAATCAAATTTCAGATTTTTTGTATTTTCAGTAGCTTTTTCAATTCAATACATCAGCCATTCAATTATGTCATCACTTTTGTACAATTTATGAATTATATCACTATAATTCATCATTTGCCACTCAAATTATGGATTAATTCTCAATAATTCAACAAGTTCACTTTATACATAAACTAATTTTCTTCTAAAAAATATTTAAATAATTTTCATAAATTCTAATAAATTTCTTGGACATAATCTTTCATATCTAAAGTCATTTTAAGGCATTGAACATTCAAAATACACAAAATACACTTTGATTTTCACTAAAAAGCAATTCAACCAAGTAGGGTTGCCTACCTTAGACATTCTTTTAATTCAATTTAAGTATTCTAATAACTGTATTTAAGGTTCTAAATCATTGTTCTAAGTTTAATTTCAATTAAGCATGCATTTTTTCTAAGTTTGCTTAAGTTCCATAAAATAAAATCATGCCAAAATGAGCGAAATTGATGGCTTTCATAGTCACTAACCTTACACCCTTGCTTTAGCTCCTCTAAACTTTTTTTTCTTGGTCTTTAGCCTTGGAAGGTTGTCCCTCACCGGGATAACCTATAAAACCCTAATTTTTTTTATCTCTTTTACTCAAATTAACACCATAAATGGACTCTAAGCACCTAAAAACACTTGTAGGCATCCTTAAATCAAATTAAAGCCTTAGTTTTCACTTACCTCAAAATGATCTCTTTCATTTTCACACTTGATTTCTCCCACTTTTCTCCCTCTAATCAAAGAGTAGAGACTTAGAGAATCTTCTAGGGAGATAAAAATTCACATAGGATGCTTGGATTTGGGTGAGGAAGAGAGAGAAAGCTTGAAGAAATGGAAAGAGAGATGCCTATGGTGGTTCAGCCAAAGGAGGAGAAAGAAAGGGCTGAAGGGATAAGGATGAGACACCAAACAAATCTTCCATTTTTTTCTTTTATATAGGTGTGAGTGGGTTTAGCTTTGGTTAAACCAAGGCCCACTCACTTAAGGCCCATTTCTCCCCTTTTAGGTCCAATAAGCCATTTTTCTGTGATTCTCTCACTTTTCAACTCCAAATCGGCCTAAATTTGATTTTATCATTCTTATCATATTTAAAATAGATTGTACACCAAAATTTTAGCCCAATCAAAGTTAGTTACTGGTTCAATTCAATTAGATTGATCCAATTCAATAATTACCGATGTCACTGAAAAATTAACTTTTTACAGCCAAAAAATTCTACACATCCATAACAAAAAACTGCTAATTAGCGACAAACAATTATGTTCCTAATTACCAGAATTTCGTTGCTAAAATAAATTAGTGACGCCGCGACGAACAGTCGCTAAAAGCCTAATCACGAATGTATTAGCGATGAAATTCAAAATCAGTCGCTAATTTAGTGACGACAAATTTTGTCGCTAATATTTTTTTCCGTCACTAATTTATATTCATAATTAGTCGCGGTATTATAATAATAATTTTTAGCGACTACATTTTTCGTCACTAATTATTAATTTACTGTAAAATTTAGCGACGAAATATTAGTTGCTAATTATTTGTTAAATTCTAACGTTTACACAATAACGACAGTTTCTGTCGTGAATCCGTCGCTAAATTATTACATAATTTAATTTTTCTTTTAATGTATTTTTAAATTTTCATCCTGTACACAATATAAATAATAATTTTATATTATAAAATTCATATATAATAGATGCAAATATAAATAATAATCTTATATTTTCATATATATATAATTTGTAATGAATTCATTACAAATATAGAGTTAACATAAAAAAAATAATATATAAAACAAAGTATTGTTTATACAATCTATTTCTTTAAAATTAATAACTAACAAATTAAATCTTTAAAATTTCCTACCAAATATAAAATTAGCTTCTAGCTAATATTGCTATAGTAATATACCCTAAGCCTAAATGCATTCCCTCTTTATCGATAGTTTGTGGCCATAAATACGTGAACCTTGTTGGTAGTAGGGACTAACTCCTACAAAGCCTTCATTATCTCAGCAATTCGCTCCTTGCACAACTGTATCCAACAGTAGTAAATATCTCAATGGAAGTTCCCTCATAACTTTTGTATCACAGTTGATGTAATAGAAACACTAGCCAAAAAACAAAAAGTTGATATTCCAACTATTCTATATTTTTTTTAACAGGTGTTCTAAGCAGGATAATTAGAATTAAAACAACAACAAAATATTCAATTTTCAATATAAGCATGTAAATATAAAATTACTTCAAAGTATGAAATACTCACCTGCGCGAGTGTACCTTCAGATCAAAATAGCAAATGTATCATATTGAGTACAAAAAAATATTAGGAGATGATAATGTCTTGATGGTTTGTGTACTCAATATGATACTCCTCAAACAATTAAGACATTATCATCTCCTAATGTTCTTTGCATGAAATTGCTCTTCTCAGTCAGATAGGGGCCCTAAAATAAACTCTATAATTGAAGGATAGGATAATACAAGGCTATGCTTGGACAAGTGCAAAAACTTTCCAACACACAACCTCTAGCTAGAGGTAAATTCTAGAGTCAAATCACAAAGTTCACATTTTTCAGAGAGAGAACACGCACACAATGAGACTATACAAGAAACTCTAATAATCAATTGCACTCTAAATATCAAATTACACCTCCTAATAAACATTCGGTAGCTTCTTAAATTTATTGTTGCCTTAAAAATCCTTTCATTCATGAAGAAAGCGGGATCAATCTAATTAAATGGCACACATGAAATGAGTATTAAACATGCTCATCAATTGAGCATAACTGATTAAGAATTGCAAGACGGACAAAAAAACAGACTAGAAAAATTTAACAAGAACTGAGGATGAAGTCCTGTTATTTAATAAAGAGCGTGAGTTGCCTAATTCTATGCAGCAAAAAACATAGTGCAGTGCTTAAGCCATAGTAACTGGAAAAGCTTACCAACGATGGGTATACTTGCAGCTCCAAGATTCTTCTATTTCATCTATCTTTTTAAGAGAAATGAAATCTTTATGTAATAATACATGAGAAAAGGCTCATACCACTCCAACAAGTATTGAGAAAGCATAGGCATAACCAATCCAGGCTAGATCACCTCGTTGCATTGACTGTAAGAAACAATAAAATAAAAAAATGACAATTTAATAATGGTCTGAGCTATGGTATAAAACCAATGCTTTGTGTTTCACTTCAAACTATAACTACAATTAAGATTTGCTTTGAAGAATTATCAGAGATAAAATAAACATCTACAACAACATTCTTTGAACTTTCTCTTTCATTGATATATATGTTAAAACAACCAGGATAGTAACATCATCTTGTATCTGAGGTCTATATACATGTGTATATACACACATTAATTTTTGGTCAAAATCCTAGGAGGTCAACGAGTTTTATTTCCTTGAAAAAGAAAAACAAATGGCAATAACACTATGACAAATTTTTAGTTTTGTCAAATTATAAGACACCAATTGCAATTTGTCATTTCTTTTTTTGGGACGATGAACAAACCTTTAACATATGATTTACTATTATAAGCCCCACAAATTGTGAAAGATTGTTGCCAATCTACAAGAAGTCCAAACACATAACTTAATGTGAGCTTCATCAACAAAAGGGTTCCAATTAAACATCAAAAGAAACTAGAAGAAAATTGATTAGCTTTCAAGTTCACCAATTTCAAGCACCCAAGAGCACCCTGTTATTGTTATCAGTTTAAGAACATGCAAGGAAATACAAAACAAATAAAAAGATATCAATACAGGTAATACGTGTGGTTATCAGTTTGACTTTGTTAGCATCTAACAATGAAATTAAAAAATAAACAAAATAACTTGGGAGGTCAGCCAATACCTTCTACCAAGGCTATTGTTCAGTGCTCTTAAAAGCCACGGCTTTGGTTTTTTAGCTTTTTCAACCCAACATGTCTGGAACCTGCACGGTGAAAATCGTCATGGAACTCTCCAACAGTGACATAAGTTCAAGAAAAAGCATAAATAACCTCAGTTGCTATAAGTTACAATTCCATCTAATTTCTCTATTTCTACTAGGTACTCCCTCTATTTAAAAATAGATGACGTTTAAGGAAAAATTTTTTATTTCATAATACAAGACACTTTGATATAATCAAGACACATTAATTAATTTTTACCAAATATATCCTTAACTGATTTTGGAAAAAGATAAAATTTTATTAGTCAATGCAATTAATATAGTAAGGGTAACAAAGTCTTTTAATAATGAAGTAATTGCATTTCTTAATTACTGTGCATTCTTCTCAAACGTCATCTATTTTGAAATAGATGGAGTATTATTACTAATTAAATATGCAATTTAATCCATTAATTTAATAAATAAATTTCATGTTCAACAGAGTAGAAATTTTAAAACAAAAACATCACACATTTACTTCTTTAAACAAAATAAAATTCTATAAATAGCACCATTTATATAAAAAAAATATAAGGAAACCTAATTTTGGTAGTCACGTACTCGTTTCCTGTGTTTTCCTCTTTTTGGTCCGTTATTGAGCTCTCCGAAGCCTAGCCGGATCTTGATCGGAGCTTCACCGGTGTGAAACCAATGACACCTGGAGGTAGCCGACGTCGAGAGAAGTCCAACAATAGTGGTCATGTGCCCCAACGCACCTTCATTTGATCGAGATCTACTCTAAACCGCTGGTTTTTCCTTTCTCTGATCTGTAAGTTACCGTTGATTGGAGGCAGAAGAAGGGTGTCGAGGTAAATGGCTTGACTTTAGGGACTCACTGGTGCCAGGGAAGTCACCGTCTGATGTCGTGGCTCACCGGAATAAAGGGAGAACATACCTCGATTATGGCGAGGAAAGAGGAGCAAAACAATGCCATAGGCAAAGGAACAGATCGATGGAGGGATCAGAAACGGCGGCAAAAAGAAAACACCAGTGGTCTGCATCGTTGATCAGTGATGAGAGTGGTGGCATCCCCTCTTCCGTTCCTGATCTTCTTTTCCCCTTTTTCCTCGTTCTTCTTGCTTCCTCTCTTTTATCTCCTTTTCTTTTGTTTTAATAGTCATATCCTTGATAAATTTGTGTGGGCACAATGATTTCATCTGGGGCTTGTTTTCCATTGACATTATTATTATTATTATTATTATTATTATTATTATTATTATTATTATTATTATATTCACTTAATTATGCATTTATTTAATTCTACTATGAACGAACCCCTATATTCACAAGTATATGCACCATGAACAAACCCTTTATATTCACTAGTGAAGGTCTACAAGATGTCTACTCTATGATTATTATTATTATTATTATTATTCAATAATAGTGGCAAAAGTACAGACAAGTTCACCATATTGAACCAAAATCTTACTCAAAATTAAACAAGCAACAAAAATAAATGCTTTTATTTTTTCAGAAGCATTTTAAAACTCACCATAACTATATAAATCTATTTACCAAACATGTTTTAATCATTTCCTTTAGCTCATAGTATCAATTGATGGGCTTAATGTAAGTATGCTTGCAAATAAGAGATTTTATTATTTGATTCAAAATGAAGTAATATTGGTTGCTTCAATAATTAAAAAAAATTAATAATAAAAAGAAGTAATATCATAATCATAATTACACATCTTTGGATGTGAGCAGTTAATATGGACCACCAAAATAAAATCAAGTCTCAAATTTGACAAGTATAACTCTCTTACCTAAGAGCTGCAACAATTTATTTAATTAATTCCTTATATATCAGGCACTAGTTAGAACTTCATTTCTTCTTGGTGTGATTACATTTATAAAAGATAAGATAATGCACCAGCAATTAAATCAAAATCCCCATCTGGTTCTTTAAACCATTCTTAGGTCACTCAAATTTTGGGGTGTTACAATTATAATATAATTAATACGATCGCAAGTGAAAAAATAAAATTAAAAAATTATAATGTGCCCGTCAATTTTCATTATTTTATCTTTGTATTGAAAGATGGTTTGATAAATATATATAATTATAATTTTTAATAATTTAATATTTGATTGAAATTTTACAAAATAAAAATAAATTATAAAATTTTTTATAATTATTTTAAATGAGATAATAAATTTTATATTACTATTTTATAAATATTTACTTTTATTAATTTTCATAATGTGATTATATAGTAATTATAACAAGTAGTTTATTATAATTATCAAAAATGCAAATTTTCTAAATAAAAGACTTTAAATTTTGAGATAATTGATAAAAAATTATTATCAAATTATAATATAATTTACAAATTTTTGTTTCAAAATAAAATATCAATTTTATATGATCTATATCAAAAATACATGAAACAGAAAAAAATTTTTATTTTATTTTATTTGTGATGGATTAGCAACTACATCATTTCGTCGCTAATATTTTTTACTAAAATCTAATACTATTAGCAACGAAATATCTTTGTCGCTAAACCATCACAAAAAGTGGCGCGGTATTTTTCCTCCAAAATTAGCGACTAAAACTTTCGTCGCTAACTTTTCTAGAACAAATTTTATGAATAAACAAATAAAATAAATTAGCGACGATACTTTTGTCGCTAATTCCGTCAAAAATATGGCGAGTAAATTTTTTGTCAATAATTAGCGACTGTTTGTTAATTCCGTCGATATTTAATTGCAAAAAAATTAAAAATAAACTTCCCACGATAAAATTGTAAAACAGTCATGAAACCGTCACAAATTTGCGACAAAAATAATGTTGTTGCTAATTTACAGTTTTTGTTGTGATCATTTTAGGTAAATCTGCAATTTCTGGCAATGTTTAGAACTCATTTGTTATTTTTAAAGGTTCGATCAAATCTAAGTCAATCCGGTTAACCTTTGAACTGATCCGTTTCGTTTTTCATATTTTTTACTTTTAGAGACTTATTTGATCTTGATTTTACTTCAAATTTCAACTCCGGACTAACCGTGATCAACATTTTTCGATGATCAAATAAAATATTTTTTACTTTCATATATACTTTTCACCCTAGAAGCACTATTTACTATCGAAAAATACTATTTATGAATGACCCGATGTTGAGAGCATTACAGATTCTTATCAGGCTAGGTCGAGTTGGGGTAGATCAAATTTGGTTTAGACTAGACCTAACTAGCCTTTTTTTTTTGTACAAGTTCGATCTAAGTATGCATAAATAAAATACGCACCTAAAGTGGGCTAGATTGGATTATGGTTGGGTTAGTTCGAACTAGTCGAATTTGGTACAAATGAAGTCTAACCGGATTGAACGGAGTTCAGACCGGTATCTTTTATTTTTCCAGATTAGATAAAAAATTGTAGTAACATAAATTTAATATTTAGATCCTTTTAGTAGAGTTGATACCTATTTAGGTTATGAAACATGGCCACTTAGACCGTGATATATGCCAATTGGAATCAAAATTCAATAATTTAAAATATTATTGATAATGAAATTATAATTTTGGAACAAACTTACAAAAGTTATTTAATGGGAAATTTATATAGGGCATCTCCAAAAAATTTATTTAATCGAAAATTAAATAGGGCACCACCAAATTTCTTATGCTAAAAACCATTGGTGGTCAATAGTAATATCATTCACAATTATTGAAATCATAATATATTCGAATACCACAAATTGTTTACGATTTTATTTTAATTTTTTAACAATTTTTTAGCATTTATTTTATTTTATTAAATTTGACAATTTTTAAATTTTAAGAAATATTAATTATATATTTTTTATTTTTTTCTTATGTATGCACTAAAAATGAGGTATAATTGTGAAAAATTGATAAAAATATATTTTAGTAAATTTTAATGAAAATTTTATATAACCGATGCTGATTAGTTTTTTTTTATCTGTACAAAAAGTTAAAAATTATGAAATTGAATGAAACTAAGTACATTATATTTTATTTTTTGCTTAATATTGTAAAGACACAATTCATATTGATAACAGAGCCTGGCTAACTGCCTAGCTCATTCGAACAGTTAGATCAGCTTAACTACTAGCTCAGTTAAAATCACCCCAGCAAAATGTTTCATTACATCGAACACCTAAGAGCTCATCCAGCGACATCCAGAATCTGCAATAATTTTAGATTATCAGGAATGGATACCTCTTTTCTTATTCTCTCCTCCAGATTAGGAAGAGATTAGGATTATCCCATTCAATGAGAGTAAGAGTTTTTCATAGAGAGGGACTCTACTTCTAGCTTCTTGAACAAAGAATAACTTTTAGCCTATAAATAAAGCCATGAGTAGGTATGAAGACTAAGCTTTTTAGTTATTTTTTCTATCATTAAAATTACTAACTTCATCGTCTGAGTCTTTTTTGTTAGAAAATCCCAACCCATTTTGTGTTTTTCGGGTGAGTCGTTACATCGGAGGATCCATTTTTCCTATCCAGTCATCGTCTGGTGTGGTGAGCGTAGACATAAATCTTTTCCAGAATTTGAGCCTCATCAGAAAACCAATATGATCAAACCAACCATGATTCCCTCATACATAACAATTTCTCCCACCAACCACTACTCCAAACTCGACACCCCCCACAAAAACCATTCCCAACATCCCCAGCTTTGCCCATAAATAGCGCAATCCCTTCTTACAACACTATCCTCCATAGCAGCCTAAGCACCTTAACCCACATTTCCACAGCCTTACCAACCACCTGTTCTCTCCTCAGTGCTTCCCCTTTCTCCTAGATGCATCATCACTCTTACATTCGAACAATTCGAATGACTTTTTAAAGAGCTAATGCAGAAATACAACAACTAGAATATATTACAATACCAGGGTAGTTTTTTATCTCCCATATCTAGAGAAATCTTAGCCATTCCTTTCCCTAAAATTCAACTCCCTAACTTACCAAAGTATAATAGAAATGTTGACCATTAAACCTATCTAGACCAATTTCATCTCACAATGATAATACTAACCACATATGATATCGCACTATGCAAGATCTTTCTGCAGGCATTGACTGACTCAGCTCAAATTTGGTTCAAAAACCTTTTTAAGCACTCCATTGATAATTTTGAATAGTTCAACAACATGTTCATCATGAAGTTCATAACTACAATTTGACCTACTCAGGTCTTAACCGATCTAAATCAGGTACACAGGAGAGAGGCAAACCCCTTTGAGCTTATAAAGAAAGGTTCAATATGGTAGCAATAGATATACAGAACTTTAATCTCGAGGTGGCAATAAATGCAGTAATTTAAAACATAAGATGCCAAGACTTTAACAATTCACTGAGCAAGAAATCTCAAAATAACTTTATTGAGCTCATGTCCCAAGCTCACAAATACATCAGGATGGATGAAGCTTATTGTTTACGGCATAATACATATAAGGAGGCTAGCACGAAGAGGGATAACACTAGGAGACTTAAGAAAAGGAAATGGAGGTCAAAGTGAATCAAGAGTTTACAGAGAAACCAGCTCATCCAATGGGGCTTTACACAATTACTACTCCCTACTTAGAAGATAGAAAAGAAGATAGGATCATAACTTTTAACAACACTAGATTATAGATCCTAACATGTATAAAGTAGAATAGACAAGTCAGCTGGCCTAGACCAATGAGGGATGATCCAAATAGAGATTATAGTCTCTACTGTGCTTTTCATAGAGATAAAGGCCAGGAAATAAAAGAGTGTCGATAGCTCAAAAAAGAGATAGAACACTTAGTGCGAAAGGGTATCCTATCATAGTTTGTAAAGCAAAATGATAAAGCTAGGAGACATGGGTTTCCAACACCTTAGCAGAATAAGAACAGGGCTAGTTCAAGCAAAAAAGCCCCTACCAATTTCATTCACGTGATAGTAAAAGAGAAACACTACGATGTTTGTAGTGATTCCAATAAGAGGAAAGCCAAAAAAGTGCTCGCTGTCAAGTTCAGCATATCCATTCATCCATATACTATTCAATTTTTAGCAGCTAATGGATCCCATATCTGGCAGCCACACATGGATGCCCTGGTAACCGAGGCACTTTTTAAGGATTTTTTAGTTCAGCGAATCTTGGTAGACATAGGAAGCATGGTCAACTTGATTATATTGCAAGCTTTCAAAGTGCTGCAAGTGTTAGAAAATCTTTTAGAAGATGTAAGCATTCCCCTCGTTGGCACCTTAGGGCAACCTATCAAGGTGGAAGAATCGGTGAGCTTACCTGTTCAGCTTGAGATGACATAATAATTTGGACGTACAAAGCAGATTTTATGGTATTTAACATTCCCTTTTCATACAAAGTGATTTTTGGCTGACCTTTATTAGGCGAAGTAAATGCTTGTATATCTATGCAAAACTTGATACTTAAAGTCCCAACCAAGTAAGGGGTAGCAGTGCTCAAAGGAAACCAAAGAGCAACTCGGGAAACTTACATCACAATGCTGAAAGAAGCTAATCAAGCTTTACCACTAGATACACTGGTCACCCTAGACAATGGAGACCAGAAGGCTGAAGTAAGAGAGATGTTGTAGAGCGTTGAGCTTTTCCCAGGAAAATCTATACAAATGTTAGCCAATAAAATAGGTTCGGATAAAGAAGCCCTGGTATTAGTATTAATAGAATTTACATATGTATTTGCTTAGTAGCCATTAAACATCAAAGGTGTATCTCCAGAGTTAGTAACTCACTCCTTGAATATCCGACCTGAATGCAAGCTAGTAAAACAAAGGAAGAGAAACCATGCCCCTGCATGACAATTGCCCATGAAGGAAGAAACGAGCACTTTGCTAAAGAACAACTTCATTAGAGAAATACCTTATTCGAACTGACTGGCCAACGTGGTGCTCATGAAAAAAGCCAATGAAAAATGAAGAATGTGTATGAACTTTACTGATTTGAACAAGACGTGCCTAAAAGAAAGTTACCCTTTGTCTAACATAGATCTGCTGGTGGATTTTACAGCAGCTAGGGGTGTACACAATATGGTACAATTTGAAAATTTATAAATATCTGTATTATCTTGAAATTTTGGATATTTCAAAAATTAAATATTGTAACTGTCTTGAAAATTTGAAATAATTTGGTAAAATTCTATAAAAATTCGATATGGTTCTTCGGTTCTTTCGGTACCAAATAATATAGTAAATACAATTTAGTACTTTGGATAATTCGATATTTTTAAAATTTTGCAAAATAAATTGACAAAATAATAAATACAAATATAATTAAAATATCTCAATAAGTATAATTAATGTTTAAGCCAAAGTGCATTAATTAAAAATTAATATTCAATAGTCTTTCTCAACATTATGTTGACACTTATTTCAAATCTTGAGCAATATTTAAAAAAATAATACATATTTTAAATAATTAGATAATAAAAAAATATAAACATTAAATAAAAAATTTAAAAATTTATATAAATATAATAATTACTTGATTCAAACTTTTCAAATTTTTCAGTTGATGTATCTAAAGCTAAAAGTGTAGCCGATCTTAACCAGTTTTGGAAATAAATAAGAATATTGGCTATAATCGGGGTTAAAGAACTTATAAATTTATCTAAAGTCCTTTCTCCAGTGCTAAAAGCTGATTTAATAGCTATAGTCAAGCATTGAACATTCAAGATATTTCTAATAACCATAGCCAAAATTGGATAATTTGGCTCATTTATCTTCCACCAACTTAAAATATCAAAATCAAGAGAATTTTTTTTACTAATTTATCAATCAAATAAGTATCCAAATCTCCGTGAGACATAACTTGCCCTTTATCCTTATTTTCCAGAAATCACGCATTAACATCATCATCAATTTTATCAAAATTTTGTGGTGGATCTACAATTTTATCAACATTAACTTCTAACTTTTTTTATATTCTTCTATCAATCCATTTAATGCATCTGTCATTTTGAAAACTAAATTTTTTTGATTCAAGCTCACTATAAACAAACTATGTACTTTTAAATTAGAAATTTTATTTTGAATCTAGGATCCAAAATCACAACTATAAAAAAAATAACATTCATCTTGTTAATCGAACCCCAATACTTGTTAAATTTTAACTGCATTTATTTTTAAATATACAACTAAAATTTTATTACGTATGATAACTATATATAATTATATTATTAATTTATGTATTCATATACATATTGTGTCAATACTTCATTGAGTTGGTAAATTTCATTATATATAATATTTGTATATAATTATATTATTAATTTACATACTTAATTACTCATGTAGGTATTTTTTAACCCACGAAACAATTTCTCAACTCTTGAAAAACATGGCAAAACTAAAATTTCTCTTTAGCCCTTCAATTTTTCTTCTTTTTCTTCAATTAAATCCCTAAAATTACCAAATTATACAATTAAACAATTAAAACATCATCTTAAGCTATTAATTATTAAACCAACTAAATTAACACAAATATAATACAAAAACACACTAAATACATATTAAACACACATTAATAATATAGTTAAATTCACACTTATCAAAGGGCACAAGTTGTACACTAGGTGAAATTGGTGGATGGAGCACCTCAAAAGCAAGGATACCAATGTTAGGTCCGATTGAACAAACACCAGATGCATACACTGTTCAAGCATTTAACATAGAAGGTTCATCAACATAGTGTAGATATGAAAATGACTTCATCCAATGATTATTTAGAACACCAGAAGAATCATATCAGCAAGCAAATTATGGAGGTCAGTTATTTTTTGAGTTCTATAATAATGTTAACCGTGGTGATGGTGGATCCATTAGCGTACAAGAGGGTAATGCCATACATGTCAAATCAAATGATGAACAACAAGGCAATGCACCAAATGATGAATACCAACCACGATATCTTGCTCGAAATAAAAGGCCCACTAAATACGGTACATGATCACATTTTATTAATTAAATTTGATATGGAAATTATGAAAATTGTATTACTTTATTTTTTTTAATTTTATTAAACATGATGCTTATTAAGTAACCTACATAGAACATAAAATATCATACAATTTAATAATTTTACATATGCATTAATTAAGTATATCCACTAATAAAAAAAGTCCATAAATATTAAATCAAAATAGTATGTCAAACTACATCCGTCATGGGTATTCAGTTAAATTTGATGGTCCTGATACATTTGGGTACGTCTGTTTATTATGTCCTTCATTTCAATATAGTGTACATCGATTTGGCCTACCGTATTCTTTATTATCCATTTTATTTCGATATCGAGAAGTTTTCGGTAGATCTTTTTTCCTTATAAGCTATGGATTAGGCATTAGACTTGGCCTAACATATAGTGGCCAGTAATCATGGTGTTCAAGTGGTTGGAAAAATGAACCATAACAACTTAATGCCTCCGAGAGTTTATAACACTTGTCGACATATGTCCACATATCAATACATACATACATACATGCCGCTATTGCATGTGAATATGATATTTTAGTACTTTAAAATTTTTCACATTCACATTGACAGCAATCCAATTTAATAGTTTGCGTGTTATTACTTTTTCTTTTTCTTTTTTGATTTTTAGTCCTGATTGTGAATAGTCCTGAACGCCAATTAAAACTCTCAACTCTATGCCTAGAAGCTTTTTGAGCACGATTTTTCCATCTCCTCTAAATAAGTTTGAGTGTATATATTACCAGTTGCTATCTGAGCTCAATACATGATCCTTTTGTCATAAAAAAAATTGACAAGTCTAGCAAATACATGCTCAACAACACAACAAACTGGCATCATCCTAACACCCTTTAAAGCACTATTTACACTCTCAGTAATATTAGTTGTAGCATGCTCATACCTATAACCATTATCGTGAGATAAAATTCACTTGTCCAAGGAGTTTTGCATGGTCCAATTGTAAGAATCGATATCAAGTTCTTTTATCTCATCCATACTTTTTGTAATCTTTCGTGGTTGAAAATTATTACCTAACAATAATTGGGCACGCATATTAATAAAGTTTAAAATATATAAATGTACCATAAGTATTATAATAAAAAAATTAAGGTTTAAAACATTCCAGCCTTATATAATATTTTCTTAATTTTTGAATTTTTATGGGCAGTGTTGTAGTTACTTACGAAGTTACGGAGACAATATCTATAGAAAGCTAAAGGCTCCTTCCATCCACTACTATCATCACAAAATAATGCCATAATTCCCGCATGCCAATCATAAATCACAGTAATACCTGACTGTTTAGTGACATATCGCCTAATGGATGTCATGAACCACCCTCAACTGAATTTGTTTTCACTTTCAACAAAACCAAAAGCTACAGGGTATATGAAATTATTACCATCAATAGCACTTGCAATCAATAGTATTTGATGAAACTTTTCCATCATAAATGTTCCATTGATAAGCAAAACTGGCTTGCAATAATGTTGTCCATCTATACATGGCTTGAATCTCCAAAAGAGCCTTTTGAATTGCTTGCTGTTGGGCTTCATACTATTTTTAACAACAAAGTCATAGACAGTTCTAGAATTGTATGTCTCCATAGCTTTCAAGTAACCAGATAACTTTCCATATGAAGCCTCATAATTGCCAAATATCTCATTTTATACCTTAGTCTTTGCATACCATGCCTTACTATAGGTTGCCTCATAATTGAAATGGTCCTTGATATTAGCAATTATAATGCTAACTCTGAAATCAGGGTAGCGCTAATCATTTCCAATATGCAATCATAGATTATTTGTGAATCTAATTGCCTATGGTGTTGGGATACTAGTGTTGCATTACATTCATGAGGTTCCTTATATACACTGATAATCCAATAAGGTGAGATCCTTTTCTTCATAGCTTGTAGCCTCCATGGACATCCTGTATCGGCACGCGTGCAGCATATCGCTCAGTATGATGGATTTGACTCTATAACTTTGTACGAAATATTATTTTGAAATAAAAATTTCTTCACACATTCTTTTACTTCATCCTTAGATATGAGTGTCAATCCTTCGTATAACTCAGAAACACCATCCCATCTTATCATTTCCACATCATTATACATGTTAATTTGAGCTTCAGCAAAATTAACTGTTGTGTGGTGAACAAATGCAAAGTGAAAATTTGAAATATTAGATTCACTATCGAATCGATATCTAATCTCATGCATGTATAGATTCTGAAGGCCTTCAGTCACACGGATTGAACTACATAAAACATAATGCTCATCCCTTCGAAAAATAATTTCTGGACCACGATCATTCAAGTCTATTTCTTCATCATCATCATCTAGATTACAATTTGGAGAAATATACCCATTATTCGCAACATTATCTTCATCTCTGCATGCATCATCACCATCGCATGCAACATCTCCACCTCCTAAATTAGAACAAGAAGCAAAGTTTATTTGATTAGGACCTTTAAACTCTTTAATAGGATTTGTATCAATAGTTTCCAATTCATCAATATTTTCACATTATGTAGGAGCCTTAAACTGTGTATGAAAATCGAACTGAGTGACTCTTGTATAATCACCATATACATTTCTTTCTTCAACAGTTGGTATAGACTCTCTTTCTACACCACTAGCCATTTGATTAATACTGTTCATTGCATTTTTTCCATCTCCAATTATAATTTTTTCAGTTATGACAATTGGTTCGCAATGGTGTCCAGGAAATGTATCAAAATTCTCATAAATTTGATCAATATCATCATCATCGATTATATCCATACATGCCCAACAATTTGACCTCGATTGTTTACTAAACACTTATATATCACCCTACTAAGCCTCTCATTCACTGGTAAATCCAATTTAACCGATATCTTATGAACAAGTTTAGCAAATGTTGGTTTGCTCCTAATTTTCAATCTCTTTGATCTCATTGATGGGCTTGATGTGTCATACTGAAAACCAATTATGCTGAACCCTGATTGTCTTCCGATGTGAATTATAAAAGTAACTAGGATCAATTTTTTTCCTACATTATATTTACATATATCATCATTTAAGTATGAATTTACTATTTTGTCATAAACCTCACATTTTAAAAAAAAATCAATTTAAATTACATATAAATTCTTAAAATCTTGGTAGACCCACTTCAAAATTAAAATTTAAACTGTTATCATTTATTATTTTTTATCTTTTTCTGCAATAATTTTTTCATACATCTTAACATTATACGTCTAATTTTTTAACATATACAAATTTCGTACACCAATTATTTCAAAAATTATTTTAAAATTCATTTTTTAAAATTCATTTTAATATCCTTATTATATAAATCAAATTACAGATTATCAATTTCAAGAAAAAACACATGCAAATACAATTTTTTTTAACTTAATCAACACATGTTTAGATTTAATAATTATTTATTCTTTTCTTAGCATATAATCTTTTCATACTAATTAAATAGACTACATAATATAAAGAAATTAAGCAATAAAATAGATATGCTATCAAGAAAATTAATAATTTTTACATATAAACTAAACAAATTTTTCTAAATTCAAAAATAAAATTTACCTTTGTTGTAATCAGATATACTTCAAGATAATAACCACCTACAAATAAAAAAATAATATAATTTTCACTTAACATAACAAAAATTATACTATATAATATCAAATTAAATTACCTTTATTTTACATATAAGAAAGCAATCTCAGGTCAACATTCAAGGAATTAGGAGTATATTGAGAGAAAAATTTATAGATGAGATAAAGAATTTCAAAGTAAGTGTTGAAAATGGAAAGAAAGAGTTCCAAAACAAGAAACTAAGGACGAGAATGATAAAATAAGGAGTAGAGATTGATTTTGTAAATGGGAACAATTGTTTTCGGAGCTTTTGAAATTTAAAGTGCGGTCCTCGAGAAGACCGAGAAGTGATCAGAAACCGGCACAAAGCATTACAAGTTTCTGGCACAACAAGTGACAGATACCGATGTTGTTTGCAGCCAAATTTCAGCACTTCTATCCAATCAGTCTTGTAGGTCCCACATGTCAAATTTTGGCATATAGGATAACCATTTTACATCACACCAGAAATCTATTTTTTTACTGTAATCCTAAATTTCAATTTTTTTTTAAAAAAAATAAGCCTATTTTCAGAAAAACTCCACAATATTACTCTCATTTTTAAAGTTTAGAGGTAATATTGTAATAATGTAAGTGGACTGCATTGCACTTTTGGCGAAAGTATAGGAGTAATTTTGCACATTCACCCTTAAATTTATTTAAAAGACGATTAATAACTCAGATAATTTTTTTTTCTAGCCAAATAAAAACTTAAGTAAATGATAGAATAAATAAATAACATAATACTATTAGAGGTTGATCTACGCCATTTAATTCAATAATTTAGATTGATTGCTATGAAATCCAATTATAATTCATCAAATCAAATTTTGAACATTCCGACTCTGCATCCTAGGTAAGCTATACTCTGGTGATATACAAGAAGTGCAGTTGGAACATGACTTTATCAACTCCACAGAGTAGCCTCGACAAATCGCATATAAATGCCCATTCACTTATTACCATTTCATTCCATGAAATTGAACCAAGGTCCAACTCTACTACCTTCCTGTTGGAAATTAAACTTGGTTTACGAGATGTTTCTAGAGTATAATTAGTTGTAAATTGTTAATATTTAACTTGCTCAAATACCAAGTCAAATTGATTTTGAATTCTTTTTTATTAGTTGGCAATTTCAATTACCAACTCTTTTCATCAAAGTGAAAGTCGGTATTTATTTACCAACTTTAGGAGGCTATAAATATGGCCATTGGCCATATAATGACATGTATTTAGAGAAAGAATAGGGAGGACGGTGTGTGCTAGGAAGGCATGCTAAAGACTTTTGGCAATGTTTTGGGTTCTATTGAATTTGTAGCATGAGTTGTATTTGTAAAATTTGTATTTTCTCGGATAGTGTTTGTTAATTTTGGAAAGGTCAGAATGGAAAGAAAATAAAATTATTTCAACTTTTTCGGTCTTTTCAAGTGTTTGTTAAAAAAAATAAGTCCCACAATTTTTTTTTTAACTATCTATATCTTGATATTTCAATATATGCATATCTTGACATAGGGTCAAAATATGCATATTTTATCTTTCAAGATAAAAAATAACTAAAAAATTGAAGAAAAATTAGTTTTAATTCATCCCGAAAAATTTAACAAACGATTGAAAAAAATTTTCGAAATGCTTTCCAGTGTTATCTTGACTATTTTATATCTTGGTCCGAAAAGTATTCAAACTTTATCTGAAAACTATTTATTTGAATCAATTTAACAAATGCGACTTCAATTAATAAAATTATGAGTGTATATTTGAATATTAAAATCTACATTCTAGGCAATTTCATTGCCAACACTTCCTATAGGCACCGTCACATCACTGTTGGTATGGCTCGAACTCTATTTAAATTGATATACTCATATTGGCTAGAGCGACTTAAACATTGGAGTTGTTACACTAAACCGCCTCCGATGAACATTTTGGTGTAGCGTAGTTGTTTTATGTTGCGAGATCTTTAATAGCATAAATTTGGAAATCACTAATATTAAAGGTAAGTAATTTTTCCTCTTAAGGTTATATAAATTATTATTGTTGTTGCTGTTGAACTATTATAATATTTTAAAATTTAATAGACTAAGTCCATTGTACTATAATACTTAAATAATTTATTTTATTCAAACAATATCACTTTTAAGCTTTTTTTCATAATCGCACGCAAAGAAGGATTTTATTTATCACTTTTAAGCTTCTGAAAGAAGTTTAACTACTAACGATAAATTTTTGCTGCTTTGTGACCTTTCTTAGGGTTGGATTTTTTCTTGTGACTCCAATTTAATTTAATGTAAAGGGGTTTCCTTCACCAGGGGATGGGCCTTCTTTTGTGAGCCCAAATTGATCTATTGTTGGAATGTAGCCTGAATCAGGTGACAAACCTTCACTCATGAACTCAAATTCATCCAATGAAGGAGCATGGCCTGAACCTGGGCTTGGCCCTTCCCTTGTGAGCCTAAATTGATCTAATGTAAGGGTGTTGCCTTCGCCAGGGCTTGGCCCTTCCCTTGTGAGCCCAAATTGATCTAATGTAAGGGTGTTGCCTTCGCCAGGGCTTGGCCCTTCCCTTGTGAGCCCAAATTGATCTAATGTAAGGGTGTTGCCTTCGCCAGGGCTTGGCCCTTCCCTTGTGAGCCCAAATTGATCTACTGTAAGGCTGTTGCCTTCGCCGGGGGATGGACCTTCTTTTGTGAGCCCAAATTCTTCATGGAAAAGTGTTCTATAGCAATTGGAAATTGACATAAGAGATGCCAACATGAAAATAATGACAAAACTAAAATTGACATAACGAGCCATTTCTCAACGGCAATGTACTTTATATCACTTGTAACTAAGAGTATAAATGGAGGAATGTCCCTATGTGGATCTCACTTTTATACAATTCCATGATTTAGCTTAGTGGTTTATATACACAAATCATTTTGTTTACGTTATAAATAAAAAAATATTTTTATTTATTTTTTTATGGCAAAAAAATCTTGAAATGATGAAATAGAATCAGCCTAGATTTTCAATTAAAATGAATGAATGAGCTTTCCTTATGAAATAGTTTTATTTAGATTATTTGTGCTTATATTCTGATAGCAAATTAAAGGAACCACGTGATCTAGTCAAATAGTCTAATGTTTTAAGGATTGTGGGATTAATTATCGTGATATAATCATGGCCATTTAATATCTTAATGATAATAAAATTATTGAATTTGTATCAATTAAGTAATAAAACTATTATTTTATATTAATAAAGTTATAATAATCGAATTTTGAAATTTTTAATCACCAAAATTGTGTGAAAATTTTTGAAATGAATTGTAATTTTAGTTTAGAACATCCTATCCATTTACCATATAGCTCAATAGAATTTGTCAGCAAATATCAAAATTTAATTTGGCAAATTTTAAAATTTAATTACTATAACTTTATTAATATAAATATTTTTATTATTATAGTATTAAATTGGCCATAGTTATAAAATTAGATTTGAAATTAATCCAATTGTGCTCTAGTCACAATGTAAACTTTACATCTACTCGCAATCCAAAGATTTTACAAACTCGATGATTTCTTTTTTCTCAAAAGATTTTACTCAATGATAAATATCGCAATTCTGTTATCCGGATATAAATCTATCATTATCATCAACTAGAAATAAAAATTATAAAAATGAAACCTTCATTTGTTATCGAAAAATGGATTAGTGTTGTAAATAAGTGAATTTATGAATGTTCATAAATCAAGTTTAACATCCTATTTTATAACTTAAAACTCTAAACTTATTAATTATTTGTAACTCATATATTTACTTTATAATTTATGTATTGATGTCTACTTATGTAATCTATATTCATAAGCCTGTAAATATAGGCTTTTTCCATAAAATACACACAAGTAAAGATAATAAAAAAAAATACTTACTTTCTCTCTATTTCTCTCTAAACTCATTCCATTGTCTTTATTCTTATAATATGTTCTTATAATATTTCATATAGTTTTCGTATTTTATAACATGTTATCAGTATGATTTCGTTTTATGGTTCGCAGTAAAATATTTTTCTTTATTTTTTTTCAACTTGCATTATGTCAAATATTACTAAACTTGAGTTTGAGACTCTTGATATAACTGGCAAAAACTATTTACCATGGGTTCTCGATGCTGAAATTCATCTTGATTCTAAAGGGCTTGAAAATAAAATTTTAGTTGAAAATGAAGCATCCAACCAAGACAAAGCAATGACAATGATATTTCTTCATCATCTACATGAAGGGTTAAAAGTCAAATATCTAACAGTGAAAGATCCACTAGAATTATAGAATAATATAAAAGAGCGATATGACCGCCAACGAACGGTAATATTGCATAAAACTTGTTATGAATGGATGCACTTACGATTTCAAGATTTTAAAACCGTAAATGAATATAATTCTACTGTTTTTAGAATTAATTCTCAGTTATAGTTATATGGTAAAAAGATTACTGATGAGGACTTATTAGAGAAAATTTTTTCAACTTTTTATGCTTCAAATGTGCTCTTGTAGCAGCAATATAGAGAAAAAGATTTTAAAAAGTATTTTGAATTAATCTCATGTTTACTTGTAGTTGAACAAAATAATGAGTTATTAATGAAAAATAATGAGATTTGCCCTACTAGACCTGCTCCATTCCCTGAAGTGGATGTAACATTACACGAATATCATAACTATGGCCACAATCGTGGTCGTAGTCCACTACAAGTTACGGAAAAATAGTAACGAAAATGATATTCCATTGCTATTTAGCAATGGAAAATAATTTTCGTTGCTAAAATTAATTAAATATTGTAGATTTAGCAACAAAAAAATTGATTATCTTCCATCATTAAAAGTAGAGGAAATTTTTAGCTCCAAAATTTAGCAAGAAAAATTAGCAATGAAATCTCTATACCGTTGCTAAATAAGACGTCAACAGATGGCGAAAAATTTTTGAAACAAAAATTAGCAACGGAAAAATTGTTCCGTTGCTAAAAAACGTTCCGTTCTGACTTATCAAATGCCATAAAGTGAGGATATGCTCAGGTTCCTAGTAATGGAAGGCACAACTCCTGCTTTTGTAGAGTCTTCATGACTATTTAGGAATTTACTTCGTCAATTTGGTGTGGTAGGAAGTTTTCAATTTATTTTATTGTACAAATCTGAAGCTAATTCAAATGGCCTACAATAACCCTCAAGCTTATGTATCTCAACTCTCAAGCTTCAATTTTTAGATTTGCACTTTATAGTCCATCCATTGTCCGCATTGTTCTCTCTTCTGTATCAATCACATAATTGGCACTGAATTTTTCCCCCATTGATATTTTTGGATGTCGTGCTGCCTGTCTGTTAAGAATATAAGAGATTGCCTCTCTAACTAATATGTCTTCAGATTGGTCTACTTACCATTGGCTTTTCCGTATTACTACAGATACAGTGTGCCGGATCAGTGTAAAATAATTTTTTATCTTTATTTTTAATCTGATCAGCATTTGCATGCATGAGCCGTAGCACATCCCTTCTTTTATTAGGGCATTGAGTACACATGTATTTTACACTGTCCAAGAATGTACATATCACCTATCGGCGGTCCATACGCTTGTGCAGTGAAATGCTATCCTTTTATTGTTTTAAAGGAAAACAATTGGACTGGCCGTGCACCGGAATGCCACTGCTTTCGTTCACCCTTTTTCTTATTTAAAAGAAAGACAGTTTAATTAACACGAGTGAATTTTTAAAGAAGTAATTCATGGCTGTCGAGTTTGAACAAAAAGCATTGATGCCGTTGGATTGCATGCGTATGGAAACTTTTGACATTAAACCACATCATGGCATTTGAAATAAATATTCAAGATACTAATTGATAACACCCAAAATAAAATTAACTATAAGGCCGGTCCATTAAAGGCTCACGAAGAGATCTAAGGTCAGAAACCCATAAAGCCCAACACTCAAAGGTATAAATATGAAAGGTAAACACATAACTGCGGGGCTCTCTCTCTAACTCTTAATACTCTCTCTCCATTAAGCTTTCTCTCCACACTTCGATAGCTAACTTAGGCATCGGAGCCCAAAAGCCTGATAAGATCGGGTTAAGTTCCTTTTTTGCAGGACATTAAAGTCTCTTTCACCATGACCGGCGATCTCTCCTTCTACGGTAAAATTTTGTGTTTTATCATTTGGTGCTTTCGTTGAGAGTTGACGCTGGATCTGAGCTACTTAGCCTTAAATCGAAGAAAATGGACAGTCATGGACGACTTTAAGTCCCAGATCTGAAAGATTTCGAGTTTGATCTCGCAATAAAAGCTTAAATCTGAAAGATCTTGAGCTTCTTTCCAAAGGAAAGGCCTAGATCTAAAGATCCTGGATTTGACCTTGCAAAAAAGGCGAATAGAGAAGTGATACGGGTGCTGTGCTCCAAGAAAAATAGAGTAAGGTGACAACCAAACTCACCGGAGAGGCTTCCACCGGACAAAAGTGATGGTAGAAAAAACAAACAAACCTGAAAAGAGAAAATCAAAAAGCAAGTTTATCAAAAAGCAAGTTTCAGTGGGTAGCATTGACTGCAAACCCATCTCTATCTCCTGAAAGATATGATGGATGGGTCCCACCTCTACAAGAAAAAAGCATGTGATTACCTATCACACCTTTAAAGATATGAAAAGATATATTTCGAAAGTCTTTTTGGTCCAACACCAGGTATGTACGTTGAGAATTTATTTAATTGTTCTTCTAAGTTGATCGGATGGAGAACGATCGGTCGGATCGGAAGGCCGTCCATCACCAAGAGCGGATCGGACGGATAATATCTCTCCGCCAAGAGCGGATCGAAAGACCATCCATCACCAAGAGTGGATCGGATGGAGAATGATCGATCGGATCGAAAGACCATCCATCACCAAGAGCGGATCGAACGGATAATATCTCTCCGCCAAGAGCGGATTGAAAGACCATCCATCGTCAAGAGCGAATCGGATGGAGAATGAATGGTCGGATCGAAAGACCGTCCATCGCCAAGAGCGGATCGGATGGATAATATCTTTTCGCTAAGAGCGGATCGGATGGATAATATCTTTTCGCTAAGAGCGGATCGAATGGAGAACGATCGGTCGGATCGAAAAACCGTCCATCGCCAAGAGCGGATCGGACGGATAATATCTCTCCGTCAAGAGTGGATCGAAAGATCATCCATTGTCGAAAGCGGATCGAATGGAGAACGAATGGTTGGATCGAAAGATCGTCCATCGCCAAGAGCAAATCGGACGGATAATATCTCTCCGCCAAGAGCGGATCAAAAGACCATCCATCGCCCAGAGCGGATCGGATGGAGAACGATCGGTCGGATCGGAAGACCGTCCATCGCCAAGGGCAGATCGAACGGGTTATCTCTCCGCCAAGAGCGGATCGAAAGACCGTTCATCGCCAAGGGCGGATCGAACGTGTTATCTCTCCGCCAAGAGCGGATCGAAAGACCATCCATCACCAAGAGCAGATCGGATGAAGAACGATCGGTCGGATCGAAAGACCGTCTATCGCCAAGAGCGGATCGGACAGATAATATCTCTTCGCCAAGAGCGGGTCGGATCGGAAGACCATCCATCGCCAAGAGCGGATCGGATTGAGAACGATCGGTCGAATCGAAAGACCGTACATCGCCAAGAGCGGATTAGACTTTTAATATCTCTCCGTCAAGAGCGAATCGAATCAAAAGACCGTTCATCGCCAAGGGCGGATCGAACGGATTATCTCTCCGCCAAGAGCGGATCGAATTGGAAGATCGTCCATCGCCAAGAGCGGATCGGATGTGATTATCTCTCCGACAACATAAGCAACCGTAAAACAGGTCAGTAAATATTTATAAAATTGTTTGTACAATAAAATTGCAAAAATTATTTGCAGGATAAAAATTATAAAACGGATAACTCCCACAAGCGAGTAACTCCCAAAGGCCAAAGTATTCTCCAAACAGGTAACTCCCCACAAGCGGGTATCTCCCAAAGGTCAAGGTATTCTCCAAACGGGTAACTCCCCACAAGCAGGTGACTCCCAAAAGCCAATGTATTCTCCAAACGGATAACTCCCCACAAGCGAGTGACTCCCAAAGGCCAAGGTATTCTCCAAACGGGTAACTCCCCACAAGCGGGTAACTCCCAAAGGCCAAGATATTCTCCAAACGGGTAACTCCCCATAAGCGGGTAACTCCCAAAATTATCAACCTTTCGATCTCAAAGATCAAATTGCGTGGAGGGAGACTAGTGATAACACCCAAAATAAAATTAACTATAAGATCGGTCCATTAAAGGCCCACGAAAAGGCCTAAGGTCTGAAACTCATAAAGCCCAATACTCAAAGGTATAAATATGAGATGTAAACACATAACTGCGGGGCTCTCTTTCCATTAAGCTTTATCTCCATATTTCGATAGCTAACTTAGGTATCGGGTCTAAAAGCCCGACAAGACCGGGCTAAATTCCTTTTTTGCATGACATTAAAGCTTTTTTCATCATAGTCGACGATCTCTCTTTCTACGATAAAATTTTGTATTTTATCACTAATTATATTGTTTTTAAATTGATGTGATGTCAAATGTTCCAATTTTTAGCTAACTAGCTTATACGTTGGATTCTAGTGATTGAAAATTATTCCAATTTTTTAAATTTTTTTCTAATACATCTTCAAAGCACTCTGTTGTGTTATAAAAAATTTATCAATTAAGTATACGATTAATCACTAATTATTGTTTGATGTCGTATGTATTGTGATGTTTCCCTAGCTTTTATGATGATTATTTGATTAGCATATATTTTTATATTTTTGGTATAACCATTTACTAGTATTTAAAATTCATTTAATCCGATTAATTCATATTAATTTGCACCAGTCAAACTTGTAAAAGAGACAAACTAAGTTATTTATAGTAAAATCAAGGCTTCCCAGCCATGTCAAATTCTCTAATTCCCAATCTTGATGACTAGGATTCTTATTTAGGAACTAGGAAGTCATTAGTTACAACAGCTTAAGACAAAATAAAAATTAATTTTAAAATGACCAATATTCAAGTAATTTAGCACTTCTTTTGTTTAAATAAAATTTCGAATTTGATTTTTATAAATAAAAAAAATTAATACCGAAAAATTTTATCCTTAAAATGAATCAACCTGATTCGAACCGGATGATACCGATAATTATAACAAAAAAAAACTTTAAATTAAAGAAAGCTAATGAGAAAAACAAATAAATAAACATAAAGAGTAATTTAAAAAACGTAAAAATTAAGTGAAAAATATAAAAAGTACAATTGTATTCCTCGTGTTTCAATCGGAGTAAAATTACATTTCATGTTTTAAAATTAAAAAAAAAAAATTGCCACTCTCTTAACATTCTCCAAACAGATACATATATATTATACCATAACATATTAGGATAATTTTTTTTTTTTATTTTAAAGCATAACAAATAACATTATATCAATTGAAATATTATGATAAAATCGTACTTTTTATTAAACGTAAAATCACACCTTAAATCTAAGCCATTTGCTAAAAATTCATAGCCATGTGCATATTTGTTTTTCAAGATATAAAGTTACTCTTCCTGTGCTTTCAATAAAATTGTTTCTGTTATCGTGATACATTTTTTTTTATTTGATTATATATTTTAACTCATGCCTTTTTTATTTTTAAGTCAATGAGTTATATTCATTAAGTTGTATCATTATTGTTAGGCTAAAAAGTCAATTAGACCTCTCAAATTCATATCGATGGTCAATTAAATCTATTTTATTTCTAATGGACCAATTTTATTTTTAAAAAATTAAAATTTGATAAAAAAATCCCACAATGTCATTATATTAATATGGTAAAAATAAGTAATATATTTTTTCTCAATTATTTTATATTTGGTTTAATTTCGATTTTTTTAAGGACTTATTTGATTTTTTAAATGTGAATTTGGCTCGATTCGAATATAAAAAATTTAATTGATTATTGAAACACACTCAAAAGGCATATTTAGCCATTAAACTCTTTTATTAGAAATTAATTTTCCACTTTTTTTCGTTAAGTAACTATTAATTTTTATGCTATCATTATTCATATATTTTATTTGGAATTATTAACACATTAATCAACTTTTAGTTTAGCAATCTATGGTTCCCAAATTTATTACTAGTCAGATATTGTATTAGTTTCACACTAATAACAACTATTTGAAATATCTGCTATACTAATAAAAAAAATTAAATAAAATTACACCTTAAAATGAAAAAAAAAATGCGTTAAATTGTCCATGTGCTATATATGCATTCTTTTTGTGTGCTTAAATTATCATGTTCGGTAAGTAAGTTTCTTCTCTTTTGCTGAGAGAAACTTGAACCCTCATACTTTTACTGTAAAGACTTGAATTTGAGGTTAATTTCAATGCAAGTTGTTATTTCTTAATTCCTGTGCTAATTCTTATATTGAGTTATAATTGTGTTGATGATTGATGTATTGAATAAATTGTTAATTATCAATTTCACTTATGACTTATGATATGCTTGTTCTTAGCTTATTTTTCTCATATCGATGTATTGTTGCATTCTAAGAATTGAGGCAGTGATTTATTATTCATGAGTTGAGTTAAATTTAAAAATTTTTAATTGAGAATGTGCTACATTTAGATCTCTCTTGAGAAGGTCTAATGAAGGTTTAGGAGTTTAAAATTGAATCTTTACGTTAAGTGTTAGATTGTTCCTAAACAGATAATTTAATACTTAGAATGATATTCTCAATAAGATATCTGTGTTTGTTTTCATTGGTTTTTCCATAATTATTTGTATTACCTTTGATCTAAGTCATTACAGTAGAAGTTGAGGGGGATAGTTTTTTTTGGCAAAAGTATTTTAGTTACTGATTTATGTTTAATTTATGTTTATTTAATCTTAGTTTTAGTTTTAATTTTTTTCTTATATTTAGTTTAATTCTTACCTTTAATTAAAAACTTGAAAAATAATCTCAAATTAATTTAATTCACTTAACGATATTTGGCTTAGCAATCCAGGTTACTTTGGGTACGACATTCAGGATCTTAATCTTATTTTCCTATATTACTAGCCAATCTAGTGCACTTGCTAGAAATCGGTCGGTGTATATTTAAATAATCCAAATAAACTAAAATACACCCACTAGGGCATGAAAGCCTTTGATGAGCTGACATTTAATTTGGGTACGACATTCAAGATCTTAATCTTATTTTTCTATATTACTAGCCGATCTATTGCACTTGTTAGAAATCGGTCGGTGTATATTTAAATAATCCAAATAAACTGAAATACACCCACTAGGGCATGGAAGCCTTTGATGAGCTAATATTTAAATTTATTGGACTTTATTCAATACATAAGGGCCCATATCACAAGCAAGGTATTATGGTGCATGCTTCCTAGTGGAAGTGTTTATACCAGTACATGGGTTTTAGTCCGATGATACAACTTTAGGGCTATCCAAATGTGATTCATGCCAATGGGTCTAGCTCATAACGAATATAATGACCGATCGGATCACCATTTGGTATACCAAAAGATATGAGACTTAAGCTGGTGGTCCTTCCTCACATTTCCTTGCATTGAGCAAACATATGATCATGCTTTGGGAATGCACCGGGGCTATAAAAGAGGGATGTCTAACTTAATTCTAAGACTCTAGCATAGATGCAATACAATTTTTTGAAAAGAGATAAAATATTTTAATCTCCAAACTTATTTATATTAAATATACGAAAGGTACTTTCAGAGCAAAATCTCATGATCCCCAGTGGAGTCGCCACTATGATGCAAGCCGAACCCCATAGGCATTCAATTTGCTCTCGAAAGCTTACTTTTAGAATTTGAGACCGGATCAAAGTTCATTTAACTCATGAAGGCTGATTGCTTTGCAATGGATAGGAATTAAACTGAATCTACGATGCAGAAGGTATGAAATAGCAGTTCGGGGTACCCCTACTCATTTGGTAACGATTGACCGATGAAGGCGTCTACTGGGCTCACAAGGTAGGTATTATGGAGTCGTCACTCAGTAAAATATTGAAAAATGAGTTATAACCTTATGAGGCTGAAACTAGAGATAGTTTAGGACCTCACTCCTATTTATACCTTTAGTTAATATTATATAAATAAGTTTTAATAATTAACATATTTCATTTCTTTTCTTACACGAGTTATCACGCTAGAAAGATAAAGGTGCACTTAAGCACATTGAAAGCTGTAAAGCATTTATATCAAAAGCTGTAAAACATGGCATTGAAAGCATTAAAGAATAAGAACAAAGTAAAGATAAAATCAAACATAAATCGGAAAATTAATTGAGTTCATTTGGATAAGGACATTGGTCATCGTATGCATATTTACAAAGAGGTAGCATTTTGGTGGTAAAAAATTGGGATAATTGATCCCTCGTGACTTTGGAGAAAAGGAATTATATTAGTCAATTTTAAGGTAGAAAATCATTTGTATTTATTGTAGGTCCCGAAAGACACTCAAGAGGGGGGTGAATTGGGTGTCTTAAAAATTTCTGGCCAATTTTCTAATTAAACATAATTTCAAAAAAGACTCAGAATTTTATTTTTTAGAACTTTGAATAAATAAAGTTTTCAGAATATAAAATAGAATTATAAAAAGTAGACAGCCAAGCAGAAATGTAGAGAACACCTAGAAATTATAGTGGTTCGGCCAACCAGCCTACATTCACTCCTCAAGAATCTATCTTGAGAGTTCTCTCCACTCTTAACTCTTTTAAGGGCAAGAGTCAAAGTCAATATACAAACGTATGTATATCTACCCACAATCTTTTTTCGAAGTAAAAGATTGAAACACTTACTAGAAATTCACTTAGGTTCTAGCCAACCCAATTCACAATCTTTTACAATAAAGATTCCTCACTAATTAATTACAACACAAGCTATAATCAATTGAGGATGATATGTAAAGATGAAGTGCAAGATGGAAAGTGAGATTTAAAACAAGTAGGCTTTCTCTTAAGAGTTAGAAAATCTTTTCAATATTTTTTCTAACATTTTAAATGATTTCACAACACATATTTATACCCAAAAACATGGTTTGAAGTGAGAAAATAGAAAACTAGCCGTTTTTTACCGTTAGAAAATAAGACAGACAGTTCTGTCCCTAACTAGCCGTTATTTTGTCTTTTAGCGCAAAATAGATTTTCGATCAGAAAGCTGTCCAGATTTCTAATCCAATTTCTAATGTAAAATTCTGACGGACCAATTTCTAAAGTATTTTATGAAAGAAACCAGTTTTAACTAAAAACGAGATTTATGACTTAAAATCATTTTTATGCAATTTTAAAACTTAGAATATATATGCATAAATGACAATTTGATCCTCAAATTGATCTTACATTTTAATAACTTAATTTTCTAAGACTAAACTATTCTTCAACTTTTGATCTTCAAGAATCCATTCTTTAATCTTCATTCTTGATAATTTGCATCATAAGGATAAATAGAATTGCCTGCAAAATATAGCTTAGAACATATTTCTTAATAGAGTTTATATAAGGTTTGATTATTATCAAAATTAAATATGGCCTTGGGCCAACAATCTCCCCCTTTTTGATGATGACAAAACCTTAATAAGCTCTACTTAGAAGTCTATCTAGGTTAGTCTAAAAACTCCCCCTGAATATATGCATGGGGTATTTATATATAAAATAAAATCTGTAAAGTGAAAGTATGCTAATGAATTCTGAGAAAAAAAAATTTTAAAGAAATCATTCATCATAATGAGTTATAGCAAATATAACAATATGTTTGTCACAAAAAGTTATAAAACAAACTGTGTTCATCAAAGACATCACCAATAAACAAAAAACAACACAAGCCACAAAACAAAATAATTGTTTTACCCTACTATTCTCCCCCTTTGACGTCATCAAAAAGAGACAGAGCAGCAAAATAAAGAACTATGGATCAACATCCATTGGCAAGGAGCTACTGCCAGGTTGTCCTGGCTTTGGTGGATTCTTGTCTCGAAGAATGGTACGACCAGAACGTCGTCTAGGAGGCAAGGGAGTGGGCTTGTCATGTTGAACAGGGGCTTCCGGCTCAGGTGCAGTTGGAACCAAAGATGAAGGATAGCTGACAATGGATGGAAGTAAGTGAGCAATATCAGCAAAAATATGACTCAACTTACCAAGTAAAGAATGCAGTTCCAGCAGCTTGTTTTGGTCCACCATGAAATGAATAGCCGAAGCAGTTATTGGTGCTGGTGAAGAGTTAGGAAGGGATGTTTGAGCAGCCTTTGAATGATTTGACTGAGTAGCAGAGGAGCTGTTATGCTGATGAGCAAAAATTGGTGCAGACTTTGGAGTAGATGGCTCACTAGAAATTGGCTCAGATTGATGTTCAGATTTATCCTTAGAATTGCCATCAGATTTTTCTCTAGAGCTGGCATCAGATTTGTTTCTAGAGTCTTAATCAGAACTTGCTTCAGACTTCTCTTCAGATTTGTCATTGGATGGCACTCCAGACTGTGAATCAGATTTCTGAGTAGATTTCTTTCCAGAGAACTGAACATCCGGCAACGGTTCATCAATGTGCACTCCTTTGGATGATTTGAGTAATGCCAAAAGTTGAGCCAGTTGAGTCTCTAAACCTGCAGTTTTCTCAACAGAGTCAGTAGGCATAATTTCTTTACCTTTAGCCGATTTTTCCATCGGAGAAGACTTTGGAGGAGGTGCTGGAGCCTCAATGGATTTTCGTTTGCCAGTTGCTACTTTCTTCCCTGCTTCTTTGTAGAAAATAAAGCTAATCTTTTCAACTTTATAGGGCATATAAACAGCATCAGCAGAGATTAAATTCCAGTGTTCAAACAACCGATTCAAAATCAGACTGTAAGGTTTCTTCTCATCAACAGATCGAGTGGCCATGTAGTTAAAGATAAGAAATGGCAAGTTGAAGTTTTTGGAGGTATGATAATGCCATAAGAAGACAATATCAAAATCAGAGAGATACGATGTACTTCCAGAACGAGGGATTACATAAAGGCACACACATTTAGTTAAAATCTGAAAATGACCTAGTAAAGTTGAAGCAAAAGGATTTTTGGACGTGGCACTACCATCAGATGAAATTTGACTCAAAAAAGTTTCTTTGTCAAGGTCTTCAAACTCCAAAATATTACTAACGCTATGAGTGTACTTCGAACCCTTCATAGGCATAGAGAAAGGTTTTGCGAGTAGAGAAGGACTTACAATAAATTCTCTGTCATGGATCTTCACTTTAAAGCTTTCGGATTCGACGTTGAAGCGAGAGGAATAAAAGGCACTCACCAGGTCAGTATATATTTTCTTATTGCAATATGTAAAGAACGTTCGCCAACCTTGTTTCTCGATATACCGAGCCACATCAGGAGCACTTTTGAGTAAATCCTCCCAGTCGATGATTTTTTAGGGAAGTAAAATTTGTTTTGAAGGTTGAGTGTGATGTGAAGCGGTATCGAATTTCGAAGGAGTAGACTTTGAGGAAGGTTGATTTTTGATGGGGGATATGGAAGACGGTGAGATCAGAGATGGACTCCGATGAGGATTCCGTCGTCCCAAGGATTTTGAACGACCCATTTTTTTTTTTTTAAAGATGAAGAGAAGAAGAATGAAACGGTTTGAGAAGGAGATAAAAACGTTGGCTTTAGGGATTTGAAAAAGAGAAATAAACAGATTTTATGTGATATTTAAAGAGTGAAACGGCGTGTTTGGGAAGACGTGAAAAGACGTGTTTGGAAGGGAAAAAATATATCTTCTGCACTTAGAAAATTATTTGACTTTGAAATGACTAGTAAGAAGAAAATAATTATGACTGAGATGTTGAAAATCACAAAAAACAAGGTAACCAAGGCTCACAAACCGAGATGGTGCAAAATACCAGGGCTGCCCCTATCAATTAAAACCAAGAGACAAAAATATATAGGGATAATAAAGACAATTTAAATTACTCTTTGACTAAAATTAAGTTTCTTTTCTTTTACAACACTCAAGTTATCTTTTCAAATTAATGAGAACCACACGTGTAAGAGACCATTTGAAATTGAAATAGTTTTAAGACAAAAGAAAGTTATAACCTTCTTCCTCTTACAAGAACAAATAAAAGCTTTGAGTAAAAGAAATTATTCAGATAAACCCATACCCAGTTTTCTTCTTAACTCACAGAACCGATCTTCCTTCAAGGGCTTGGTGAAAATGTCGGCAAGCTGATTTTCTGTAGATACAAATTCCAGCAAGATGTCTTCTCTTTGCACATGATCTCTGATGAAATGGTGAAGAATTTCTATATGCTTTGTTCTTGAGTGCATAATAGGATTTTTTGTAAGATTTATGGCACTTGTATTATCACAAAATATGGGGATTTTATCAAAGTCTATGCCATAATCTTTTAACTATTGTCTAATCCACATAATTTGAGCAACACAACTTCCAACTGCTATATATTCAGCTTTAGCAGTCGATAGAGCCACTGAATTTTGCTTCCTGCTGAACCAGGTAATTAAAGAATTTCCCAAGAAATGACATGCTCCAGAAGTGCTTTTTCTATCTAATTTACATCCAGCATAATCAGCATCTGAGTAACCAATTAGGTTAAAAGATGTTTTTCTTGGATACCATAAACCCAAATTTTGAGTTCCATTTAAGTATCTCATTATTCTTTTTACAACAGATAAGTGAGATTCTTTTGGAGCGGACTGGAAACGAGCACATAAACATACACTAAAGTGTATATCCGGTCTACTAGCAGTGAGGTAAAGTAATGATCCAATCATCCCTCTGTACAATTTTTCTTCAACAATTTTTCCTTTCTCATCTTTTTCTAACTTGATATATGCACTCGTAGGAGTACTGGCGAGTTTAGTATTCAGCATATTATATCTTTTTAATAAGACTTTTGTGTATTTTATTTGACTGATGAAAATGTCCTCTGAACATTGCTTGATTTGGAGTCCCAAAAAGAAAGTTAGCTCTCCCATCATGCTCATTTCAAATTCCTTTTTCATAATAGCTTCAAAATCTTTACATAAAGAAACATTAGTAGAACCAAATACAATATCATCAACATAAATTTGAACAATTAGCATGTGTGACTGTTTGTGCTTGATGAAAAGAGTATTGTCTACTTTTCCTCTGTTAAAGCCATGATTTAATAAAAAATAACTAAGTCTTTCATACCAAGCTCTAGGAGCATGTTTTAAGCCATACAAAGCCTTTTTAAGTTTAAACAAAAAATCTGGATGCTTATCATTTTTAAAACCAGGAGTTTGTTCTACATACACTTCTTCATTTAAAAGACCATTTAGAAATGCACTTTTTACATTCATTTGAAATAATTTAAAATTTTTAAAACATGCAAATGCACACAAAATTCTAATAGCTTCTAGTCAAGCTACAGGTGCAAAGGTTTCATCAAAATCTATACCTTCTTCTTGATTGTAGCCTTGAACCACCAATCTTGCCTTATTTCGAACAACATTACCTTGCTCATCTAATTTGTTTCTAAACACCCATTTTGTTCCAATAATGAAACAATTTGAGGTTCTAGGCACTAAGTTCTATACTTTATTTCTTCAAATTGAATTAACTCTTCTTGCATAGCATTTATCCAATTTTCATCATTTTTAGCATCAATAACATTTTTAGGTTCAATATTTGAAACAAATGCAACATTACCACAATATTCTCTTAATGCTCTTCTTGTCATTATTCTTTTAGATTGATCAGTTAATAGATCATCTTTAGGATGATACCGATGAAATCTCTAGTCTTTTGGCAAATCAGGAGTATGAGATTCGGCTTGTTGTTCTTCCTGAACTTCTGGTACATTTTCTGATGAGCTTTCTGGTTCAATTTCTGGATTGTTTTCTGTTTCTTGAATTTTGTCATTAGGATCTTCTCGTTGATCTGGTACATCTTCTATGTCCAAAATCTTCTTAGCTTTTTCTTTTTCTTCTTCAAGACCTGTCTCATCATTAGAAGAATTCTATCTCTAGAAATTTCGTTAGTACAATCAAATCTAACATTTATGGATTCTTCAACTTTATGAGATCTTTTATTGTATACTCTATATGCTTTAGAATTTAATGAATATCCTAAAAATATACCTTCATCAGATTTAGCGTCAAATTTATTTAAATTAACCTTATCATTAAAAATAAAACACTTACAGCCAAAAGGTTGAAAGTAGCTGATGCTTGGTTTTCTTCCTTTCCACAGTTCATATGGAGTCTTTTCTAATACAGTTTTGATCAGAATTTCGTTTAAAATGTAACATGCAGTGTTGATTGCTTCTGCCCAGAAATACTTTGGCAAGTTATTTGCATTCAGCATTGTTCTAGCCATTTCTTGAAGAGACTTGTTCTTCCTTTCTACAACACCATTTTGCTGAGGCGTTCTAGGAGCAGAAAAGGTATGATTTATTCCAGAAATGCTACAGAATTCTTCAAATTTCTGATTCTCAAATTCTATTCCATGATCACTTCTAATGCTTGTTATTTTATATCCTTTTTCATTCTGAATCTTTTTGCTCAACTTCTTGAAAGCTTCAAAAGTTTCATCCTTGTGTGTAAGAAACATAACCCATGTATAACGTGTATAGTCATCCACCACATTTAATACATAGGATTTTCCACCAATACTTGAAGGATTTATTGGTCCAAATAAATTCATATGTAGAAGCTCTAACGATTTTTCAGTAGAAATCACATTCTTAGACTTATGTAAATTTCTAATTTGTTTCCCAAGCTGGCATGCCTTGCATATATGATTTGTATCAATTTTTATCTTTGGCATTCCCTTTACCAAATTTTTTCTGACCAGCTTCTCTAGTGCATGAAAACTAGCATGTCCAAGCTTTCTATGCCATAGAATACTTAGGTCTTCTTTAGTAAGCAAGCATTTGGCTTTGCTATTTTGGATATCTTCTAGGCTAACCAAGTAGATATTTCCAGACCTTTGTCCTTTTAGAACAGATTTCCCAGTTTCAATATCTTTTACTCTACAATGATCAACTTCAAATATTACCCTTTTCTTTTTGTCACAGAGTTGACTTATGCTGAGTAGATTGTACTTAAGACCTTCAACAAGAGAAACATTTTCAATTACTGGATTAGTTCCAATAGAACCAATACCAATAATTTTTCCTTTCCTATTATCACCGAAACTGACAGAACTACCTTCAAAATTTTTCAGCTTAGAAAATTTTGTTGTCCCATGTCATATGCCTAGAGCAACCACTATCCATGTACCATTTTTCTGTTTTGGTGCTCTTTAGGCAAATCTACAAAATAATTAAGTATTTTTAGGTACCTAACTCTTCTTGGGTCCTTCATGGTTAGTTATAAAAGTTCTAGAATTTTTAATCACCCATTTGACAGAATTTGTATTTTTCTTATAATAACAGAATTTTGAGATATGTCCCTTTTTACAACAATAAAAACAAATAGCATAGGGATTACTTATTATTTTATTTGACAAATTTTGCTTGTATTTCTTCTAATTATTTTTTCTATAATATTTTGTTGATGCACTTGTATGAGAAGTGTGAGAAGATTTTATAGTCAATTTTTCAGCAGATTTTTCATTACAAACACAAATATGTTTTCCTTTATCATTGTATTTTTCTTGCAAAGCAATAAATTTACCTTTCAAAATAGAATATTCATTTTTCATTTTAATTTCTGTTTCCTTTGCATTTTCATGTTCCACATGTAATTCATCATAATTTTTCTTTACCTCAATATAAGTCTTTTTAAGCATAAGATATTTATGATGCAAATCTTCAAAGCATTCTAGGATTTTTTCATATTCATTTCCATTTTCATTAGAGTCAGAATTTGAATCAGAATCACTTACCTCAGAATTTTCTGAATCATTCTCAGGTGAGCTGTTATCAGCATTTCGTTCACTGTTAGAATTGGAGTTTTGTTCTTCGTGATCAGAAATCGCCATTAGTCCAACATCATCAGAATTTGCCGATTCTGATTCGCTATTGCTGGATTCTTCACTATCACTCCATGTAGCCTTCATAACTTTCTTCTTGAATCTCTTCTCTTTTCTTTTCAGATTTGGACATTTAGATTTTATATGACTGGGTTTGTTACATTCATAACAAACTATTTCACCAGATTTTGATGAATTTTCAGCTTTGTGATGAGAAAATTTTTGATGCTGTTTTCTATATGATCTTCTTCCTTTCCTGTATAGCTTTTTGAATTTCTTTGTAATTAGCGCCATTTCATCATCACCTGCAGAGTAATCACTTCCAAATTCTGCTTTGAGAGCAATAGCTTTCAATTTTCTATCTTTTTCTTTTTCTGCATCTTGAGACTTAATATAAAGTTCATGAGAAATAAGGGATCCACAGACAATATCAAAATTTAAAGTACTAAGATCTTTATCTAACAGAATTGATGCTTTTGATTCCCATCTAGGTGTAAAACCTCTAACAAGCTTTGCAATTTTATTATGTTCATCAAGTTTGTTACCAAGAGCTTTAATTTCATTTGTTAATTTAACATACCTGTTAATTACCTCAGAAATTGACTCTTCTGGCTTTATCTTGAATGCTTCATAATCTACCATGAGAACATGAAGTCTGGTGTCTTTAACTTGATTTGTTCCTTCATAAGTTGCTTGGAGCTTATCCCATATTTCTTTAGCTGTATCACATCCAGAAACTCTGTTGAATTCATTTGTATGCAGTGAACAGAAAAGTATGCTCATAGCCTTAGAATTTAGCTGCACTTTTCTCTTTTCAGCTTCTGTGAATTCTTTTCTGGTTTTTAGAACAGAAGCAGTTTCTGAAGCTCCTTCCTCATCAGAAATCTTTCGTGGATGCTCATATCCATCTTCAATAATATCCCAGCAATCCATATCTTGTGATTGAATAAAGTGTTTCTTGACAACTTTTCAAAACGGATAGTTTTCACCACTAAACATTGGAGGACGATGGACAGAATGTCCTTCTTTGAATGGAGTAGCAGTAGGAGCATTGCTTGATTCGGCCATTTGCAAGATCACTCAAGGATGTTAAGCCTTAGGGAATAGAGAACCGCTCTGATACCAAATGTAGGTCCCGAAAGACACTCAATAGGGGGTGAATTGGGTGTCTTAAAATTTTCTGGCCAATTTTCTAATTAAACAAAATTTCAAAAAAGACTCAGAATTTCATTTTTCAAAACTTTGAATAAATAAAGTTTTAAGAATGTAAAACAGAATTATAAAAAGTAGACAGCTAAGCAGAAATGTATAGAACACCTAGAAATTATAGTGGTTCGGCCAACCAGCCTACATCCACTCCTCAAGAATCTATCTTGAGAGTTCTCTCCACTCTTAACTCTTTTAAGGGCAAGAGTCAAAGCCAATATACAAACCTATGTATATCTACCCACAATCTTTTTTCCAAGTAAAAGATTGAAACACTTACTAGAAATTCACTTAGGTTCTAGGTAATCCAACTCACAATCTTTTACAATAAAGATTCCTCACTAATTAATTATAACACAAGCTATAATCAATTGAGGATGATATGTAAAGATGAAGTACAAGATGGAAAGTGAGATTTAAAACAAGTAGGCTTTCTCTTAAGAGTTAGAAAATCTTTCCAATATTTTCTCTAACATTCTAAATGATCTCACAACACATATTTATACCCAAAAACATGGTTTGAAGTGAGAAAATAGAAAACTAACCGTTTTTTACCGTTAGAAAATAAGACAGATAATTATGTCCCTAACTAGCCGTTATCTTGTCTTTTAGCGTAAAATAGATTTTCGATCAGAAAGCTGTTCAGATTTCTAATCCAATTTCTAATGTAAAATTCTGATTGACCAATTTCTAAAGTATTTTCTGAAAGAAACCGGTTTTAACTAAAAACGAGATTTATGACTTAAAATCATTTTTATGCAATTTTAAAACTTAGAATATGTATGCATAAATGACAATTTGATCCTCAAATTGATCTTACATTTTAATAACTTAATTTTCTAAGACTAAACTATTCTTCAACTTTTGATCTTCAAGAATCCATTCTTTAATCTTCATTCTTGATAATTTGTATCATAAGGATAAATAGAATTACCTGCAAAATATAGCTTAAAACAGATTTCTTAATAGAGTTTATATAAGGTTCGATTATCATCAAAATTGGATATGGCCTTGGGCCAACATTTATAAACAAAAATTCTTAATTTGCATGTTATTTTGTGATTGAAAATTTAAACATTGGTTTCTTTTATTATAGAAAAATTCCACTTAAACTTGTATAAAAAATCATTTAATGAGTTTTATTGTATTGCTCAAAAAATCATTTATTTGCAATAAATAAAAATCATAAAGGAATAGTAATGCAGGTAATACATGCATAAATCGAGATATTGATTAAATTGAAAACACCAGTTCCCTCATGCATATTTATAAAAATTTTTTGTGTGATTTTTGGAATAAAAGAAGACATTGATCCATTTTATGAGAAAAATCCAATTAATTAAGTAGAAATATTTTAAGTTTTATTTTTAGTTAAGCCATGTAAAAAGCTATTTTTTACTAGTTATTACAAATCCAATAAAAGTTATTAAATAATATTGCAGGCCCAAATACTAAAATAAGGAAATAAACAAAATCCAAACCTAGCCTACTCCACGTTATCCTCCAAACCCGATCTGGAAGGAAATAACAAATAAAAAATATAACAAGAAAACATAGTCAGTGTATAATAATAAAAATGATAATAAAAGTAAATAATAATATTAATGATAATATTTGTAAAAGTAATTTTAAGTATTATTATTAAAGCAATAAAAACATTAATAATGATAATATTTACAATAATAAAATTAACACAAATTAATAACATCAAAATCATAATAACAATAATAAAAACAATATTAATAAACAACAACAACAACGACAACAACAACAACAACAACAACAATAATAATAATAATAATAATAATAATAATAATAATAATAATAATAATAATAATAATAATAATAATAATAATAACACCAATTAATTAATAAAATTGCCAAAAAGATAATTAAACATTAAATTAACAATTATTCATTTTAAAATAAATATTAAACATGTTAACAACAATTAAAATAATGGCAAAAATAATAATACAATAAATAAACTAATAAATTAATCTGATATATTAAATAAAGAATTCACAAATTAATAATTAACAAAATTAATATAATGAATAAATTAATTTATTAAGCTAATTTAACAAATTAATTCAAAAAATTAACTAACAAATTACCATATTTAAAAATTAATTAAACTAATAAAAGAAATTAATAAAGTTGAAATATATCTACAAAATTAATGAAACAATAAACAAAAAAAATACTATTTACATAATTAATTAAAACTAAATATTTAAATTTATGGATTTTGGGGCTCGAAAATATTACATTTAGTATCGGTTCTGTCAAAGAACAAGTATTTAGCGCTATGTGATTTTTTTTTCCTATTTTTTGTGTTTTTTTTAGAATTATTAAAGTTAAAAAATATTGATTTTTCATTGAAGAAGAAGAGGAGAGAGGATGTAGGAGAGAGAGAAGAAAAGCTACTTTAAGAAGCTTCCAAAACCTAAGAAAAAATATCTCAAAATGGGATATGTATGAAAAAAAAAAATCCCTTTGTTTCTTCCCTTGTTTCTGGGTGCACATTGCACCCTAAAAGTGAGTCATGGACCGAAGTAGTGGTTCGCTTGATGAGTCACGAACCGAGAGAGTGACTTGCTTAGTGAGTCACGGATTAGGAGAGTGACTCACTTGGTGAGTCACGAACCTGGTCCGTGAGTCATCCTCAAATTGGTTGACTTTGACCTTGCCCCCTTTTTTCTCAACTGACTGATATCTAACTTGAAAGAATTTTTCATTTTTAGGCCTGAAAATGGCATTTTTCGACAAAGTGACTTCTAGATATTTTTTTCCTATATCTTAACTTTCAAATGAATTAAAAATAACTTAATTTGGATTTGTAGATTGGGATTTATGATCAAAATACCGATAACTGCTCTTAACAAATTTTGAAGGATGGAATTGATACTCTGACTTTGAAAAATTACTGAAAACAATAGGTTCAAAATTAGATCATACTATTCCCATGAAAGTTTCTCCAAAAGGAGTATAGTTTCTATTAAAATTGGATTCAACTCAATATGAGCTCTACGGAGGGAGTTATGCTCGAAAAATTACAAACTGATCTATGTATAGGGACAAATTTGGATCATCTATATTCTCGCCTAATTTTAAGAATCATAAGGACAAAACTGGATTTAGGTTTTTTCATCAAAGTTGTAGATCTATGTCTTAAAATTTAAATGGATTTAAAATCATCTAATGATGAGGTATGTAGGCTGAGATAAGTCCGTAATACTCTAGACCACTTCAAGTTTTCAAAACCGATTTTCTCATTTTGCATTGCTAACAGAGGAAAAAGATCCCAAAAAGAATTTTTAAACATTTAAAATTCGCAAGAGAGATCAAAAAGCATTTTAAAAACATAAAATTCATAAAGAAAGCCTGGTATCTCTGCTTCTTGTCGATTTATGAGAAATCATTTGCTTATCAGGTAACTTTGATTAGAAGCCGCCTTAGAGCCCAATGTCTACAAGCATATTCTCAGAAATTGAAGAAAAAATCTAGGATAAAATTTGGTGATCTTGCTGCTCCCATTGATGAAATTCATTACTACCAGAAGGAGGTGCAATGCCATTATCAACATGAGAGAATAAAGGACAACCTTTGAGAACAAGAGTAAGTTGTGTTTTCCATTACAAAAAATTGGTAGAACTTAGTTTAACAGAGAGATGATGGGAAAGGTGTGAAGAAAAAGAGGGCATAGGAATAGACGCTATTGGAGTAGAAGAAGTCGAGATATCAGCAGTATCGGTAGAATTCTGTTCAGTAGACATATTGAAAAAGAAATGGTATTTAAACCTATTAGGTCTCTGGTACCATAATAGAGTAAAATGCTGTGTATATTCTTATTGATAAAACACACACACATATATATGTATACAACAGAGTTGGCAGGTAATACAAACAGAGTAGGAAATATATAATTACACAAATTAAGGAATTACAGCTGCAGAGAGAATCCTAAACCGAGAAGGAATAATATATTTCCTTATCCTCTTCGAGTAACTTAGTGCATTGTTTTACCGGTAGCTTCATCTCAAATGACTGATAACATATTATGAATAAGAAAGCTACGGTGGAAGTTTTAAATTTTTATAGTTAAGTCCGAGTATGAATACATCTAAAAAATTTAGAGCAGATTCTACAAAATCTTACATTTACGTAATAAAAAACTAGTAACTCTAAAACAATTAGAAGAAAATTAGCAATAAATTAGACCCAACTCAACTACAAAAACTAATAACTTATAGGATGGAAAATTGTCAAGCAACTATTAAACAATATCATATTTTTAGATTGTAAAGTCTACAAAATTGAACATTTATGTAAGAATCAACATTCGTAAATAGTTAATATTATAAAACTAATAACTCTAACACGATATAACAGAAAATTGACTATTAAATATTAATTGAATCCAACTCAGTTATTATAAAACTACTAACTTATAGTGTGAAAATTGTTAAGCCACTATAAAAAAAAAAAAAGTTATAACATTTTTATAACTAAACGATATTTTAAAAAAATATAATATTTTTATAACTATATGATATTAAAAAAAAAAATTGAACTGTGAGTAGCCTGTGCCACGATCAGTTCGGTTCAATAAACAAACCGAATCGAAATAATCGAAAACCGAATTTTTAATATTTTTATCAACTGAACCGAACTTATTGAATAACTGAATTCAAATCGAACCAAAATTTTTGGTCGGTTTGGTTCGATTAACCGAAAATTAAAACTATTTTTTAAAAAAATAAAAAAAATATATCTAAAAATTATAAAAAATTATAAATCATAATATATTAAAATAAAAATATCTAAATTATACAAAATAAAAGTTCAAATTAAAGACATAATTCCAAAATATATAATAAATAATACAACAAAATCGTTAAATAAATTTTTTTATTTAATCGATTTTTAATTTTTTCGTCAAAATTCTAAATTATCACCTAAAAAATAGATATTAATAATTGATAAATGTACTCATATAATTTACAACTTAAAATAAGATAATTTATATTATAAAATAATTATTCAATTAAAAAATTAAAAAATATATAATTATATAGAATTTCGGTTTAGTTCAATTTTTCTGCGGTTTTTTCATTAAAAACAAACCAAATCGAAAAATCAAAATTTTCTAAAATTCAAAAATAAAAAACGAATCGAACCAAATTAAAAAATCGGTTGATTCGATTTTTTAATTTGAACCCTTAACTGTGAGTCCCATGGTTCTCTTGTGAATGTTGAGAAACCAGAAGCCACGAAACCAGACCTAGGAGATCAAACTCCCAACTTGAATTAGATTTTTAGCCAAATCTAAACACTAAATACATAGAATTCGATCAAGATCTCAAAATTTAACAAACACTACTGCATTACTTCAGACAGATTGGATATATCCTATCAAAGTAATGCACTGAAATCTATCAGGACTTCAAAGTAAAACGAGCATCAACGCATTGAATTGGTTCAGAATTTTCAAGCTATCCGACGATTTTACATAGTATCAAGTTCTAGCCAAGTAGTGCTGTTTCTGACAATTAAGTAGGCACACAGTCACAGATACATGAAGTGTAAAAGTCAGCTACGATGAACATTGGCGTTGACGGTCCTGATTTCTTCCCCATAAGCGAATACCAAACTGCAACTCAGCAGCAGCAACCAAGAACTCAGCAGCTTGTCGAAGAGTCAACAATTCAACAACCAATCTCAAAGTTCTTAGCCGTAGATCATCTGCCTTGTGAACAATGCTTACCAGCCGTCCGATCTTCTGATCTATATCACTGCAACTCGACCCGACTAACTCCCATGCACTTTCTTGCCACTCTGACAGCTCCTCTGTTATTGCATTCTCTTCTTTCACTGTCTCACATTGCAACTCGCTCACCCTCCTGTTTCATTTCAATGTTGTAAATAAATATTTGCTTTATTTTTTTTTTTTAAAAAACCTAACTCAATAAATTATATCTTTTTACTTAGGGTTTATGTTCCAGTCAATTAACCTTACAACAATTTAAAAGTGAAAAATTCACCTATAATCCAAGCCGTTGAAAGTCTGATTATTCTTCCAATTAACAAAGTTCCGATCCTAGACCAATTTAAAGTGTTTCTACCTAGTTATTCACATTAGAATTCCCGTTCCAATCAGATCCTACACCAATTCAAAGTGCCAACCTATCTAGCTGTCTAATTCCACTTTCATCAAATTTTAATATATAGAAATAAGAGTCAACTTTGCTGCGTTAATTTTATCCGTGGTCACTCATGTTTGACGATTATAACGTTATGGATACTATACTACGATTTGTAACAAAAAAAAAATTACTCAACTTTTATTTTGTAATGAAAAAATCAAGAATCCGACTACTAGAATTATTGATAGCAGTAAAATTTTTTAACAACAATAAAAAAATTACTCAACTTTTATTTTGTAATGAAAAAATCAAGAATCCAGCCACTAGAATCATTAATAGCAGTAAGATTTTTTAACAGCAATAAAAAATATACTATCTTATAATCTTATAAAATCATTGGTAATATCTATCTTATAATCTTATAAAATTATTGGTAATATCAAAATTTGTTAGATATCTGATAAGTAAAATGTATATGTATCTTCATATTTTTAATTTTTCAGTGGTCCGATTTTTGATTTTACTGTCATTGTGATTTTTTGTTACAAAATAAAAATTGAGTGATTTTGTTACAAATCGTAGTATAATAACCATAACGTTACAATTACAAAAAAATGAGTGACCACGGATGAAATTAATCCTAACTTTACCCATAAACTATAATATAGATTTGCACTTAAAACTTTTCTTTTTTCCAAAAATGCTTCTATACAAAATGGCTCACATCAATTTTTTTTTATAACAAATATGGATAAATATGAACCAGTTTGATAATTACAAAAGCAAATGTAAACTAATTTGATAATGGTAGAAACAAATGAGAGTCATTTTGATAATGATGGATAGTTTTGAATCAATACACAAATTTGTACTATTTTGCATATAGTTTAAGAGCGGATTGGCTATTTTTCCTTACATAAACACTCACACACATTTAATTAAAGTTTTATGTAATTTTTCAAAACTATTGAAGTCTTCTAAATAGAATTTTAGAACATACATATGTATTTACCTTCCAAAAGAGCTTACAAATACAATAAGTTTTTGTTATCATTTATAAGCTTTGGGTAATACTTGCTCAAGAGTTGATTTTATCCATAGACTTATGCATTCATAATTAGACTAGTAAAAAAAAAAATATTGTAACAAAAATACCCAACTGGCTCATTTTAGCAATGAAAGTCTCTGTATCCGAAACCGACCAAAACCCTACCAGCATATAGGATTGGCAAGCCAACAGCACACATTTCTAATTCTCCCCAATTTCTACGTACATGCTTCCTTAAATTTTAACTTCTTTTTTTTTCATTATTTAATAATCCGATGAGTTAGCATGTCAAACTGTGTTACAGTTCGACTAAATTCTACAAAATCAATATATTTTGGGCATATTTTTAATGAAATTTTCTTTGTTGACTTTCATAATTTTCCTATTATGTATAGATGAAACTAACCCTTGCTTGAGCCATAAACTACGCAAGCTATCCCACTTAATTTGATAATGTCTAATAATTAGAAGATTTCACATATCACAAATTATCTTCAATTCATGCAAGAAAAATCGGTAAGTTACAAAAATAAAGCTATCATATTATACTGACTATATAATTTTTGTAGCATACTATGACAATTTACATGAACGCAATATAAATTGTTTTTTAGTATACTATGACTTCATCTAGTCGTCGTTAATTTTCATGAGGTAAAAGATGGCGTCTGAGAAAGAAGCCAAACACATGGTTTAACCTTTCAAAACTGAAAGGCCATCTCTCCACTTTACAATTTACAAGTTAATTATTATACAATAATACCAACAAAAAAAAAATCTCCAAATCCATTTAAATCCAATATATATATATATATATATATATATATATATATATATATTCTAATTTTTCAGAAATTATCCTGCTCAGCATGCAAATCTTATCCATCATCAACATATAAAGAATAAAAATATTCTTTCTTTTTTTTTGTTATAATTATTCAATATTCGAAATCCTTGCCTGACTAATCTTAATTTGGACAGAACAAAAAATAAAAAAATAAAAAAATGCAAGAAATGGTGCAAGAACTTGCCTGAATTGATTAGGAGAAAGGTCACCAAGATCTCCAGTCCTTAAGCCTCTAAGAATATCAACAATATGAGACTCAAAGAGTATACTTGACTCCGTGTAAACAAGATGGAACAAAATGGTGGGTCGCCACCCAGCTATCCAGTGCAGTGACCGTTCAAGGGAGGAGGCCCATGGGGCTGCGAATACCGACAAAACGTCACGCTCCGCCGCCACCGACTTCATCCTGTAATACTCTGCATAGTGGTTCATGAGCTTCTCAACAAGGTCACTCACTTGGGATACATCTTCTTCTTTGGTTGGTGGTTTAGGGGATTTGTTTAGTTGATTGACCAGTAGGTGGAGCTGGTCGAACCAGGTCTCATAAAACCGGCTGAAACTGGTGGCGGTGCTCATTTCAGCTGTGGTGGTGGTGGTAATGAAGAGTGAGATTGATTGTGAATCGGGGTTCTGTGGTATTATATGGATATTTATTTTTGCTTGAGTTCTTAGTGGCTGCATGTTTTTGTTTGAAGGACAAGTGTGAAGGTGTTGAAAGCAACACTTGGAGAAAGAAAAATGACGAGTGTTAAAGATGGTGCTTGAAATTTATATTTTTTATTGATTAAAAAAATATTTAAATAGAAGTATTATATGTAGAGAAATAAGAGTATTAATTCGGTACACAATAAAATACACATTATTAAATTAAAATATTTTTTGTATATTTTATTTAAATCTAGACTATGCACATTGTATTGCATACTGAAAAATTACCTGTAAACGGTTTTATATATTGTATTTATAATTTTTGTGTATTTTGATCTATCTATTAAGTGTTCACTTTCGATAAATATTGTAAATTTAAATATGATCTTTCAAGTATATTTTCTATATTAATAAATATTATATAATTAATAATTAAAATTTTCGTTTTTCACTAAATTCTTATAATAATGGAGTAAATTGATTTTTTTTTTCCAAAACATAAATTAGTAAAAAACATGTAGAGTAATAAATTAATTCTTAATTTTTTGATTAAAAAGTGGACATATATTTGCAGAGAATATAACATATTTTGGTAGAATTTAATAAAGATTGTGATTTGCTATATATATTGCCCATTTTAATATTAATTTTTGCCCTATAAGAAAAAAGAATAGTGATTGTTTATTATGAATTTGTGTTGCCGATTCACTTCTATTAGGCACAACCCATTATTATGGTCACACCAATCTGCGACAATCCACCGAGTTTATCCCGTTCAAAATATCAGAATTATTCGGAGGACGTGTAACATATATAGTTAATTAAGCGGCCCATTTCCATCCAGTTGTCATACCGAAAGGAAACAGAATTCCATTGCCAATAGCCCAATCTCGGTTCTCGAAAAATAGGCCACAAAATCACCATTCTCCTTTACAAAGCTGACCCCCGTTTGCAGACAAAGTAACAGGCAAAGGAAAAAATAAATTAGGATTAGAAACCATGCGCCAGCAAAGCTAAAGAATGGAAGCATCAGTGGAGATCTTTAAAGACTTTATACCTGTCTCGCCTAAAGAAGACGATGGACACACTTTTTCCCATTTAATTAAGAAGATGAACCTTACGTTTCCTTTCTGAAGATCCCTATAAGAAGCTCATGAACAATTTCTCAACCTGTTCGCAAACCGAACTGGAAATGACAGCAAATTGCGTTGTTTGCATTAATGAATGTAATTTTAAAAATTATGATATTATATTTTTTTTCTATATAATAGTTACGATAGTATTTCATATCATATCTGATAAAACCTAAAATGGTTTATCTGTTTAAGAGATGGATCAATGGTTGAGATGACGGACTGGATAGTTGGATTATCTGTAAGAGGAGAGCTTGCAATTGATACAGCCGGTCGGATCTCTGGTTCTGCAAAAGAGGGTGCCCGGTCGGAACCGGACTTTAGCATTCCGAAGCTTCACTTAGTGGCCTTTTTGGAGAAAGAGAACTTAGAGATAGAGTCCCAGATATTTCATACCTGGTGTCATCATGTCTTAAACTATTTATAGGAGTTATTTGGAGAGATACTCGAGTACCTTAGGAGGCGATATCTGGCAGTCAAAGTAGGTGAACGGCGATGTGACAGGAGGTAGACGAGAGCATGGACGTTGGCTTGTGCTAGTGGGCTGACAGAACAGATTGTCCCATCAGTCCGATCGGACACTTTGCTTTCCTGCGTTATCTTCTAGCTCACGCTTTGCCTTTTTGTTATTTGGACTTGGACCGCCTCAAATGCTATTGGGCCGGGCTAACTGGTCTTTTAAGAATATTTTTTCTGTAGTTATCACTTGTCCCCCCTTCGAGGGGTCCAATCGGGAGATTTTTCAATTTTTTGGCGGGACTTTTGCATGGGCTTGAATTTGATGAGTCATGTCTGTTCATTTCGGGCGGCCGCTACGCATTTATTGCTGGCATGCGTGTTAAAGGCGATGCTTCGCTCTTCGTAACCGGTATTGATGAGTTGGAGGCACGTGGCGATTATCCAATGCATGGGTGTCTGGAGCATTCTAGAAGCATTTCACCTATAAATGAGCATTCTTATGGCAGTTTTTCTTATTTTTCAGTGATTCTTAGCAAGATTCTGCCAAATTTTCTGTATGAAATTTTGTTGTTTCAGTGACTTAGACTTTTTTTTAGCGACTCCAGAATTTTTGTAAGAATATCCAAGTAAGTAAGCGACCCTTGCCTTTGATTCCTCTTCGTTATTTATAGCTTCACAACGCTGTTTTTTACTTCGCCCCTTTCATCGAGGTAGCTTTGAATAGCAAACAGCTTATAGATAGGAGTTTTCTTGAAGCCGATAAAGATTGTAAGGCTATGGTTTGCGCTTCAAAACTCGTAGGGAAGGCATTAATTAAGATTTTCCTTTCTTGCAATAATCTTCCCATAGAAGTCTTTGTGATGGCTTAGGCTTTTAGTCGTGAGGATCGATAGAAAATCTTGTCTCGCATTTCTGATGGCAGGGGATAACATCCTGTGTTATCAAAGATGATGAGTGACTCATTTGTCATTTGTGGAGCTTGGGCCCTGGGCTGAGATTTCCCTTTGGTGCCTTCGGGATTGCAACCCTAAAAAATTATGGAATTGTCCTTAATTAGTTTCGTCTGGACAAATGGAGAAGAACATCCTATTCCAAGATCTTTCGTGAGATGGAAAAAGCGGCGCCAATCCTGGATTTTGCTTGTTCGTTGTTGTTGTTTTTTTTAGTCAACCGTAGATAAAGCTATTCAATGTGCCATCGTCTCTGAAAGATTTGAGAAAGGCTTGAAAGGTCGGATAGCCAGTCGGTCTGCTTAGAAAACTTTTGGGCAATCCGATCATAGGCCTGAGCCTCGACACTGCCATTGACATGGAGTGGGATTGTTGTAATTGGAGTGTGGGAGAGGCATACACGTATATAATTATGCATTGTAAATTTAAAAGAATATATCAATCGGAGAAATACTTATCTTTCGTTTTTATAATGCAGCTACGAACGTGATGGCTAAGGGAGATGATGTCGCCAGGCAATTAGCCGATAGGGCCAAGGCAAGGATCGAAGTAGATCGTGCTGCCAAAGAAGAGAGGAGGGCTAAAAAAGAAAGCTCGTGCCTTCTTTTGAAGTTCAGGCTTCCCAGCCTTCTGCGAACACCCCTGATAATGGTGAATTATATGATATTTTTTTAGTGTGTTTTTAGGTATTTAATTAAGTTAATTTCATGTTAATTAGGTTTAATTTGAGTTTAATTTGTTAGTTTTGTGTTTTTTGGGTTAATTCTGTGTTTTGGTGTTTTTCAGGGTTAATTTGCACATAAAAGGGCTTAAAGTATAAAAAGGGCAAAGTTTAGGGCCAAAAATGCAAATATGAAGAATTGATGTAAGACAAGTTGACGTCCAGTCCAGAGCCCTGAGACATGACCACGTGAATTATTGAAGAGATTCACACGTGGCCGCGTAAAGAACAAAGCTTGAGAAGCCATGGCCATGTGAAATAAAATGAAGAAATAAAGTGTAAAGAAGCCATGGCCACGTGAAAGGAAAATTGAAGAAAACAAGTGGAACACGTGACCACGTGTGAGGAAGAGATAATTCACACGTGGCCACGTGTGGAAAAAGAGGAGCAAAGAACACGTGACCACGTGTTCCATTTGCAAAGGAAAGGACGTGGCCACGTGATGAAGACTCCCATGAAGCGAAGGATTCCGATTTTTCCAATTCAAGAAGGATTCTTCTCCTACTCCAATTTGGGAAGTTTGGAAGGCTTCTATAACATCTTTTGCCTATAAATAGATAACTCTAACACCAAAGAAAGGGGATCGACTTAAGGAATTAAGGATTAGAAGAGATTAATTGCTTTAGTTTTAGTTTTACTTGTTTTTTTTTCTAGTTTTTCTGTTTTTGTTTTTCTTTTGATTTTTTTTTAGTTCTTCAACTTTGTTTTAGTTTTTAAATATGTTTAGGAAGTAGTTTTTCTTCTTTTGCTAATGGATTCTTGAAATCTTGAATTTTCATTGTTATGACTTTATTTTGAGCTTAATTTCAATATCGGTTGATTATTTCTTGGTTTTAAGCATATTCTTATCTTTGATTGTGTTGAGATTGGTTGCTAGTTTATTGAATAAATAACTAAGAATTAGTTTTGACATAGTTAATGATTTGCATGTTCTTGGGTTGGCTCTTTAATGTTTATGCATGATTATTATCCGAAATATGAAATGATTATGTATGAATTTTATTGGTTAATACTAAGAGAGGAAGAACTAAGAATAGGTGAAAGTTGAATCTCTTGAGAAAGGCTTTAATAGACATCTAGGAGGATTAATTCAGACTTTTATGCCAAGTATTAAATTGTTCTGAATAAGGGAGTTTAATGCTTGGAATGATAATATTGAATAAAGTTATCTGGCTTTATTTATCTGAATTCTTCATAATCATTGGTGTTATTATTTGAATTTAAGTCATTACAATGAAAGTTAAGGTGGATAGTTTCCTTAGCAAGAGAATTCCAGTTATTGTTTTGTTTTTAATTTATGTTTTAGCTTTTGTTTTGTTTAATTGTTTCTTTTATTTAATTTTTGCTTTTAAAACAAAAACATTTGGAAAACAATCTCGGATTAATTTAATTCATACATAGGTATTATTCTTAGCAATCCATGTTTCCTTGGGTACAATATTTGGGGTCTTAATCTATATTTCCCTATATTACTAGCCGATCTAGTACACTTGCTAGATACCGGTCAACCCTCACAACTGCCCCGAGTGATGTCGCAACTCCTATTCTCAGACCCTTCCAGAGTCCTCTTTCGACCGGCCATTGCCCAAGGATCTTTCTCATGGGCATTTTCCTAGAGATGAAACTGACTCCGAGAGGGAGCAAATAGCCCAGGATCGGGAAAAATCAGTCCAGGCAAACATGGCTGCTATGGACGAAGATGCCCAAAGGAGAATCAAGGAGTCGGCGAGGAAGAAAGTCGACGACTTAGTGGCCGCAGTAAATGCAAAGGTTGCTGCCAGGAATAAGGGGGCGCCCAAAATATAATTGCAAGGATTGCCGAAGGTCGGGCCTCATCACTAGGGGAGGTTTTGAAAAGTCAATTTGGTGACGGCTGGTCTATTGACAACAAAGCCGTATCAAATTATTTATGTCGGGGTATGCTTTAAGAGGGCGATTTCAAGGCGATGGGGAATCCTGATATATTATCCCGAGAATGCAGCCTTTTTCAGTAGCAAAGTCTGGAGGTATCTTTTTCATGCTTTCTTTCTAAATAATATCTATTAACTTTGCTTTATTCGACCATTATTTCTTCGACTAACCCTTTAGCTTCTCCCTTTTTGTCTTTTAGTTAATAAAAAGGGGTTTGCACTTGTATGGTGTGGCCAACCTTTGCAAGAGGAAGTATGAAGATTTTGAGCGGGTGAGAAGAGAGGCAGAAGATAAGTATGAAGCTACTAGAAAAGAATCCTCTCGTGCCTGATCGGAGAACGAAAAATTAAAGGAGGAGGCCGATCGTCTTTTCGAAGACTTGCGAGTTCGGTAGAGAGAGGTTGATCACCTTAAAGGGGACGTGGCCCGTCTGACTGTCGAGTGTTCTTTAAAGCAGAAATTCGAAGAAGAGGCAACCAAACTAAGGGAGGGAAGAATGTATGCATCTGTCTGCCGTTTGCTCAAAGGTCAAGGAGGAGCGTGACCTTCTGCAGGGTGAGCGGGAATCACTGAAAACCATCTTGACCGAAAAAGAAATGGCATGGGATAAAAAGCTTGAAAACGAGCTTGTTGCTCAAAGAGAAAAGCTATTGGACTAGGTAGGAGAGGCCCAAGGGCGGTTATTAACTCGGTTGATCTATGCAGCCGAGCAACGCTTTCCTGAAGCTGATTTTAGCTGGATAGAGGACCCAGGAGTCTTGCCCAACCCCCTTTCTAGCAATGGTGAAGAGGAAAAGCCCCAAGATCTCCCGTCACCACAGGTTGCCTCATCAGAGCCGATTGGTCCTAGCGCAACTATTTTAGCACCGACATATCCTATTTCTGTAGATACCCCAGGGTCTTTACAACCTTTGGCCGACCCAAATGTTCCCTCTTCGATTGTGGAGATTGTGGATATTGAGATGTAGACCTTCCTTTTTGCAATTTTTGTAAAAAATCTTCATATATGAAATATTCAACGCATCAAAGCGTTCTCTTTGCATTGTCTTCATACTGTAATTTTACTTCAGACGAAATCTATCATGAAATCATTAAAGGGAGAACAAATAGGTATCAACCACATAAATTTCGGGGATTTACGCATGGGGAATGCATAAACTTGAATAAAGAGAGCACTTCCTGAAAATTAACATGTTTTGCCAATATTTTAAATATGGAGATTGCATAAATAAGGAGAGTACTTCCTGAACATTAACATGCTTTGCCAACATTTGCAGTTCTTAACTCTTTGCAACAGATTTAATCCGATCGGATTAAACTCGTTATTCAAATGCGAGTTATTACTTAAATTTATCGCGCCAAGTGCGTTAGGCGATGCTGTTGGTTTAAAATAGAGTATCAGTCGATTGGCTATTAGGAAAGTCATCCATGTCGAATAATCTTTTCTTTCTATGGTGGGAGACAAAACTCCATTCTCACTCCCAACTGAGTACTTTCGTAACTCAGTGGTAGAGCACCATTTATTACTCTAGTGATCTTTTTGATCTATGACGGGAGACAAAACTCCATTCTCACTCCCAACTGAGTACTTTAGTAGCTCAGTGGTAGAGCACCATTTATTGCTTTCAGTTTCAAGTAATGGAGAAGGCCTATAGCCTTTAACCTCATTCTGAAGATTTGGCAATTTCATACTTTGGGGGAGATAACTAGCTCAACTATTGTCCTTCGTATTTTGGGCTCATAATGGATATCGAGCCTAGCGGGTGAGCTGGCAGGGGTCAAATGGAAGTGTCTTGCATCTTTGGTTCAAAAATCACATCGAACCTAGAAGACGAACTTAATAAGGAGAAACGTTTTCATATGCTCAGGATGAACATCGAGCTTGACAAACAAGATAAGAGCGAATGATTGATCTTTTGGTTCGGAATAAACATTGAACTTTAACAAATAGTCATCATTAAATTCCTATCGGATTTATTCGGATCGGAAGTAGGGAATTACGTTGAACGGGACCAAATAGATATCCTTCAAATATACATTCAAACCCAACAAACAAAGAAAAGCCAAGAAAAACATACCTTTTTCGAAGATGAAGAAGAATGGAGAAAATGGAAAAATGAAGAAAACATTCTTTAATGAAGGTGAATATAATACATGACTATACATGGTACTTCTTGAGTACTCCGACGTTCCAGCTTCTAGTGATATCCGCTCCTTCAAGGATCTTAGGTTTATAGGAGTATTGGAGTTGGTGTTAGCTTTCCCCTTTTAACACTTCCGGTGCTTGTACCCGTTTCTATAAGCACAAGAGCATACATATTTAAGGCTCTTGGTCTTTTGAGTTATGCCTTTTAGTGACTCTTTGCTTATAGGTAGTGATCATGGTGTAGGTGTCTTTTCCTTTCCTTCTATTGCATCCGAATGTTGGCATCTGGCCGATCGATATATAAACCGAATCCCTATATTAAGGTTGAATAAGGTGGCGTACTCCGTTGCTCGGACAAAGAATGCCCGGTGAGCCACCAAAGCTTGAATGGAAGCCTACTGGACCTCCCTTTTACTTATGCCAGATGCCCTGCCTTGGAACGGACCGTTCTACCATCATAGGTTTCTACCTTGGAACGGACCGTCCTACCATCATGGCCTCTTTTTGGTGCTCGATTGCGGCAACATATTCATTACCATATATCGCATGCTGGCGATGGCTCCAGCTTGACAAAGTAGAGGCCTGCTAAAAATGGCGTTATAGGCAAGAGTCATATCAATAATCATAAATGTTACCTTATAGGTGTAGAGTGGAGCTTCCTGGCACCGTTCAACTATAAAGGTCTTCCGATATGACCCGCTCTTGGCGATGAATGGTCTTTCGATCTGATTCGCTCTTGGCGGAGAGACAACTGGAATGGTAGCATCGCTAAGTCCTACGAGTGGTGTGGTGTTTGATTTAAGTTCTCTGATCGGGAGACTCATGCCTTCGTAAGCTTGAAGGGTAAGCATGTTTATCGCGCTTTCAACATCCACCAGTATCTTTCTCACGTTGGGGTCGTTGGTTCGCACCTTGACGGCAAGGGCATCTTTGTGAAGAAATGATACGTCTCATGCATCATCGATGGATATGGTGACTGGGGCTAGCCGTTCAAATGTCTGGGTGGTATAAACGCCTTGACCCTTTCCTGATTTAGTGAGATCCTCTCCGTGAGATGATCCGCCAGTGATCATACTTATGACATCGGCATGTGGACGACGTGGGTCCGCAGTTCTTGGCCTTCTTCGGTCATTATCATCGGGACCATGCAAGGGCGTTTCCTCCCAGAGTGGTAGGGAATATCTTGCGGACAACCCCTTCGTCGGAGGTGTGCACCTGTACATTGTCACGCCTCGTCGTCCCTTAGTGTGGCTGCCTGGAGTTCTGATGCTCGTCTTTTTGCTATCGTGAGCTCTTGGCATGCCAATGGATTTTTTCCTATTTCTTCTTCCTCCAAAGCCTTCGGTTGTACGATCTATTTCACAACCTTTAGAAATCCAGGGGATTTTGTTGTCCAGAGTTTGGATCATGGCTTTAGTGAAGTTGCCAAAAATGGCTCGCCTATCTTTGATGGTAACAAGGGTATCCTCCGGCTATCGTATGGCCACATCGTCAAAGTTAGAGATAGGGGGTTATGCCTATCAGATGATCTAAGAAATCTCCCTTTTATCCCCGAGGGCTTGGCTCGATCTTAGCTATTGTGATTGCATTTCGCAAAAACTTGATACTCGTAAAATCCCAAATCTGCCATACCTCTCAATGAAAGCACCAAATGATAAAACCTAAAATTGTTTATCTGTAAGAGAGGGATCAATGGCTGAAATGACGGACTGGGTAGTTGGGTTATATGTAAGAGGAGAGCTTGCAATTGATACAGCCGGTCGGATCTCCAATCCTGCAAAAGAGGGTACCCGGTCGAAATCGGGCTTTAGCACTCTGAAGCTTAAGTTAGTGGCCTTTTTGGAGAAAGAGAACTCAGAGAGAGTCTCAGATATTTCATACCTGGTGCCATCATGTCTTAAGCTATTTATAGGAGTTATTTGAAAAAGGTACTCGAGTAGCTTGGGAGGCGATATCTGGCAGTTAGAGTAGGTGAGCGGCGATGTGACAGGAGGTAGTCGAGAGCATAGACGTTGGCTTGTGCCAGTGGGCTGACAAGACAGGTTGTCCCATCAATCCAATCGGACACTTTGCTTTCCTGCGTTATCTTCCAGCTCACGCTTTGTCTTTTTGTTATTTGGACTTGGACTGCCTCAAATGCTATTTGGTCGGGCTAACTAGACTTTTAAGAATATTTTTTCTGTAGTTATCAATATCTAAAGGTAAATTTAAATATTTTTATTTAAATTACAATAAAAGATAAATTTTAATAGGATATTCCACTTAAATGCAAGTCTAACGTTTTTAAACTTCCCACAAAGTATGTATAAAACTATTTGTATGTTTTGCATGTACCAGAGCATTAGAGTATTTGAATTTTGAGGTGATTTTTTTTTTCTTTATACATATGATGGGTTCTTCATGTAATTTTTTTTTAAATAATTTTCTAGTGTATTTTTTAGTTTTTGTTTTGAGGTTGTGATTATAATTACACATGGTTTTGTTTTGTTCACTCTTTTTCTTATAGCATTATTTTGTCTTGGTGATCTTTTTTTCTTTGTTTATATATTTTGTTATGCAAATGATTTGCTAAATTGTGGCGGTAAACATTAGATAGTGTCTCTGTATATTGGAAAAATACATATCAAACTTATGCTTATAGAGAACAGGCATAAAAAGTTAAAAGTTGTTGAGATATTGTAATTAGAGATGAGCAATAAAAAAATGAAAATTTGATAAATGATAAAATAGTTTCGAAATTAAATCGATTTTTTAACTAACTTTATTTTTATATTTTAATTTTTTTCCTCTAAAACTAACATAAATAATATTTTAAAATATATTTAAATTATATTTTTATTTTTAAACCTTAATTTTTTTTTGTATTTCTTTATAAACTTTATATATTAATTTAAACTATATCTAAATTATGTTATTCTCCTTAATTATATATAAAATAATATTTATATGAAGTAATTGATTAACATTTATATATGTTAACTTTTATTTTATATATTGGTGTCTATTATTTAATTGACAGTATTTAATTACATTTATTTATATTTTAACATTCAATTTTGTTCTTTTTTCTGAATTAGGATTAAGCATGCTGATTTTCAATTAACAATATTAAATTTAGTTTATAATATTAGCTATTAATTTGTTGAACATGAATTTTGGCTAGTATATTATGTTTATTTTGTGATTTTTTATTTTAAATTACTTTATACATTTGAAATTGAATCGATTTATGTCTAATTTTTGTTTTATAATTGTATGTTATAAATTTTAGTAGTTAACAGAAAAATATTAATTAATCAAACCGAAAAAATTAAAATCGATGAATTAATTAACTGAATGTAATTGATTAATTAATAGTTAATTATTTTGAAAAATCAATATTAATAAATTTGTTAATTTTTTTACTAGTAGACCGATTAACCGAATCACACTAAGCTCTAATTGTAATAATTCATTCTTTTTTTTTTTTAAAAGAAAAAACCTCCTCGGTTCTTGAATGTATTAAAATTTTCTAGATTTGATCCTTTTAATATAAAAGTTCTTGATTGAGTCCTTGTACTTCAATAAGAGATATTATGCAGTCCCTCGTTAATGTTCCGTTAGCGCGTGTGTTTTAGTCGTTGTTAAAGCCGTGTTTGATTGTTTGAAGGGTGTAACATGGTGCAATCATGTATACGCGTCACACAAATATAAATTGTTGGATCAAGATTGAATCTTGATCAAATGGTACAAATTAGTACACGCCCTATACGATTTTATGCTGAATTAATCTCCAAGGAATTAAAATTTGGTGTGGTCATGTTAACAATATGAAGAAATTTGGATCGTTGGATCAAGATTCACTTTTGATCTAATGATCCATATTTCGCGCACTGTAAACGTCACTACACCAAATCAATCCTTCTTATTTCTCTTCCTCCTGCACATTCGGCCATTATTGTCCACAAAGCTTATCCGATTTCTTCATTTTCGGTCACCGTTTTCCAACCATCCATCACCACAATCGTTTGCATTCTTGCCATGACCTTCAGATCTTCCATTCTCTTCCTCTTCTTTTTTTTTTTCCCACTTTCTCCATGAAAAGAATTTTCAAACTCATTTTTTGGCAAAATCGATAATTTTTAAGCGAATGGTAGTCGTTAGTGTGCTCTAGCGATGACAATTTCGCTCGAGTAAACTTGGATTCATCTGTTGCGAATTTTCGGCGACCGTGAACGGCAGGCAAATCTAGTGAAAGCCAAACAAACATGGCATGTAACGTAGGGATGATCACGGAGATGAGGATCCAGTAGGAAATCGCACCGAATGGGATGAAAAATTTTTTTTTGGGATGGAAACAAAAAAAAAAATTTTTTGACTTAAAATTCAGGACGGGATCTCAAAATTTTTCCGCTCCCGAAATTTAATTATATTTATAAATTTAATTTTAAATTATATTTAATTTTAGTTTTATTAATTATTAAAATTTATATTAGTTTGATTTATAATTGAATTTATATTTTTAATTATTAAATATTATATTTTAATTAATAAATATTATATTTTAGTTATAATTAATTTTTTTAAAAAAATAAAAATATTTTTTAATGCGGAGACGGAGATCTGCACGGGAATAGGAATTGTCGCAAGAACAAGGACGGAGAAAATTTTTTCTCCGAAATACTATTGATCCCTGCCCCGTCCTTGCGCAAGTCAGTAGGTGGGGAGGCACTCCCCGCCCTGCTCCACCTTGCTATCATCCCTAATGTAACGACAAGTAAAACGCAAGCGCCAAAGGCCCAAAGTATACCAAATATATCCATTGGTATGCAAAAATGATAGTATTGAATTTCTCACCTAGCATTTTAGTATATCAAGGTATATTAATGTGTCATTACTGGCATACCAAATGATAGTGTTGGAATCCTTACTTTGCATTTTGGTATATCAAGGTATACCTATAACCAAATAGTACCCATCGGTATACCAAATGATAGTGTTGAAATTCTTTATCTGCTTGTTGGTATACCTTGGTATATTCAGATATAACTATTAGTATACCAAATGATATAGTTGAAATCCTTGCTCTGCACGTTGACATACTAAGGTATAACCACCAGCATACCAAATAAAAATGTTGAAATCCTTACTCTGCACATTGGTATCTCTTATATACCAAGGTATACCTGGTATAGCCATTAGTATACCAAATAGAAGTACTGAAATTTTCACCCTACATTTTGGTATACTAGGATATATCAACCGGTATATCATCGGTATATTATATCATTAATAACCAAATAATTAAAAGATTAAATGTAACATCATCATATCCTTTAGTAGGAATGTGAGAGCGCTGCTGTAAAGTCTAATCATTTTATTTGATTACTAACTTTGGTTATTTTGGATTAAGCAAAATTAAATCTCATTCACCACTTCCTTACATTTAGTTGCTATTCATATTATATAGACATATATCTAACTGAATATAATTATTTACTACATTCTTTCATTTCTTAATTCTTGTTCTTTATATACATTACATGTTCTTCACACTATATATAATACAAAAATTATACCCAAAATTAAGAACTTTAGTTTCCTCTTCTTGTGGCCAATAGATGTTGATAAAGAAATTGGATCTTCTAAACCTACGCATCTACAGGGAAAACATCCGTGTCGAGTAAAGACTCAGTGGAAAAGTTAACAAAGTAACTAGTTTTATGTGAAGGTACAAATATGTGAGATGCAATAACCAATGCAAAAATATTTTACGCAACATTAAGTATGTAACTAAGTAAACATATATAATTTATTTATTCCCTACATGTATTAATTAACTTATTAACATTACTAACACTCTTTCTAATAAACGACAAGAAAAAACATTAACATTGTAATGATTCGCCATTCCATTATACTATTAATAACAAAACATTTGTTATTATTTTCTAGTTGAAATATCTTGATTGCCTAAATTTCTATTCACAGTGGACAGCGAAAAATAATAGATACCGACATGCAGTATCAAACATTAATAACCGTTCGGTGCCCACACTAGTAGTGTAATCATTACCCCTTATAGCATGTCTATCTATCTACTACTATGCGAAATTCAGGCTATCATTAAGTTCTAATCATTCACTAATATTTCATTTCATATACATGTTCATATAGTTTATAGATTTCAAAGTATGCCACTGTATAAGATTCATATAACTATTTGAGCACAACAATCTCACACTGTTAGATTAGAAACTCAATCATATATACAATAAAAATTCATTAAAACACAAAAGTAAACACTTGTGTATTTATATACTTTATTTACAAGCATGTTATTAAAGTACATACCTCAACATTTAATCACCCATTTGATGTACATAGCATTATACATTAATCTTGAATAAGTATTTATAAGGTATAATGAGCATCTGCCATTGTTCGGTTTACGTTTGAAAACTTTGGAGGCATTAAATTCACATATAAGTTGGACAGGGGAGGGAACTTCAATCCAGTCAGGTGGGTAAGGTTATGTACTCAAGCATACCAATCAACCTAATAAGATTGATTCCAATCTAGCCGAATAAGTAAGACTCTAGGTGACTCGACTTGACTAATTTTCAATTTAGTTGGGTAGATTGTCATAATTCAATCCAGTACGTAGGCAAGGCACTCTACTGGATTGATTTTCAATCCAGTCGGGTTGATGCTGGAAACTAGATTTCCAACACTTTATTCTCCGATCTACTATGAACAACTAATACAACTAAATATACAAGATTCTTAGAACAAATTGCCTTATAATCTAATAGGGAAGAGTTATACTCTCAGTAGTCTCCTCTGTTGTTTAGTTCTCTATACCTTGTATATATCTTTGTATAATACTATGCCTCTACTACTGTACCTATAAATACATATTACATGGAATAATATAAGCGTGTTGATCCGTATTCTCTACATGATATTAGAGCCCACTATGGTTTAAAAACCTAATATTTTTTTAACACACCATGTCTAGCCCCACCGCCTCTGTCTCTTCTACTGGAACCATCAACTCCTCAATCTCCAACAATCCTCTCTCTGATAATATCTCTCACTAGCTGTCGGTGAAGTTAACCACTCAAAACTTTCTCATTTGGCACACTCAAATGACCTTGGTCCTGAATGGATACAGGTTACACTCTCATGTCATAGATACACAATCCCAAACCCATTTGCTCGATGGTTAGAAAGATCCCGCATTCAGTGCTTAGGAGCAACATGATCATCAAATCCTTTCATGGATTTTTGCCTCTATTTTAGAAACCATTTTGCCATAAATTATTGGTGTCGAGATTGCTAAAGAAGCATGGGAGAAGCTTCATCAAACATTCTATGCTATTTCGAGACCACAGATTTACAATTATCGTCATCAATTGTTAACCCTTAAGCATGAGAATGATAGTATCACCTTCTATACGTAAAAGGCTAAGGGTTTGTATGATCACTTAGCAGCTTTACAAAGTCCAATGGCAGAAATTGACTTTGTTAATTGTATCTTAGCTGGATTGGGGTCTGCATATCATCCCTTTATTTGTGCTTTAGAGGCTCGACTTGAACCAATTACCTTCGACAACTTGTATGGCTTGTTGTTGAATGAAGAAACACAGCTAGCTTGAGATCATGAGGTGGATTCGTTTGCTCCTAGTGCACACTTTGCTCACCGACAGACCCATACTGACAGGGGTTATGATCGTGGAAGAGGCAATAGAGGATGTTCCTCTAATAATTCTCTATCGGGTCGTTCTTCTAATACTTTGTTTACTCTTGCTGCCCCTATTGACACTACATCTATTATCTGTCATAATTGTAGGGGTCATGGTCACATTGCCTACCAATGTTTATCTCCCAAACTCACCAAAGAATAGCTTATCCAGCCCAAACCATCTTTACAATTTACCACTGCCTCTGCCTCGAGTTCTCAACCATGGGTTATGGATATCTGTGCCACTCATCATTTGACCTCAAATCTGGATAATCTTGCAATTCACTCTGAGTACCATGGACTCAAGGAAGTCACTTTAGGTAATGGCTCTAAACTTCCAATACACGTTGTTGGTTCCTTTTATTGTTCCATTAATGGTGAGTTTTTATCCTTTCGAAATGTGTTGTATGTTCCTTCTACCTCACAAAATTCGGTTTTTATTCGATCTTTAACTTCTTCTAATGATATTTCTGTGGAATTCTTCTCTGATCATTTTTTAATTAAGGACTTGGCAACGAAGGAGGTCCTTCTCAAATGTCGAAGTAAGAATGGCTTGTATTACCTTCCAGTTTCCTCTTTTGTTCCTGTTTAAATTAATGTGGCATCTCTGTCAATGTGGCATGCTCGCCTTGGCCATGCCTCTGCTCTAGTGGTTGAGAAATTTTTAGATAGTCATTTAGTTTCTATTTTAAATAAAATTGCTTTCTTTTGTCATGCGTGTGTTGTAAGCAAAATACATCGGTTACCATTTCCTCAATCTCATTTTCATGCCAAACAACCGCTTGAATTGATATGTTCTTATGTTTGGGGTCCATCCAACATTCAGTCTCATGGTGGTTTCTCTTATTATATTGTGTTCTATGATTATTTTAGTAAATATTCATGGATTTATTTTCTCAAATGTAAATATGATGCATTGGCTACATTTATTAAGTTTTGTTCTATTGTTAAGATATATTTTGGCCATCCAATTAAATCTTTTCAATCTGATTAGGGAGGTGAGTTTCACGCTTTAACTTCTTACTTGGTTGAATATGGCATTTTCCAACGCTCCTCTTGCCCATACACACTTGAACAAAATGGTTGTGCCGAAAGTAAACACTGCCATATTGTTAAAACTGGCCTTGCACTGTTAAATCATGCTAGGTTGCCTAATAAATTTTGGACATTTGCCTTTGATACTGCCATATATATTGTTAATCGCCTACCTATTGCTTCTCTTAATTTTGACGTACCATTTCATAAATTGTTTGGACTTATGCCTGATATTTCTCAATTACGGACGTTTGATTGTTTATGCTATCCTTGGTTTTGCCCCTATATGTCTCATAAAATTTCTTATATTTCTTTACCTTGTGTCGTTTTAGGCTACAGTAAAATCCATAAAGGGTTTAAGTGTTTTGATCCTGTGTCCAACAAATTCTATATCTTAAGTCATATTCTTTTTCCATGAGCAAGATTTTCCATTTGAGCATCTCCTGCAACAAGGCATTGGTATCCCTCTAAAATCGACTTTATCAGTCCCCTATGTGCTTTTCCTCTAATTTCAGTGCCTTCGTTAGCCTATACCCATTTGCCCACTGCTACAACCACACTAACTGCCTTGACATCTCCATCATCTGTGCATAATAGCCCATTTATTTTTGCCTCATTTCACACTCGTGACTCTAATTTATCCCCCATTCCGACTACCTCATTAATTGGTGACCCTTGCAAACCTCCTGTTGAACCACCGATTGCTCAAACACCTCATGCTCTACCTTCTCCTCTCCTCGAGGCACTTATAGCCCCTACTAAACAACATAAGATGGTTACCCATTTACAAAAAAGATCTTTAAAATCATAGGTCTTACACTCTACCATCTCTACATTTAATCCCACCATATATGCACAAGTTACCAAGTTTGCTCACTGGTGTTAAGTAATGACAGTAGAGTACAATGCCTTAATGGACAATGGCACTTGGAAACTGGTACCCCCCACCTTCTAATGCTAATCTTGTTGGGTGCAAATAGGTTTTCAAAACTAAGATGAAGGCTGATGGTTCTGTTGATCGCTATAAAGCTCGCTTAGTTGCTAAAGGTTCCTATCAACGATCAGGTATTGATTTTACAGAAATTTTTAATCCAATGGTATGGCCCAGTACTATTCGGGCAATCTTATCCATGGTCGTTTCTCTACATTGGAATGTCATTAAACTTAATGTATCAAATGCATTTTTGCATGGTGACTTAGAGGAAGAGGTGTTTATGGCTCAACCCCCTGGGTTTGTCAATGTTGCCCGGTCGACCTTTGTATGTAAACTTTGGAAATCTCTTTATGGTTTTAAATAGGTATCGTGTATGTGGCATGAGAAGCTAATAACCACTCTTCAATCGTTTGGTTTCACTAGCTTCAAGTCTAATTCTTCTCTATATTACTTTATTAAGGGCTCTACTCAGCTTTATTGTTTTATATATGTTGATGATTTGTTGTTAATGGGAACACACCCCAAGTTGATGGAACAACTCATCAATTTCCTTAAGCATAAATTCAGTATCAGAAATTTGGGAAAGTTGTCCTATTTTCTTGGTCTTAAGGCTACTTGGAACAAGTCTGGCCTTTTATTGCATCAATCTAAATATATTCATGCTATTTTGGAAAAGGCATAAATGCAGGGCTGCAAGTCTATATCTAATCCATTAAATTCTTCAGCAAAATTGAGGCTACAGGATAGTGATCCATTTCCTTATTCCAACCATTATCATAGCATTGTTGGCAGCCCTCAATACTTGACATATACTCGTCCTAACATTGCCTTTGCTGTTAATAAGGTCTTCCAATTCATGCATGCACCTACTTTAAATCATTGGTCTGATGTTAAAAGAATCTTAAAATATATGTTTGGCACTATTGACCATGGTTTGAAGTTTCATCATTCATCAGTTAATCAATTTTTCTGCTTCTCTGCTATGGATTGGGGTAGTGATCCAGATGATAGAAAGTTAACCATCGGATATGTTATTTTTTTGTTCCAATATGGTTTTTTGGAGTTCGAAGAAGCAACATATAGTGTTTCACTCCTCTACTGAAGCAGAGTATTAGGCCATTATTTCCACAACCTCTGAAGCTAGTTGGCTCATGATGTTATTAGGTGAGATTGGTCAAATGATTTCTCATCATCCAGTGTTGTGGTGTGACAATCTAAGTGTAGTATACCTTACTACTAATCCTATTTTTCACTCTAACAGTAAACACTTGGAGATTAATTTTCATTTTGTATGGGATAAAATTCATTCTAAGGGTCTAGTAGTTCGGTAAATTTCTACAGTTGATCAGGTGGCTGATACTCTAACTAAGGGATTGTCTCGTGCCTGATTTCATTTGCTCAGTTCCAAGCTCAACGTTCATCCCTCCGTTCAGCTTGTGGGGGGGGGGGGTGTAATAAGGAAGAGTTATACTCTCATTAGTCTCCTTTGTTGTTTAGTTCTTTATGCCTTGTATATATCTTTGTATCATACTATGCCTCTACTCTTGTACCTATAAATACATATTATATGGAATAATATAAGTGTGTTGAGCTGTATTCTTTACATAATCAAATGTCAATCTATATCTCTAGTTTTTATGGATACAAAAATTAGATCATTAAGGCATCTAAAACATCAATTATCACTATAAACACTTAATCTACTCTACTTGATAGATTTACTGTCATCACCCTACTTCAAACCTATTTTATTCATCTTAAAAATATAACTAATCTCAAATTTCTCATACCAAATGAAGGTATGGATGTCTAGTTTAAACTCCCTTTAAAATTACTCCAATTAGAGCTCTCTAGCTCCAATTATAACCAAAACAAATTCAGCAGATCTAAGGTTTCCTACCACAATTTTATCCTCTAGCCTTCTTTACTCACCAACTACCTTACTTGCACATATTTCCATCCCTAACACACTTCCACATATCATATAAACATTTGAACATATCAATAACAAAATTAAGCATAAACTCATACATACAAATATTCCCTTACCTCTTGAAGCTTGTTCTTCTTCTTCTTCTTCTATCTCTATACTTTTTTCTTGCCTTTGCTCTTTACTTAGGTCTTCATCTTATACCAAGAATCCCGATACAAACATTTAAAAATTCATTATATCTTTTCCAAATTACATATAAAGGGAATAGAAAGGAAGAAAACAAATTTTCTGCTCATACAAATCCCGTTATTCACCTTATGAACTCATGTGATCCTAATCGCCCTTTTCTCTCTCTCTCTCTCTCTCTCTCTCTCTCTATTCTCAAACTCAAAGCAGAAATTTGGAAAAAGTTCAATGAAGAAGAAAAGAGCAAGAAAAGTTGAAATTTTTTCCTCCTCTCTTAAGAGTTGATTTTTCTTCGTCATTTAATGAGGCAAAACTCTAGAATATACCATGTTGTCAACATTTCATTGGTCCTAAATTTAATTCAAATTCAGTTCTTCTCTTTGATTAATATTACTTCATGCATGGTTTTTCACTTCTTCCTTCAATTTAATCCTTCATGTCATGCATAAGTCAAAGATTACATAATTTCCCAAGTACTCTCAACAAATCCAAAAATTCCAGTTACATCTCTAACGACCATTTATGATTTTATACGCTAAAACCCATTCATTCTTACTAATTATATATTTAATCATGCTCTAATCCTACCAAAGTACACTTTGGAGCCTCACATGAAAAAATACACTTTTTTTTTGTTTCATGGAAAGTTATTCAAATTCAAAGTAGTTATTTTCAAGTTTAAAAATTAATCAAGAACTAAATATAAATCTAAGATTTAAAAAAATATATAAGAATATCTCAATTCAAATGTCAATTTTTAAGTTTAAAGGACAATTTTTTTTTAAATATTTTCATAAACATCTTTCGGGAAAAAAAAAACTAATAATTACAGATCAAACAAATCGTATAATGACTTTCTTAAATTTAGGTTGTCTTCTTGAGTTTTTGCTTCCCATTTAATTCCACAAATCTATTCATAAGCAAACAATAATATATAAAATAAAAAAAGAACAAAAAAAACTATTAACCATCACTAATCTGAATTTAGTTTTGATTGCTCAAGCCGTCATCCTCAAAAATTTTTTGCAATCTATGTTTTATGTCACCATAAAATGATGGTAGTCACTGTAAACTTCAAAATTTTCGGAAATATAAATACTCAATGTCAAAAGAAAAGAAGAACTGTAAAGAAAAAATAATACAAGAAGCGTGTAAAAGAAGAAAATGTTTTAGACATGATATAAGACTATAAGGGTAAAAAATTTAAAAATGATACTTTTAGAAAAAAAATATTTTTAAAATTGAAAATTTAAAAAGAAGTATTAAGGGAAAAAAAGTATTTTTTGGGGAGAGTTCTACTTTTTAGAGCATTTTTTATGTAAATTCCTTTTGTTTCCTTAAGGCTACTGTAAAACAAAATATAAGCCAAGAAAAAAAAAGTATATGTTGAAAGAGAAAAATTGTTTTTCTATTCCATTATTTGCTTTAAATATCTTATTTATGTGAATAAAATTAAAAAAATTAATTCTTTAGCATCCTAATATGCATTTGTGTGCAATGTAGTAAGGATGAGCATGTACCGATTAACCGGTCCATTAGCAAAAAAAATTAACCAGTTTATTAATATCGATTTTTTTAAAATTACTAACTATTAACTAGTCCGTTACATTTGGTTAATCAGTCTATCGGTTTCGATTTTTCGGTTTAGTTAACCAATATTTTTTAGTTAACCATTAAAATTTATAACATAAAATTATATAAAAAAATTAAATAAAGTTTAATTCAATTTCAAATGTGTAAAGTAATTTAATATAAAAATAACGAAAAAACATAATTTACTAGTCAAAATTCATGTTTTATAAATTAATAGCTAATATTATAAAATATATTTGATATTTATTGAAAATTACTATGTTTGATTTTAAGTCAAATAAAATTGTGGTTAATAATATAATTAAATGCTATTAAGTAAAATATGAACACCAATATATGATAAAAATATATATATAAAATTTAATTGTATACTATATATAAATATTGTTATATAATTAAAGAGAATGATATAATATAAATTTAGTTTAAAGTATTATATAAATTTTATAGAAAAATATAAAAAACTAAGGTATAAAAAAATTTAATTTAAATATATTTTAAAGTATTATTTTATATAAATTTTAAAGAGAAATAGAGAAAAAGTGAAGATATATATATATATATATATATATATATATATAAACCGATAAACCTTGTACTAACGGTTAACCGGTATTTAAAAATTTAAACCGTAATCATTAATAAAAAATATAAAAATTAAAAACTGTAACCGAATTTATCGAATTAATTAATTATAAAAATCAATTTAATTTTGAATCGATTTTACGATTAATCATATTTTTTATTTTTTTTCTCAACCCTACAATTTACCAAGTTAAACGTTATGTGGATGGGAAATTAGTCATCTAGCAACAATCTTTGACTTTCTTTTTTATTATTTGTATTAAATATTTGCAAAATTTTAGGTGAATATTTGCATTTTTGCCAATATTATAGTGTAATTTAAAAGTTTTTCTACCAAAATATTCTTCTTTTTTCTTTTAAAAATTTTCTTTCGATTTGAAAAATCTAAACAATACGGATAATTTTTTAAATAATATATTTTTAAAAATAATTATAAAAATAAAATATGTCAGAAAGTTCTCTCCATTTGAATAATCTAAATAATATTGATAATTTTTTAAATAATATATTTTTAAAAATAATTATAAAAATAGATTGTGTTAGAAAGTATTTACAGATTTGTGATTTTTTTAAAATCGCTATAACAAACATTGGTTTTAGAAAATGAAATTTATATGAGAATTTGTCATTTTGAGCCTAAAACTGCTACAGTAATATTTCAGAGGCAGCATATTTATTTTTACAATCTTTCTTACACTAATACAATTTCTTTTCAGTCATTTGCGATTTTGATCCAAAAAATTCCAGACTCGTAAATATTTTATGATACTCTTTATTTTTAATTTTTTTTAAAAGTACATTATTTAAAAAATTATCTCCAATACAATGTTATAAATTTTCTTTCTAAAAAGATAAAAAAATAAAAAATTTGAAATAAAATACAATATACGGATATATATACATATATTTAAATCTTTTTAATTAAATAAATACACATATTTCGGCGATATAAATTTTGCATCCAATAAATTATTACTCGAAATTTTTGTTGACGTGATATAATTTTTTTTTAAATAGAAAATAAGTTTTCATGTTCTCTAAAAAGTCTAAATTAAACTTTTTCTCTCAATTTTTAGTAAATTAGTTTTCATAAACCCTAGAACACATCAAATTCTAAGTCCATCTCTGATGGAGCTGCAGCAAGGAAATAACCAAAAACCAGAGCCCAATGTATGCGAAGAGTGCAAAGAGAAGCCGGCCAAGTACAAATGCCCTGGCTGCTCTCTTCGCTCCTGCAGCCTCCCCTGTGTCAAAGCTCATAAGCACCGCACTGGCTGCTCGGGCAAGCGGAACGTCACTCAGTTTGTTCCCCTTTCTCGGTTCGACGATAACCTCCTTTTATCTGGTACTCTTCTCTTCATCTCGTTATAGAATTGTGAATTTATTCTACTGGGTTTCTCATGCTGTAGCTTTTTATTTTTGTGAATTTATTATACTTGGTTCAAATGCTTGTGTGAGATTCCAATTTAAATACTTGTAGGAATTTTCGAGTTTTCAATGATTATGATTCTTTATTATAACAAGAACAATTTAATTTTTTTAGGCGATTATGTAACAGCAATTTCATTCAAGTTATCTTCTAAGTTTTCATTTTGGGTTGTAGTTATAAGATTAAATTCGTAAGTGCTTTATGTGATGGGTTAGATTGCACTTTTGTTGGTTATAGTTGAATGCCACTGATGATACTTTTCAGAATCAGAGGCTGATAATGTCTTGTTCAGGGGATATTTACAGAAAGTTTCTGCCTGGGTTTCTTGGTTTTGAAAGAATTATTTTTGGAAGATTCTAGCTAGTTAAAGAATGTTTTTCCTTAATTTTATCTTTAAGGAATGTTTTTCTTTAAATTTATCTTTTCAGAAACTGTTTATGTGCAGTTATGTCATACATTGTGTGTAAAATTTTGATTAGATGTTGATTTTATTTGCATTGTTATTATACATTTTTGAAATAGATTATAATTTACTTGAAGAAATGAAGAGGGTTACTGAGTCATCCCAAAGAATGAGAGAAAAATTGCGTGCATATCCTCAATTTAAGTTACCATTCCACCTTCAATGCCTTAGGCGTGCTGCTAAAACTCGGGGAATAAAACTTCTTCTTCTTCCCAGTGGAATGTCAAAGAGGGAGAAGAATCAAACTCGATATGTCCGAAGGTTTGTATACATTTTATGAATGCTGTTCTTTTAAATAGTTGAGATGTTACTGTAACCTTCATATGTAAAATTCTGGTGTTGGCTGTGTTATTTTATAATATTTCAGTACTTATTATATTATGTATTTTGAAAATATCAGTAGATTTTCTTGGTTTTTCATGTTTGAAATGCCTTATTTCTTGGTCTGTGTCTTATCTTACCCTGATGATTTGAAGCATGCTATCAAGATTTTCCTTGTAGTTTATATGATAATTTTTACAATAGATTGCTGCAATATTAAGATTATAATTTGTTTGGAGATTCTTTGCCATTTGCGTTTTTGCTGAAATTTCTCATCTTTTATGCTGGAGGGGAATGAATATTTTTCAAAGCTATTGAATTTATAATGCTGCAGTGCTGACTGATTTACTTCATTTTTCAAATATGTGATCATATTTTTTTCCTCTTATTTGTTTTAGTAAGAAGTGTATATCATGGACAATTGAGTGGAGGTTTCAAGCAACAGATATTGTTTTACTTGATCACTGGTATGGAGTTATAACATCTTGATAGTAATGTTTCTCCCCTTTGGAGCAATTTCTCGATATCTATAAAAATGTGTCTTATATGTAAGAAAAATTTGTGGGGGTAATTTGTGCTGCAGTGTGCATGAAGATACAAACCTTTTCTCTGTAATCGAGAAGCACCTAAAACCAGGGCCATGGAATCATCAACTAAAGCAATTCTCTGAGGAGAATCTGGAGAGTCTCAAGTTTTTCATCCGTAAAGATCCAAAGGTATCTTATATTCATACTTTTGTCAGAATCTTAGTGCCACAAGTGAAATGATGTATATTTAATTTATTTTTTTCTCAAGTCAATTGAGTTCGGTATAGATCAAATCTAGTTGGATCAGCTATGGATAATTTTCTGCATTATTCTATGAGGACCAACCACTTAATGAAGCTGGGGGTAATTCTAAGTGGATGCTTGGTTTAGTTGTTGGATTGCAGTCCAACCTCAAGTTTTTGAACTTTCTTACTACTACGTTCCTTTCGCAAATGTGCAATTAAGAGCTTATTTAATTTATTTGTTGATTCTTAGTTTGTGTTTTGGAATTTTTACTTGTAAGATTTAAGTTATTGCAGGGGCCCATGTCACCTTTCTGCGAGTTGGACATAAAGGCTCCATTGAGGCAACAATTAACCAATGTGGTTGTTTTGGAGTACCCAGTTATTCATGTATTTCTCCCTTTACACGATTGCAATTTTGAAGTAGTGAAATCAGTCAATCCTGTTGAACATAGACCAGAAACAAAGATGCCTGTTGACAATGAAAACCTAAGCCCAAAAGGTGTTGCATTCAAGGAGGAAGAAATTGAAGATGATAATGGCTCTAATCCACAGGTTTACGATTTCATGAGGAATGTGCTTTTGAGTCCACTGCATGATATCTCACATTGTGACATGTCTGAGAACACATCAGATGGTTCTAATGGTCAATTGTTGGTGAGGTTGGGAACAGGCGATAATTTAGATTACAATTCCAAAACCACAGAAACAGGTATTTTTGACTATATGGACTTTGATTTTGATCAAGGATTGATAGATGCATACTCGGATCTTGTTGGACAAGTCAATCCTGATGACTTTTTTGATATAGAAGGTGAGTTTTGCGAGGCAGAGAAGGTAGAAAAAACAGAAGATTTTTCAAATTCCGAGGGGACAAAGTTAATGCTGGAAGAGTTAGAAGAGGGGGAAATTGTGGAATAGTTAATGCTGTAATTTTGAATGAGAGCATTTCCAGAGAGTTGGTAGAGTCATTCTTCATTGATTTTGTTCGGTGGTATGATGCTGCTGGGTTAATATGAAGCAGAATCGACTCGTATTATGGCCACATCACAAGCTTTCCTTCACATGAAGCCTGAGGATGGGATTCAAAATGTGCATTGGATATCTTTTGCATGTGATCTCAGTTGGAGTTGTATGAGTGCTGATTCCACAGCTGTATTCAAGTTTCCAAGTTGTCCGTTGAGTCAACCTTTTCTCTGTACTAACTTTTCTTGTGAGTAGTTCTAGAGCTACCTTCAATTTCAGTGACTATATAATGAATCATGGGAGTAACCAGGACTTCCATCCTCGGGGTATCTTAAACTTCACATAGTGCTAACAACATATGTCATTATATATACATGTAAATAACATCATGCATTTTAGCATGATAACAATATTATAGTGGGAAAACCCATAATAACAATGGTGGCTTTTGAAATCATTCACCACATGAAAGGAAAAAGTAGAGGAAAGAGGGGGGAAATTGCCATTAAAGTTTATATTAGCAAAACTTATGATAGGGTAGCTAGAGTGCGATTTTCTTGATTTTCCAAGGCCAAGCTGGGTTTTGATGCTACTTGGGCGAATTGGATGATGATGTGTGTAAAAACTATAAGCTATTCGGTCGCTCTAAATGGTGACTTGTTGGACTTCTCATTCCTTAGCGGGGTTTAAGGTAAGGTGATCCAATTTTACCTTATATTTTTATTCTCTGTGCTGAGGGTTTTTCTACTTTCTTCAACAAGCTAAAGCTAGAGGTTGTATTCATGGGATTTCAACTGGTAGAGGTTGTCCTAGAGTTTCATATCTATTCTTTGCAAAATGACAGCTTCTTTTTCTTCAAAATGGATGTTGAGGAATGTTCTAAAGTTAGAAATATTCTTTCAAATATATGAGAAAACTTCTAGGCAGGCTATTAATTTTTAGAAGTCAGGTATCGTTTTTAGCTCCAGCACTCTTCGTTCTATTAGGAATAGTGCATGCTCTTTGTTGGGGTTCATATGCCCGTTGATAATAGGAGGTACTTGGGTATGCCTTTTCTTATTGGCAAGAAAAAGAAACAAGTCTTTTCTTTTATTAAAGATAAGCTGACTAAAAGGCTTTTTTTTATTTGAAGAATAGATTTCTTTTTAAAGCAGGCAAAATAGTGATGGTGAAGATAGTTGGACAAGCCTTTCCTATTTTTTGCACAAGTGTGTTTATAATTTGTCTAGGTTTGTGCGATGATCTGCAAAAGTTGATGAACAGTTTCTAATGGGGTTCGAATAGTTTAAATAAAGCTTTTTATTGGGCAAAATATTATAGACTTTGTGTCCTAAAGAAGTATGGTGATTTAGGCTTCAAAAATCTTCATTACTTTAATTTAGCAATGCTTATAAGGGATCATCTTCTCCAGCCTAAATTTTCTTTTTAGTAGATGAAGGGAATTATATGCTCATGCACAAAGGAAAAATAAAAGCTTTAGATCCCTAATATTGTTATAAAAATTGCTTACCTGCTGGCAAAGCAATCCGACTTATATAAAGAAAGAGAATAGGGAAAACTGTTTTGTTTTTTCTTTGGTAGCTAGGGTTTCTTATTAATACTTAGCGTGCGTTCGAAGATGATTTTATTTTTTATTTTTTTCTTAAAAATAAAATAAAAACATGTTCGGTAAATTTATTTTTATTTTCATTTCTGCAAAAAATTAAGAAGTAATTTTGGCAACAAAAATAAAAATTAAAAATCTTTAAAATGTGGTTTTTATGTTAATTACTTCATTCTTATTATCACCACCGCTACCATCACCACGCCGCCATCGCCACCACTATCATTGTCGCTACCGTCGCACCGCCGCTACCGCCGCCACCACCACCATCATCGCTGCCACCACACCGTCGCCGCCGCCACCACTATCGCCGCTGCCACTACCGTCGCCGCCACCACCACCACTGTCGCTACCATCTTTGTCACTACCACCATCACACTGCTACTGCCGCCACCACCGCCACCACACCGCTACTGCCGCCACTATCGCCACCATACTGCTACTGTCGTTGCCACCACTACCACCACCACTGGCATTGTCATTTTTGTCACCACCACCGCCACCACACTGCTAATGGTACCCCCAACACTACCACACCGTCACCGCCACCACCACTACCACCATCGCTACTGCTACTGCCATCGCCACCATTGCTATCACGTTGCCATCATCGCTACCACTGCCACCGCACTATCATATCTATTACTGTCGTCGCCGCTACCACCAGACTATGATTGTTGCTACCATCGCCACTACCGCCACCATACTGTTACTGTCGTCGCCACCGCTGCTGCCACCACCACCACCATATGATGATTTTTTTAATGTAATAAATTTTAAAATTTGAATTTTATTAAGTTTTTATTATTTAATATTAATAATTAGATTATATATATATATAATATGTATTAATGGTTATTATAACATATTTTAAAAAATAAATAGAAAAATAATTTTTAAACAGTTTTTGAAAAGCAAATAACAAAAATTAAAAACAGTTTATGAATTTTAAAAACCAAAAAATGAAAAACAAAAAATGTTACCAAACACATCCTTAATAATCAGATTTCAACCTAGGGGTATTTATACTCCTTTTTCGGCTGAATGTTTTAATTAGTATTGGTCCCTTGATTTGGGCTTAAGTGACCAAATAGAACCAACAAAGCCTCTATACGCATGGGGCTCCTGAGTTGCCCAACCTATGCATCTTTCTCGGCCTATTAGGCCAATACTTTAAATGACCAATTTAATATAACCTAATTGGATCCTCACATCTCATATGGAGTACAATTAAAGCCCATTTGGGCTTCAAAGAAAAAAAACTTCAGTCTGGTCAAGGAATTTGCGCATAGAAGGCCTAAGAGGCTCTCCTAGCTATGAAAATCTCTTAGGCCTAAAAGCCCCAAGCCAACATATATATATATATATATATATATATATATATATATATATTTCATTACATCTCATGTCACATTGACGGAATATACAATGTATTTCACCTAGATGCCAAATTTGCGACCCTATGGATTGTGTATCGTGGCAATGCATAAAGTATATGCATATTCTATTTCGAACAGAATTATTTGATTTAAACTCTTTAAATCGGTAATATGATATATTCATATTCATACATATATGTAAAAGTCAAAAGATGCTTATAGCCAAGCATCTTGACTATCCAAGTTGACAAAAAGTTAGTGGTTTAACTTTTATCCTTACATATACGGTTACCATATAATTACTCCTTCCATCATGCTTTTGTCTCTCATTCATGAATTGAATATTTTCATGTGTCAATTCATTCATGAATATATTGTATTCTTGTATTTTTTATCTTTATTTCCAAAATGCTCTTATGAATCTTATTCACCTTGCATTTCACTCTAGCCATAAATTTCCTAAATAAAGATGTACAGGAACACTTGAGATAAAACTTTCCACTTTGTTGGGATGGTGAGTTCTCAGATTGATCACTCAATTACCTTTAACTAGTTCATGCTATAGCTGATCTTCAAGCTATGTATAACCCTTCAGGAAGTAAAAGTAATGGAGTGAAATTATAGCACTTGCTGCTTAAGATATCTCGATGATCTCAAGTTCTATAATACTTGCACCACTAATATGATTAGATATTTTACTGACATGGCATTAGTATCCATGTGAAATTTCTCGCGATAGGTCCCCAATGTACTCATTCCTCTAACAAGCATTCACATATTAACTCTAATAATCTCATGATCGCAAAACTATTGCTTGAACTAGTCAAAAAGTAGAATATATGCTAGTCTATCCATATTAATAATATCTTGTTAGTACTATGCCTAGAGATGATTTAAATATTAACACACTTGCATACAATAGACATCTTATATCTTAACTAGTTACTATAACTTTGAAAAACAACCTTTCTTCATCAGTGTTTGGATTACTTGTTGCTGATTGTTGTGCTATGAAAGGTTGTTCTTCAGCACTTGTCCTTCTATTGGACTCGGAGAGATGCTAATAAGGTAACTCTTTCCCTTGCAAGAGGTGACTTTGTTCCATGCTACCTACACTTCTTGGGCATACGGAGGAGTCTATTAGCACAGGATCAGATCATCATTCTTCTTTGTTTTACTGTGTTTCTTCTTTTAATGGTAATACGAGTTTAACTAACAAATATATGATAAGATGAAAATAGCTCGAAAATATGTCAAGTGAACTTTAACTATAAATTAGGCTAAAAAAAAAAAACACTTGAATTTGTAAATATAAATCCGGCACTTGAATTCTTAAATGTTTTATTTGTTACCTAAATTTTAATTATAACAATTTTTTAAATGATTAATTTGGTACTTGAACTTTGTTGTACTTAAAGCTTGTTGCAATTAAAGTATGGGTGCCAGATAATGTTCTACTCCAAATGAAAGTTTTTAAAATGAAAAAAAAAATAATTTTTTTTTTTAGAAAAATGCATTTTAAATTATTGAACTTTAACTTTTTTTTTTTTTACATTAAGTTCCTATATTTTTAAAAATTAACATTTTCTTATACTTTTCAAATTATTCGCATTAAATTCAATTCATACGAGATTAGCAAAATTAAAATGCACACCCTATTGACCTCACTTTAGATAAACTTGAATTGTCTTGTGGAACCTACCAAAAAAAAAAAATATTAAAACGTATACAATCATTTCATATATGCAAAATGTAATGTGCTATATTTTTTTTCAATTTGTTATGTCTTAGTGAATCTCATAGTTATTTTAAGTTAATTTTCGTGAGATTAACAAAGCATACGTATTAATTTTATCAAATCAGTTTCAATTAGGTATAATGTGAATGATCCAAAAAAATATAAAAAAAATCAATATTAATTCTCAAAGTTACAGAGATCAAATATTGTAAAATGTTAAAGTTCAAAGGTTCGAAATGCATTTTTCCTTTTTTTCTTTGCATGTTTCTTGATGGATCACTCGCTCACCGATCGGTAGGAGATTTTGTCCCGCATTCCCAATGGTAGGGAATCCGATCGGGGAGGAGGATTTGATCAAGCTCTGCATATATTATTCGCTTTGGATCGAAGCCCTCACAGCTTTATTTTTGGGGACCTGCCCCAAAATGCGTATGCAGGGAGAAGGTGTCTATGGCCTTATAAGGTCCACTTTCAGCTCATCTCTAGCCGATGTGGGATAGGAGATAACGTGCGTTATCACTATTTTTCCTTCCGAGAGGTCTACGAGAGTGGAGGTCGTCGGCCGTGCCCTTGGATTGCGCCTGGTCTCATTCTTTCATCGCTCTCAACGAAAGCACCAAATGATGGATCGCTCGCTCACTGATCGGTAGGAGATCTTGTTTCGCATTCCTGATGGTGGGAGATCCGATCGGAGAGGAGGATTTGATCAGACTTTGCATATATTGTCCGCTTTGGGCCGGAACCCTCACGGCTTTGTTTTTGGGGACCTGCCCCAAAACGCGTATGCAGGGAGAAGGTATCCATGGCCTTATAAGGTCCACTTTCAGCTCATCTCTAACCGATGTGGGATAGGAGATAACGTGTATTATCTAATGATGGATCGCTTGCTCACCGATCAGTAGAAAATCTTGTCTCGCATTCCCGATGGTGGGAGATTCGATTGAGGAGGAGGATTTGATCGGGCTCTGCATATATTGTCCGCTTTGGGTGGGAACCCTCGCGGCTTTGTTTCTGGGGACCTGCCCCAAAATGCGTATGTAGGGAGAAGGTGTCCATGGCCTTATAAGGTTCACTTCCAGCTCATCTCTAGCCGATGTAGGATAGGAAATAACGTGTATTATCACTATTTTTTCTCCCGGGAGGTCTACAGGAGTAGAGGTTGTCGGCCGTACCCTTGGGCTGCGCCTGATCTCACTCCTCCCTCGCTCTCAACGAAAGCATCAAATGATGGATCGCTCGCTCACCGATCGATAGGAGATCTTGTATTGCATTCCCGATGGTGGGGAATCCGATCAGAAATGAGGATTTGATCGGGCTCTGCATATATTGTCTGTTTTGGACCGGAGCCCTCACGGCTTTGTTTCTAGAGACTTGCCCCAAAACACTTATGCAAGGAGAAGATGTCCATGACCTTATAAGATTCACTTCCAGCTTATCTCTAGCCGATGTGAGATATGAGATAACATGTGTTATCATTTCTTTTTTAATTTTTTCTATGTACTGAGAACCAGAAACCAATTATAGAATTTCGATGTATTGAAAACCCGAAACTGATTATAGAATTTCGTTATTTTGCCAAAAACTGATTTTATTTTCATAGATCAATGTAATAACTTTGAACACATTGCAAATTCAAGTTTTTTCTTGTGTTTTACCATATAGTCTGAACTCTGAATTGCACGAGAAAAATTATTCAAATAAATATATAAATTAGATTTATGTAGAATAGATAAGAATGTGTAAAAATATTTGTTTTAATAAAATGAAATAGTCTTTTTATTATAAGATTTCACCACATTTGGCAGATAAGTAGAGATGGCAACCGGATTGAATCTAGTGTTAGGTCTCTCGCGTTCAAGTTCAGATCATTCAAACTGTGTTTAATACATATATAATTGTACTAAAACTTAAGCTGAGATAAATGATTTGAGTGTAGAAATAAACAAAATTCATGTTACTATAAGAAAGTAAGCCGGCTGACATCATATAAAACCTAATGTTTCCAGCAAAAACCCAACCTACTCGCTAAAAACATCATAGAAAAATGCAAGAAAGTAAGAATCCTCAACTCAATCTATTCAGTAACAGCATATACCACAACCGATGCTTGAAGACCACGGTCCACCTTGAAATGTGCATGGAAAAACCTCCTTATCTGCCATTACATTATATACTTGGCTAAGGAGATAATAAGAGAGAACACAGGATTGAAACCAAAACTACATTGATCACTAAACAACCAAAACTTAAGCCTTTACCTCTTTGAAAGAATGTGAGATCATAAAATCTTTCAACACTCTCTCCTCTGATTCAAATAATACAATATGACTTGGCAAAGACCAGTTTTTTGCCATTTCAGAAGTAAAACCAACAGGATCCATCATGAACCGATCCGACTCATCAACTATTCCTTTCTCTTCACTGAGTATGAGATATCAGATGAAAATGAAAATCTCGAGCAGCATAAAAGGAAAAAAAAAAAAAGTCCCGAAAGAGGAGATATAATGAAATTAAATTCACCAAGTTCGAACCTCGGTGTGCAGTCTAGAAAACGCATCGGCAGATGGCGGTGCAGAGTAGAGTAGTAAGGTGTGGCATGGCAGGGCATCAAGAACAAGATACTTCTCACTTTCTCATTATGTGCTTCTTTGGATAAATAGATCATTACATCCTCTGTTCCCCTCTGTCATGACACATGAGAGCATATATATATATATATATATATATATATATATATATATATATATATATATATATACACACAAAAAAAAGTAAGAGTCTCAAAAAATGCAAACATCATGAGTAATTTATCCCTGGGAGATTTCCGTCCTTCTGTTTCCCTCTCTCTCCCCTTCCCTTTGAAATAGATTTTAGTTTTCTCCCATTTTGCTCACTCAACTTGTGTAGATTGAAGGAAATAAAAGGAATGAATGAATAACTCGGACAATAGTAATAGTTTCTTGATTTAGAAATATCAACAGCCAAGGAAAGTAAGCCGTTTTGAACTAAAAAGGTTGTAATTAACTTCATGCATGGAGTAATGATCTCCACATACCTGATGAACCAAACTCATATAGAGTGCCATAGGAATATTTGTAGCTAGCAAGAAGATGACAGCAAATCCCATTTTTAGTGGCCATTTGATACGGCATTTTGAAGAACCGTTGCCCTTACCATCTTGAGAATCAAGTCCGGACATCACAGCTAGTGTATATCCAGAAAACACCAAAGCTATTGGCAGCACAGGCAAGACAAACCTATGGCGCACAGTAAAATTAAAGGATAAGTTGCATTCAAGAATTCAAGTTGATGGCCTATTAATGCACTAAATGTCATTTCTAGAGAAGATGCCAGTAGATAACCTGAATTCTTTGTGACCCAATATGCTGTAAAGAACTAAAACCCATACAACAAGACCAGAAAGCCTCCTACATTGAGACTTGATGCTGCCAGCTATTGAAAATGGTAAGAAGGTGAAGAGCATGGCAGAAAATCCCTGAGAGAAGTACCAGTGCCACTGGTGAGTTCCATAGTAATCTCCACCAGAGGAAAGGAAATTGAACTTGAGAAAATTCAGAGGCACTAAGACCCACGAGCCATACATCAAACGATCCAACAAACAAGAAAGACCAAGCACCAAAGCCCTGACACCACAAACAAACATTAAGAAAATAACCAAGCTGTATATAAAATGTTAAATAGTAATAGCTATAACAATAAATGACAACTCTTCATGAATGCTTCCTGTAATTTTCAAAATATGGAACAAACACTAAATGCATTTTGTTGAAGTACCAGTCCTGTAATGCAGTATGTTTAATCCTTTGAACTTCACATACGTTGCAAGGGAACATGATAGCCCAAAAGTCAACACCTTGAGTCCCCAGCAAATAAAGCCAAAAGCAAAAAGAACCTATGTGTCAGAATGCAACATTTGCCTAGTAAAATACATTTAATATTCTCAATTCAATCAGCATAAGATCTTGCCATGAGATCTACATTATTCATTGAAATTAATTATGAATTACATATCTATTTCAGAAGCTAACATTGTTAAGAGAGCAAACTGAAAGGCAAATTCTCGCTGGATATATATAGTAGGTAAGGAAATATTGAAATAGTAATAAACAACTTCAACTTTCAATGGTCAAATATCAATGGTATTCGGAGGGTTCTATTTCTGAATTTCCTTCCACTGTAAGGTCCTAGAGTCCTATTATTCAATAACTATGGATGAAGTAGCTGATAAACCTCAACCCTAGTAAGATGTTTGCCATCCAAAACTAAAGTAATATTTACACCAAAGAATCCTTTTGGCATAAAATAAAAATTCATCGTCATAAGCGGAAATAAAGCAGTTATTACCGTCAAAGCCAAATAGTCAACCATGTATGCTAGAAATTAAGTTGAAAAGCATAATGGTGTATATTGCCACATCGGAGGGCATTTTTGCACATCATGTTTGATGGCAATGCATTCAAGAAATGGAACTTATTCTCTAGGAAGTTGGATGTTCATAATAAGAGGTGTATTAAATAACCCATAGTGCATATTTGCGATGGCCAACTACGGATACATGTATATAGAAGTGCCACTAAGAATTGCACAGATGTCTTTGGAGGCAAGTTGAGTTCATATTTACCTATTACCAGCATTTCAATACCTTTTCAAAAGAATTGACCCCAAAATAATATTGCCTAATTTACTGCACCGCACCATGTTTATCCTAAATGTTAGAAAAAAGTAATAGCTCATTTCTTCATATGACTTCCACTTAATTTCACAAAAAATAAAAATAAAAAGTAAAAAATTGAAATTAGTTGGTTAGACTGCAAATAAGATTAAAAAAAATAAACTCTAAATCAAGAATATTTGGAGTGAGTCTCTACACAAAGGGCAGATTAGAAGATACGAAAAGACAATTAGAAGTTCATAAAAATGTAAGCATTTAACAAAAGAAATATTGGATTCAAATTTGAGACGAGAAAAGTGAAGATGTACGAACACCTACCCAATGGGAACCACCTCCAGGAAAATGAATCTGAATTTATCACGTGCAAGAAACAGCTCGAGAAGGCCAACATAAACCCAAATGATAGCACTTGTAGGTCGAATTGCACATGCTAATGCTGCAATAACCAAACCCCACTTCCTTGAAACAGATGGTCCCTTACCAGGAAACTCTCTCATACAGGGCCAATAGTACAAACCCACCAGTGTAAGAACAGTTTCCAAGCTATTTGACAATGTACGATTAAAGCAGAAAAACATGAACCAGTTCACCAATTGAGAGAAGAGCTATAGTATAGTTAAGTATATGAACTTTCAGAAACATCAACAGGATCCCCATTAATAGTGAATTAGTACTGCTAGCTGGAAATGGAAAATAAATATAAAGCAATTATGGTTTAACCTTCGTATGTGTTGAATGTAGTGAGGAGAGTGAGAGGAAGAGAGCAATAGTGAGATAGTAGAAGGATACTGCCCATTTTGCCACAGAATAATTGAAAAGAATGTAAGAAAGTTTGTATAGGTACAAATCACCAACAGCAGAAAACAGGGCCTGCAGTAGTCGTGGGGCCTTGGCCTACAAAGCATGAGACAAGAGATATCAGTAAACCTTCAAACAACAGCAGAGTACACCTTCAAACAACAAACAAAAAGTACAGCTATTCCATACACCGATACACCTCAAGTATACTTCAGTTATAGAAATAATAAAACCAAAAATTAGTAGCCACTTCTGCCAATGAAAATCAATCCCACACATTGTTCCAATTATCCATGCAATTTGTATTTGCCATAATTTTTTCAGACAACTTTACGAGTAATAAGGAGGACAGGCATGCTTTTACAAAGGCAACTACAAATGTAAGTCAGCCCCACCACATTTTGCACTATGCAAAAGAAAAAAAAGACTCATCTCCCTGCATTAAGTCTCAATACACTAAATTCGGCAGACATGAAAAACGGTGCGAGGGTCCACCCATTACAGTTAATGGAAAAAAAATAGAAAACAACCCATTGTCCAATTTCAATTTGTACAGATTTCATAAATAAGGCTATAGAACCAATGACACCAACAAATATTTGTGGCACCATGCTAACGACCAAATTCTGAACTAATCACTTCACAAAATTGGATAATACACAGAAAATTAAAAATATCACAGAGCTTTATGCACATGATATCTAAACGAAATGAGTTTGAGGAAATTCGAAATGGTAAATCATGTTATGAAGCGCATTCTAGTTGAAAACGAAGAAAGAGATATGATGGAATAAAATATTACAAGCAACTTCATGCAAAATATTAAAACACAAAGTCATAAAGCTTACTTTACCATAAACCATGGAGAATCAAGACCTAATAATGCAAGAACTTTGAACAGCAAAGTAAACACCATAGGATGCAAATAGCTGCGAATGCCCTTCTTCCACTCCCATGTCAAGTGACCATACCTGCTAATTTAGGCAAACTTAAGTACCAAATCGCAGCATTTCCACTGCTTCAAAAATTTATATTATATGAAACTTGAAAGCATTTCATAGCAGTTCCACTGATTTGAAAAGGACAATGTCAAAAGTGAACTAAGTTGAGAACCTCACAAAAAATTGTTTTGGGTCTGCACATTAGGTACTCATCCTCTACACTGTAAACTCCATCCCTTCTTTTGCATTAAAATAAATAAATAAATTTCTCTGAAATGCAATTTTGTTCTTACGAAATTCAACTTCCATCAACCAAACACAAAGTACTTCCACTATAATAGAGAGTTGAAATGCATACCCAAACACAACGCGATGAGCAACTTCAAGGACTTGCCAATGCTCATCTGGATTAAAATAAGTCTGTATCAGCAGAGCATTTGTGATTCGAAATGCCAAACAGAACAAAAACACAGTCCTTGTCGAGGAAAAACAATTAGACATCTCAAACTTCTTTTCTTTTTCTCCATCCTTGAATCTATCGGGGTTTAGAGATGTGAGTTCGGAGGGTGATGATCTAACATAATTTTGTCTTTGCCTCATTCTGCTATCTATAAACACGTAGACAATCCAATAAGATTATTGAAATTGGGGAATCACAGCAATAAATAAATAAATACAGAGTCTGTTATGATGGTGTTTCACCATTGTTCATTGTTCACTTCGATTTAGAAATTAACTAGAATAAATTTCGAGAAAGGAAGAAACTTGAAAAACCGTAACCTAAAAGAGAGTGTGACCTGCAATTTTCCCGTTACCTATCTTACTTCATCAATTCTACCCTTGTCCTTGATTTCTTCCTTCTTAATGCTTCTTTCAATCACACAAACCCCGTCAGTTTTCTGCTTGATTGGATTCCAGGGAGGAGAGCTGCGAGAGACTTATTTCTCTCTTCTTAACATTAAATTCCAGTTCCACTAAGGCTGTCCGTCCGTTGGGTTGGGTAAAAAATTAAATAAATCCAACTCAACCCAACATTTATAAAATAAAGAGGAAATTACATATAATACCATTTTTTAATTTTGATTTTTAAAAATATCTCTATTAGTTTTTAAATTTTAAAAATATATTTTTTTAAATTTACGTTTTTAAAAATATTTTTTTTAGTTTTATCCTACTTTTGTCATTTTCTCAGTCACCACCATCTTATTATTGCTTGAAACACTACACGGCATCATTTTGATGATCATACTCCGTCCCACACAGTGTATTACTCGACTGAATTATCTTTTTTTGCTTGAAATTCCTGTGTTCAGTCCGCTGCTAAAGCAGAGAATCGTACATCTTCCCTCGAGCAAGGAAAGGGTCTTGGAGCACATAGAGGAGCAGTCCGTTTATAAGGACTTTCTGAGGGATCGCTTTCAGCTGGATCGAGCTCTCATGCTGATCGGAGGAATGCCAATCTCTCTTTCTTTTCTGAGAAAACACTCTTTTTCTCTTTTTGCAAAGTCGTCTTTATGATTCCGAATTCTCTTCTTGAAGGTTGCATCATCCGTGAAGGTCCTTGTTCTATTCTGGCAGTCAGAGTGATGGCTCCTCATTTGCATATGATATTAATTTCATGAAGTTTATAAAGGTCACTTAGAAAGCACTGAACAGGTAATTTGAGAATAGTTGAAATGAATATCCATAGTATTATTATATGACATATATTGCAGCGCTGTTTTGTATGAAGTTTTTGCATTTGTTTATATTTTTACCTTTTTAAGACTCGTGGGTGATGAAACTAGAGGAGATCCACAAAGGTATTTCATTTTCTTTTCTTTTATAATTGGACAAAAGGTTTGGAATGAGGTTTAAAGAAGAAAAATGGTTGCAGGTTGAAGAAATGAAAGATCGTGGCAAATACAAGAGGAAGAAAATGGAAATGGCTTATAATTACTATTATGCCTTTAGAATTTGAAACAGATTATGAAGCCGTGTATTACCAATTACCACTAGTAATGATTTGAAAGCTTTGATTCAAATTACAATGGATTTTGCTTCCTAATATTCTTCTCATGGCTTCATGGTTTTATATTTGAGTTTTTTCTTCTACTTTTTCCCGGGATCTTGAATTTTCTAGGCCTTAGATTGTGTTCGATCTGTTTGAATACTGAATGAATACTGAACGCAGACCAAGTGTTCGAATAAATGTTTGAATGAATTTTTACCCACCATTCTTTATTTCACCATACAATGATTTTCGTTTTTTTCAAGTATTTTTTTTTCTGCTTATAATATTAAAGTTTCAAAAGGTATAAGAAATGAACGACTTGTGGAATGAACCAATGGAAGAATTTGTGTTTATTTATCATTGAAGGGGCTGGGTTGCTTTGATTTGACTCTTTTTATTATAACATCAACTTAAACTTCGGCTTATTATTGACTCTTTTTTTACAACAAGGCTAAGGGAATTAATGGGCTAATACATCAATCTTTTAAATAATTGTTTGTTTGGTTTCAATTTATTTGAATGCCTTCACTCAAAGCAATTTAATCATGTTTATACGGTATATGTGGGAACATATAGGCCCGTTCTAAGAAAGTTCAATTTCGTGGTGGCTATTGTGAATTCTTGGTCGTCTTTATGTGGGAACACAAAATGTAAAATTGATTAGTCAAATAACATCTTTTTTGCCATGAATTGTCTTAATTATTAGATCTGCCAAACTCCATATTTCGTGACTATTTTCCTATTTACCAAACTGTTTTTCTGGTTCGTATATGCTTTTCTTGATTTAGTTGCACTGAACAACAGTATTTCTTAAGTCACAATTTGTAAGTAACCTTCAATTCAAAAGGCCCCTGTTCTTTTCTTTTTTTTTTTTTGAGGCCAACTAGCTACGCAATCCTATACTCTCGATAAGATTTTTTTTTCAATCAATTTTCGTGTATTTATATATAGATTATAGACTAAATGAATGGTATAATATTCTATGAGAAAAATCTTAATTTTGTATACATAATTAATAATTTATCATGTGCTCTTACTGTTTAATACATAATCTCTCAATACCAAAATTATATTAGTTTATTTTTTCTCACATGGATTAATAAATAGTATTATAGTTAAGGGGTAACTTTTTTTTATTTTTCTATTATATCTATTGTAAATATAAAATGAGTAATTAAAAACTATTAAAATAATAAAAATTACAATAGTTAATAATATATCATGAGAAATTCAATTGCAATTAGTATGATAAAATTAAATATGGTTATAATAAACAACTTACAGGTCAATTATAATATGGATTAGTTACAATTTTTGTACGAGATGAAGTAATATAATACATGCATGATTTGTTGGGTTTAGTTCGATGACTACTTGGACAAATGCTAGTACGAGGCACATAGAGTTTAGGCAGAATATACCAAACTTCCAAATTTAATTAATTAGGTTATTGCTTCTAATACCATCTAAACTTCTCAAGTCAAACTTGGTTTCTGATTACTTATATATGAGGCAAAATTTTCAAGCATTAGGTTATTATGTCGCACGTGCTTGATTCTTTGCTTCTGCTTTTGCTTTCACGTATCTGTTTTTCTGTCTGGATTTTGGTATACCGCTGGTATACCAAAATCCAGAATTGAGATTGACAATCCGGATTTTGGTATATCACTGGTATACCAGGTATACCAGCGGTATACCAAAATCCGAAATTGAGATTGACAATTTGGATTTTGGTATACCAGCGGTGTACCAAAATCCATAATTGAAATTGGCAGTCTGCATTCTAAGGTATACCAGGTATACCGGTGGTATACCAAAATCCATAATAAAAAATATGAATGAAAGATATACCACCGGTATACCTAAATGGAGAAATAAAAGTATACCACCGGTATACTAGGTATACCTTTTGGTATACCGGGTATATCACCGGTATACCAGTTTAAAAAAAATTAAAATTATATTTTACATTTGAAAATGCTAAATTAAATATTATTAATATATTTTTTAACTATTAATTAAAGCTTAAAAAAGTGAATTATATTTCATGATAAGTGAATAAAGAAAGAGAAATTTTTTTTTCAGAATGGTCTATATATTTCAGTTGTACCATTTCACATTTTGTGTAAACTAACAATAATGTATAACTGATAGTATATATAGTATACCAATTATGTATTAAAAAAATAGTCTATCTTGTAGCATTTCTGCAGGTCTTCCTATTATATCCAAATTTTTTACATTTTTCGCACCTCAATTTCACTTTAGATTCCCATCCTGACTTGATTCTTCTTTTTTTAGGTCTCCCTGCTTTAACTCTTTCAATTGGTGATAACACAAATTCTTCATCAACTTCAGTAGGTATTTTCCAAGCTTTCTTTTCAGGAATTGGATAGACTATTCCTTCATAGGTTGCTAGCATTGCATCTTTAGTGTAGTAAACTGAACAATATTCATACGGGTTCAAGTGATATTCATTCACTACTGCCAAAGCATGCAGACATGGAAATTCGTTCATTTGAAAATGATTACAGCTACAGGTTTTTTCTTTCATGTTGACCATAGAACTCTTGTCACATTCTTGGACAGTAAATGCATCATTGCTTGAAGCTTTCACCTGAAAAAAGTAACAAAAGAACATTTTTAGGTATAAAACACTACAGATTTGAACATATATTAGAAATACTTTTGAGTTTTGAGAAATAACCATCATTTTATGAGATGAAATGTAGTTTTTTCTCATTTTATCTTCATGATTGGCTGCAAGTGTTATGAATGTTGACAATGCTAGTTGTCTATTTCTGTAACTCCATTCTTGTGTCAATTCTCTCAAATACTCAACTAAAGCCGCTATTGGGAGTTCTCTTGCTGATTTATTAACTGCATTCATTGATTCGACTATGTTTGAGGTCATGATGGAGAACCTGTTGTTCAATGAATGTACTTTTGACCATTTTTCATATCCAATATCAGTCAAATATATTCTTATTCGGGAATCTACTTTATCAATCTCATCCATTTTGTACTCAAATTCTTCAAATGTGTATGCCCCAGAAGCTCCAAAAAATAAATCCTTAATCTTACTTGAATTTTTCTTGAACTTTGTCTTCAAATTATTCCACAAATGGTATGTGCATACACAATGGCCGATCTCTGGTAATACTTTTTTCGTTGCTTTCTCTATACTATCATGTCTATCCGATATTATGCACATACTTTCTCTTATACCATATATTTTTCTGAAGATCATGAAAAACCATTCCCAACAACAATCATTTTCAGAATCAACAACAGCAAAGGCTAGAGGGTAAATCTTACCTTCTGCATAAAATATGCAACAAATCATCAAGTTTCAAAAGCAAAATAAGAGGTTTTATTCCATTTAGATTAGTTCATATAAGTCTAGTTTGCAATTCCTGTTAATGTATTAGTGAGTAAATATTTATGAAGGTGACGAAATATAGACAAGCATATATATGGAAATATTTATGAAGCTGTTTTTTAATGCTAAGAACTAGTCTAGTTTGTAATAATTTTTTATTATTACAAGTGATTTCATGCATTAGACCTAACAGGGATGCAGAGAAGGAGCCAGAGGACAGGGTAATGGGAAATGGAGCATTATTATTGGAGCAATTATTTGCATTCACCAATGGCATATGTCATTCTACTCATTCATTCTCTCTCAACGACCTTAACACTGAAACAAATAACTATGCATAATTATGTATTCTCATCCAACTCACCCTTTAAGAACTTATATATGTGCGTGTACTGTATATGAGAATTTGAGGCACTTCTTCACTCATTATGCACAATTTTATATAGCACTCACTATAGTTGGACGAGAGGATAAAATTAGAAGGAGTTAATTAATTTTGTTATGAATTTTTATAAAATAAGAACGAGAATGGAACAAAAATGTTAAAAATATCATAGAAGAGTATAATTAGTTTATCATGGACAATATATTTATTAGGAGTAGATTATTTTATAGAATATTTGCTCATAAAAAAAATTCATATTGCCATTTTATCAAACACTTTGTTTACAGCAATTAAGACACCAAGTTCTACATCAGCAAATTAACAAATTAATGATACAAAAAGAAATAAATAACAACAATTCAACAAACTGATTTGAACAACCGTTTATGCCTAAGAAATCACCATCAAATACAACATCCAACTTTCAAATACAATTCAAATTTGATTTTTGGATTAATGTTTAAAATTTCACGTTTGAGAAACAAAAAACATAACTAATTTTCAAGAAAAACGGTAGAGGAGGAGACTCACCTTCAAAATCTTCTTCAACTAAAAATGCAGAGCAGGAATTAAGAAAGAGGAAGCTTCAAAATCTTCATCTAACAGCAGAAAGAAGAATACAAGAAGAAGAAAACGAAAGAAGAATGAAAGAAGTGGAAGGGCGAAAGAAGAAGAAAGAAAGGAGAGTTTGTGTGTGACTAAAAAAGTGGTATTTTTAAAAATAGAAATTTAAAAAAAGGTAATGTTGAAAAGGAAAAGAAGGTGGAGGTATTTTTAATAAGTAGTTCTATTTTTTGGGTAGTTTTGTAAAACTCCCTAAAATAAATGGTTTGGTGGTTGAAAATCAATCCAAATCCTTATAACTTACAATGGTTTGGAGTAGTTTGAAAATAGTTTGAAGCATATTAAATTATATATTCATCTTTTTTAAAAAAAAAAACTCTAATTTTTTAAATTAAATTTTAATAAATAAGACAATAATTATATTAAATTATAATTTATATTTTATTTAAAAAAAACTGTAAATTGTCTTTTTTTAGCTAAATTTCTTACATCAACTATAGTTTCTTAAGTAACTTTCACCTGATATTAATATTCAGCTCCCATCCATAATCAGCCCTATACTCTTCAAGGACCAAGGTATTATAACAAATCCTAGCAAACCAAAAAGACTTTAAGAATTGCAAGTAGAAATGTATTATATAACTTATAATCTCATGAATATAGAACAGCTATAAAGAAAAACTATACATCTTGATGCTTTAAAATTTTTCAGAAATGAGAAATCAAAGGATGTCACTGCATACTTATATCAAATGATCTCATTATAAAGAGTAGTTTGTTGCTTCAACAGTAATGGAATCCACAAAAACATCATTACAGTCTGCAAATCATAGAAACAATAAACATTTCATCAATGAGAATCTGGAGCCAGCTAATGCAGAGAAACAACAAAAAATATGTATCACAAGTGATAATCATTTTATGTGAAGCATATTATACAGCACAAATAAGAAAATGCAAACAATGATTTAAAGTACGGTTATTTGATACCATATAAAATAGTACATTATTTAATGCATATTCTCTTTCATTTAGGTAGCTAAGTATGTTAAATTATTTGTATTTCATGTAATTTTGTCTAGTTTATGTGTTTACTTGCATTATTGGGTAATTTGGGTGCAAAAAGAAAGGAGCAAACAAGTCCTGAAGCAGTTCATGACTCCGAAAGAGGCTCACGAGTCACACACAAAGTTCACGAGTCAATCACAAGTCCACGACTCATAACACAGGTTCACAACTCACAACAAGGTTCACAACTCATGAAGAGATTCACTAGTCGGTCGCTATTTCTCAACAAAAAGAGCACAAGTAGTGAAGCACTTCACGAGTGACTCAAGGGCTGATGGATCACGACTCGTGAAGGCTTTCAAGACTCGGTAGAGACACCTGCTCTCGAATGACATAACTTTTCAATCTACCTTTCCTCATTCAATAAGTGTTTTTATTGGGCATTTTCATGACAACATTTCATTTTCACACATAATTAGAAGAGGCATGATTAAAGAGGAATTCTCTCTATAAATAGAGATCCAAGATGCTGAAAAAAGGGGAATTAATCAGTTTTTAGTTTTTAGAGATATATAGTTTGTTTTGGATACACTACAAAAAAACTGCTAATTAATATCCGTCGCTAATGACCAAAATTCCGCCGCTATGATAAAATAGCGACGCCGCTATGAACAGTCGCTAAAAGGCCAGTCGCAAATATATTAGTGACGGAATTCATAATCAGTCGCTAAATTAGCGACGAAAAATTTCGTCGGTAATTTTTTTACTTCGCTAATTTGTAGTCCTAATTAGTCGCCAAATTATAATAATAATATTTAGTGACTACATTTTTCGTCGCTAATTATAAATTTATTGTTAAATTTAGCGACTAAATATTAGTCGCTAATATTATAGTTAATTATTTCGTAAATTATATCTATTACACATTAGCGACATTTTTCTGTCGGAAATCCGTCGCTAAATTATTGCATATTAAATTTTTGTTTTGCTGTATTTTAAAATTTTAATCTTGTATACAATGACTGCTATTTATTTATTTTCATTCTGTACATAACAATGATCTCGCACATACATATATATATTTATTCCAAATTAGAATATATTCCAAAATACACATACATATAGAAAATTATTTGAAACCTTACATAATATTATTCTCAAACAATCTCTCATAAAACAACAAAATAATAATAATATCGTACAATCTATGAAAGTAATATTCACTGCTAATCCACATAAGCAGAGATTTTCTAATAAATTTAAAGAACTACCAAACTATACATACAAAACAATGTGATATCAGCAAGCTCTCTGGTATTCCACATAAAAAAACCATTGTTTTGGTCAGACAATACAGCAAATTAAGGAAGCCATAATTCGATCCGGGTTTTGCCAGCTCCAAGGGCTGTATCTGTGATCCGAGGAGATATTACACGGACAACACAACCATAACTCTTGAGTATCTCACAAGTAACAGTCAGCCCAGAAACAAAATTCCAAGTCATATTATCTTCAACCTTGTTCTCTGAAAAAAGCTCTGATCCAAATGGTGCAAGAGAATGCATCTGGGTCTGAAACATAGCAATGTACCAGTTCAACTATACAGACTGTGATTAAAGTTGAAAGCAAAATACATGCATACAAAAACACCTTTACGTGTCAAAAAATTAATAGCATTTTATTGTATATTCTACTTGTCAAAATTGTATCAATTTCACACTTATATGTTCAAGTGACAGAAACTGCATCTCTAATAAGCACCTGTACTTGATGATTTGAATAAAAATAATATATATATATATATATATATATATATATATATATATATTCACTTGCAAAAAATTTCTTTTTTTAAAAAAAATACCATTTATCAATGGTCATCACAGAGCAGAGAGGCTATGATTTTTAAAAGAGCTGCCCATCATTTCAGGATCATTTAGAGCTGCACCATATTACTACCCTATTCTTATTACAACTAAAAGACAGCAGCTAGCAATTTTTTATAATTCCAGTTATGCTCAACAATTGTAAAGATTGATCCACAAATGCTAGAATTAAGGAAATTAAACAAACCTCTCTTGAAAATTATATGTACTTTGTCTTGAAATCAAAATTTTCAATGAATATATGATATTCTTTCTTAGGCGTGGAGTAGTACTTCTAATGAACTTTGTTATGCAGACAACTAAGCTAACATATGGATGTTTATTAATAAGAACAAGTGTATTGGATTGACCTATGAAGAGAGTCCACATGTGCCAATATTCTTTTTAGGGTTCATTATAAGTTTGAATCTAACACAACCCTGAAATGAACTCTATAATTGAGGGATAGGATAATACAAGGCTATGCTTGGATAAGAGCAAAAGTTTTACAACACACAACCTCTAGCTAGAGGTAAATTCTAGAGTCAAATCACAAAGTTCACATTTTCCAGAGAGCACATATTCCAACAAAATAAAGGAAATAGAAAAAATAAATTCAAAGAATAAAAACAATAACTAGAACTTCTAATATTTACTTAATTCCAATTATGAAATTAAAAATTGATCACTAAATTATACTACAAAATAAGAACCGGCTGCTTATAAATAGACATAAAATTATTCCAACATCTTAAGATTAATTTAAATAAAGATCCTAGCTTAATGTCTACACTTATTTATTTTTCTCTGAGCTATAAATTAAATTGTTTAGCATTTATACTTTTTTTTAATTTATAGCTGCACCTTTTTTTAATTCAGTTGCAGCAATCATAACATGCCTTCTGTATGCATATCTCAAGTTTCAATCAAATTGCTGAATTAAATAACAAAGTTTGGGTTGATCAACCCTACCCCAAAAATGTGCATTTAAGATCCAGTTACTCCAAATTCGTGCTCATGGAACATATAAAATGATATTTTAAGATATCATCGATAATGATATTTTAGCTAGGAAACTATTTCTCCTAGGGTTTAGAACAGATGTTGATAACAGAAATGAGACTAACGTTAGCTAGTGAACATGAAAAGGAGTCCAACTGTCCATGCACACCACGATAGAAGTGGAAATAAGGAAGTACTTTAACGTTCAAACTTTTGCATATAGGCTTATTCTCATTAAAATTTACTTTCAAGAACAAAATCTCTGGATGTTCTTCAGCTGTCCTGCAGAGCTGGACAATCAATCACAAGATACATCAGTGACATACACCAAGAACCCTTTCTAAAAAGGCACAGCAATATAATTATTTTTATACACATACAGACGTGCACAAACCAGAAAATAATAGCCTGAATTCATTCATTAGTTTATTCTTTCAAATATCAGATGATGATATACTACATCAACATATCCACATGTAAAGGAAGGGGAAGAGAGAGCGAGATTGACACCAGAAAGAAACAAGTTCCAAAACAATTGGGGACATGGCAGGTTACAATAAGCTCCAATCAAATATTGAAAAACAGGAATCATATTGAACAGAACAACAATACTGCGACTTCCATCATCAAACATTGATTTTCAATATATCTTGATATTAGGTCCAAATAATGAATACGGTTGACGGACATACCACTTTTTTTGTTACTTGATCATGGTATCAAATCAAAAAGGATGATTCCACATATTTACATCTTGCCTATTAGTATTGTTTTGTATTATTGACAACCTTATGATCTGTCTTGTATCCATCTTCAGCAAGTATATGATTAAGTTGTATATTGATTTCTCTTCAGGTGTAACTTAAAGTGGATACAGTTGTAGCTTCACTTAACCCTAAATGGTCACATACTTAGATGTGAAAACGAAATGCAACCTTCAAACCTGGAAAGATTCAGCCCAGTGACTGATAATCCATTGGAGAAGCTCATAGGGTCGATAATTGCAAAATTACCATAATCCAAACTATAAGCAAGGAAGTTAGTTTTTCAGCCTGCAACAAATAATTATCAAATAAAATAGCTCTATGGCTAGCATGCACAATCATAGATAAATAGGCCACTTCTAACACTCTCACAACCTTGTCAAATGAGGCAAAAATCCAGAAGCAAATTAGAATCTGCTTATAAGTTTTAGAAGCAAAGTCTAAAAGTAGGCAAAGAAAGACGGCGCATTAAAAAATTCTTTTGCCAACATGTAGAGTATCAAGCATTAGAACAGAGTATCAAGGGAGAGACTTACTGTTGAAGTTTTGAAATCTCAAGTTTCAAGATCCCAGCTTTCCTTTGGAGCATCTGAACTAATATTTAGCCCAAATTAGAGATTAAAAAAATTGAAAAGAAAATTCTCATGCAGTTCACCTCTAAGATATCATCCATTGTCAATTGATGTTGTCCCCACTACATGCAGTCCACCAGCTGACGCAACCTGCACAGGAAAATGATATAAGTTTCAGATATACTATTAGTTAAAATAAGGGAAAATATTAATTCAAGGGACGAATATAACCTCCTTCCTTTCCTCCTCAGTGTAGATTTTATATTCTTTAACAACCTGCAGAAAAGCCAGTCAGTTCAGTTCAGATCAGATCACCAACCTGCTCAGTAGTCAGTCAGTTCAGATTAGATCAGATCACCAACCTGCTCACTACCAAATAACTTAATTCCCCAAACATTAACTCAAAATTCACAAAGCATTAATTTCAAAGAAGAGGGAAGAAGATGAACTGAACTATCAGTTTTATTAATATGACAAAAAACTAGTTTAAGTTTAAACCTAAGTCATATTACTCGAATGTTTTCTGAAAAATGGTAATAAATAAAAGGAATTTAACCCAACAAACTTCAATAATTGGATTTAACCTAGCAAAATTCATTATATAATAAATAAAAGGAATTTAAGTCACTTAAATCTTCCCAACTAAAACCAAAAAAAGCTAAAAAAATTTTGAAAAATCCCCCAATTTTACCCTACCTTAAGCCAGATATTTTGGCAAACACTCAAATCTTGAAGAAACAACTCACTGGTATCATCTACAGGACAACAAACAGGAAGTTTAACTATCTTTCCCTTTGGGATTCGTATTTTCAAGTCAAAAAATTCAATGAAACAAAATGCAGTTAATCTAACATGTGAAATGAAGTTATGGAATAAGAAGATTAAAATAACTAAAGAAATCTAATTAACAATCCAGCAACCATATCATTCCTAGTCTAAAATAGATTCCCAAGTTCCAGAGAGCAACCCTAGATGTCAAATATTATGTATCCTAACTACATAGACCACAATATCAAGCAAACCTAAATCACCCTAATCCAAGGCAGATACATGTTTGAGAAGTAGAGTTGCCCCTTGTGGATGTAAGACGATCATTCTAAACAGATGTAAACATTTTAAATAAATCAGGAATATTTCTCAATTATTTAATTAAATACAATTTCACAAACCCATAATAAGTTCATATCTAAGTAGAAGTATTCTTAATTTGTTCTCACAATATGGTGAAAGGTAGGTTTTATATACATTGCAAGAAGAAAATGTTCGCAGATCAAAATGCTTTTAACCTAGGCATAGACCTGGAAATATCATTGCCACCGGCCAAGATTTCAGTGATTTCAACAACAAATGAATGTCTGCATCAGCAAATTTACTAGTATGATAATGTGAAGTGTCCTTCAAAATTTGAAGGATGGCACCAATTCTGGATATGTCAAGCTCCGATAAAGCAAAGTTCTTATTATCCTTTGAAAGAACCAAGAAAAGAAAAAACCTTTAATAAATTAACTATAAGATAATAAGTCACAATATTGAAATATATATAACCTAGAATGACAAGTTCATCTAAACCTATAATTCAAGCATCAAAAATTCCATCAAATCTATCAAGCGATCCTATTTGAAGAAGGATTAGTTAAACCTTAAAATCTACTAACCTACTAAAATCAAGCCTTTTGCATATACTCTAACCAATTAGAACATTGCTCAAGATGGTAACATGATGACAGTATTCTTTGCAGTAAATTTTGAGTCTTACAATATGGGCTCATTTCAAAAATTGAAAACAATTTATCTTAATGGCATTCATTACTACATACCAAACTTGAATCATCAAGAAAAGCATAAAAATAAATTTAAAGATGAATCCTAAACTAATAAGGCTTAACGAACTATATATTATACTAACCAATCACACAACAAACCCATTTGATTATATATATATAAATAAAATCATTTTAAATTTTATTCAAATAATCAGTAGGATAAAATTTGGTAATCACATACCAATTAGAGTGAAATTCTCCAATTTTTCCTCAATTTCGTCCATCACCATGCTCGCCGGAGCCTCGTCGGAGCTTCGTCGGAGGTGCACCAGTGCTATCCACCTATAGCTGGAGTCACCGGTAGCCCCTTGGTGGTGTTCACGCGCCCCAATGCCTCTCAATTTGGTCGGGATCTACCTCAAGACCCATCGGCATCTTCCTCTCCGATTTACACATTGTCGGTGATTGAGGATGATTGGTGGGTATAGGGAGGAGCGTCGGACCACCAAAAGTCTTTCATTGGTGTCCGTTCTTCCATCTAATGCTGGAGGTGGCCGAAATCTCGATAAGGAGCTATCAGTTGGAGAGAGAGATGCCAAACCGAAATAAAAATGAGAAAACAAAGACTAGACTGGTGGAACAACCACTGAGGAGGCCGGCGATGATGTGCATTGGTCGGATTCTAGGACCCTTTCTCTTTCCATTCTACGATCTCTCTCTCCTTCTCTCCCTTAATTCTTCCTCCTCCTTTCTTCTTCATGTTTCTTTTCTGCCCTTCTTTTTTTTCTCGAGAACTCTAAGAATTGTTGCCTTCTTTTTTTTTTGAATTAACCATTCAGTATCCGAATATCACTGTATCAACTAAAATGTTCGTTGCCAAATTTTGCGGAACTAATTTCATGAATAAAAAATTATAATATTTAGCGACGGAAATATTCGCCGCTAATTTCGTCCAAAACATGGCGCGTATACTTCCCACCAATAATTAGCGATTGTTTATTCATTCCATTGCTATTTCATCGCAAAAAATAGAAAATGTCCTTCCCACGACGGAATTGTAAAACATTCGCGAATCCGTCGCAAAATTTAAGACGAAAATAAGGCCGTTACTAATTTTATCGCTAATTGACAGTTTTTTTGTAGTAATAAATATTTTTACTTAATTTTTATTAGATGATGACAAAGGAACAAAGTTAAAGGAACAAGAGATAAGTTTCTTTCTCTTGTTTATCTTTAATTCAAGTATATATTTTGCCTAGTTTTCTTTGTACATTACAAATATGCAGTAGTATTTGTTAAGAACATATTTATTATTCTTATTATGAATGAAGTATGATTTACATGTATTTGTGTGCATTGATTTGCTATTTATGCTTGATCACCATTTTTGGCATGTTAGTCAATTTATTCGCAACGAGAGTTGGAATTCTTTAATGGAAAAATAAATGAATGTACTTAAAACATTGAATTCCTTTAATTTGACTTAAGGAATTCACTTTGAGGGATTAAAGAATTGACATAGAACTTCATAATTTTTGTTTATCTCTATAATGGCACGAGAGTGCTTATAGACTCTAAATGAAAACATCTTTACTGACAACGAGAGTTGGTTTAAAGAACCTTGGTTAAATTCACTAGTCACTTTATTTATACAATTACCTGCATTTGTTCTTAAATGAATTACTTCTCTTATTTCTAATGTATATTCATACTATCATTTAAGTTCATCTTTAATCCAATTTGATTTAATCTATGCAAAGTAGTCTAGATATTTAATTAAATACATAATCTTTATTTTATTCGTTACCTATCCATCTACTCTTTGTGGTTTTAATACAAAATTTATCCCATTCCCTTTGGAATGATACCCTATTCATCCTATACATAGTCTAGTGAGACTAAGAGTTCAAATAAATCCCCATCAGATTTTTGCGTCATTGTTGGTGAGCGATTTAAATGAATTTTTATTCATTAAAACAAAGAAGTTGTTGTTTTAGGATTGTATGTTATTAGTTAGTTATTTATTTTTGCGTATGAATCCCTAATTTTCATTTTATTCTTTGTAAAAAAATCAGATTTTATGGTTTGGTAACTTGGATATTATGATCCTAGACTAATGAAAATTTCTTTTGATTTTGTGCAGGGAACTTAGGAGAAAACAAAAAGAAGAACTTAGATTGATATTAGAAGAAGTACAAAGGGCCAAATTGGAGGATGATCAAAATATTAAGAATATGGAAGCTTTTTCTTTCTTTGTTATGTGGTATTCTCTTCTCCACCTACACCATGATTATCAGAGGAGATTTCTATCTTTGTTCTTTATTTTACCTTTTTTTTTCATTTCTTCACATTGAGGACAATGTTTGTTCTAAGTGTTGGGGAGTATGTTTGTGTGTTGCATGATTGTTTGTGTTTTATATGTTAGTTGCATGTGTGTTTGTGTGTATTTGTTTTCAACTAGACTTTTTAGTAAGTTTTATTATAAATCATTGTTCACTTTGTATATTATATAGGGATTTATGTTAAGTCATTTACCTTTTATGCTCATTCTATTAGTGTTTCAAAGCTTTTAGTATGTGTTTTACTTTTTTCAAGTTATCTCTTTTTACTTCTTTCACCATTTTAGGTTATTTAGTCTTTTTACTAACTATATGTTGAGGTTAGAAATTGCTCATTTAGTTTAAGATTTTTGGGTTTTAGTTGCCTCATGAAAACTATAGTCATAATACTTATCTCTAGGCCTTTCAAAAATGGATGAGGACTAGTGAAAAAAAAAGAAAAAATAGAAAGCAAACAAAGCAAGATATATATCCAAAAGTTCAATAGAGTTTGGGATGGAGCATAAAATGCACTCAATACTACATTCTCTTACTATTTTAAATTCATGGGATAAACTCTAAAAGTATACCCAGGTTCAAAGAAAAAAAGTCTAAAAATGACATGAGATTGGATTAAGGGTATGTATGCTTATAATTATCCTAAAAAGGCAACTAACAATCTTAAAACCTTAAAGTTTATGATCAATGTTCTCTCTTTTGAGCATGTTTAGTTTTGAGACTCTATACTCTTGATGTTGGAATTAGTAAACTTAGGTGACTTGTTAAATTTAGAATACATGATTTAATAATTGATTCGCTAGCATTTTAAGTCTTTAAGGTCTTTGATTTCTTTTCAATTTGATCATATATGCATAATGAACAATGCTCTATAGTACAACTTAGTTTAATTTGGCATTAAATGTTCTCATTCTTTTCTCTTGCTTGAGGGCAAGCAAGGTTTAACTGTGGGGGAATTTAATACCATATAAAATGGTATATTGTTTAATGCATATTCTCTTTCATTTAGGTAGCTAAGTATGTTAAATTATTTGTATGTCATGTGTTTTTGTCTAGTTTATGTGTTTATTTGCATTGTAGGATAATTTGGGTACAAAAAGAAAGAAGGAGCAAACAATTCCTGAAGCAGTTCATGACTCCAAAAGAGGCTCACGAGTCACACACAGGCTCATGAGTCACGCACAAAGTTCACGAGTCAAACACAAGTTCATGACTCACAATATAGGTTCACAACTCATAACAAGGTTCACAACTCGTGAAAGAGGTTCACGACTCGATCGTTATTTCTCAATAAAAAGAGCATGAGTAGTGAAGCACTTCACGAGTGACATAAGGGCTAATGGATCACAACTCGTGAAGGCTTTCATGACTCTGTACAGATATCTGCTCTCAAACAACACAACTTTTCAATCTGTCTTTTCTCAACCAATAAGAGTTTGCATCGAGCCTTTTCATGACAACGTTTCATTTTCACACCTAATCAGAAGAGGCATGATTAAAGAGGAATTCTCTCTATAAATAGAGATCCAAGATGCTGAAAAAAGGAGAATTAATCAATTTTTAGTTTTTAAAGATATACAGTTTGTTTTGGATAAATATTTTTACTTAGTTTTTATTAGATGATGACAAAAGAAAAAAGCCAAAGGAACAAGAGATAAGTTTCTTTCTCTTGTTTATCTTTAATTCAAGTATATATTTTGGCTAGTTTCCTTTGTACATTACAAATATGCAGTAGTATTTGTTAAGAACATGTTTATTATTCTTATTATGAATGAAGTACGATTTACATCCATTTGTGTGCATTGATTTGCTATTTATGCTTGATTACCATATTTGGCATGTTAGTCAATTTATTCACAATGAGAGTTGGAATTTTTTGATGGAAAAATAAATGAATGTACTTAAAGCATTGAATTCCTTTAATTTGACTTAAGGAATTCACTTTGAGAAATTAAAGAATTGACATAGAGCTTCATAATTTTTGTTTATCTCTATAATGACACGAGAGTGCTTATAGACTCTAAATGAAAATATCTTTACTGACAATAAGAGTTTCTTTATAGAACCTTAGCTAAATTCTCCAGTCACTTTATTTATACAATTATCTGCACTTGTTCTTAAATAAATTACTCCTCTTATTTCTAATGTATATTCATACTATCATTTAAGTTTATCTTTAATCCAATTTGATTTAATCTATGCAAAGTAGTCTAGATATTTAATTAAATACATAATAATCTTCATTTTATTTGTTACCTATTCATCTACTCTTTGTGGTTTCAATATAAAATTTATCTCGTTCCCTTTAGAACGATATCTTACTTATCCTATACACAATCTAGTAAGATAAGGGTTCAAATAAATCTCCATCAATATTAAACTACAAATACAATCCTAATGAAATACTTTTTAGATGCATATACAAATATAGGTGCAATTACTGATGAGTTGCTTGTTCTTGTGTATAATTACAAACTATAAGTCTATAATTACAAACTAGCAATGAAAGTAACTCATTCCTGATTTGATCCTTGAATTATAAAATAAAAAATTTCAAAAATTAAGGGGCTAATTGGCCCCTCTTCCTTTCTATGTGGCTGCACCACTAGAGAAGAGAGATCTTAGGCCATGAGAGCAGGAGATAGGGAGAAAAAATAAAATGGTCAGTTTTATAGAGATGAGCTGAGGTTAGAGAAAGCCTAGGGCACATGAGAGATGGTGGGAACGAGAAAAATGAGGTTTTAAAGAGATGAGCTAAGGGCAGAAAAAGCCTAAGGTACGAGAGAGATGGAGAAAACGATGAAAAAAATGGTCAATTTTAGTAAATAACCCGATGATCCTGACCCACAATCTTTAACCTGACATTTATTCATTAGAAAAAAATAAAAATATAACCTAACCCAAACTTAAACCTATTCAAACCATTTTTTCTGGTTTGGTCGATTTGATTTGGTTGGGTTGGTCGGTTTATACAAGTATCTGAATAGTCCTAGGTTCCACACTTAAAATTACCCTTAATTAATATTCATTTAACTTAATTAATCACTCTTTGACATCTAATCATGGCGACTTTTGCATTTAGGATAAAAACCAATTTTCAACTGGTTCACTGGTTTGTCTGTTGTTCCATTTCAAACGGGTTAATTTTGGCTTTTTTTGCTATTCCATTTTTTTACATTGAATTAAACCATATCAATTAAATAAGAGAGAGCAAAACAGGATTGAAATAGGATCGAATTGGTTTTTATATTCTATCTATTCAATGATTATTTTTTTAATTATTCACCTTTCTTTGATTTAGTTTGGTTTTAATATAAGAAACTCGCGCGCGCGCGCACACACATATATATAATGCACGATTGCTTTACTATAACTTTAATATTTTAAACATAATTACTTTATATATAATATTTAAAAGTTGCATTAGCATTTTATATTGTGAAATAAATGTTCAACAAAGTTAATTTTTGATAACAGGGCCTAGCAGCAACCCAGTTTATTCATAAAGAACCATTTAGCCCGGTTCACTAGCCTAGCTAGTATCATCTTAGCAAAATGTGTGGCTACACTAAATATTGAAAGGATCTATTTAGTACCATGCAGAATCTGGAATCACTCCGGGTCATCAGAGTGGATACCTCTTTCCTTATCCTCTCTATCAAACTAGGAAAGAGGACGTTTATCCCATTAAAGGAGAATAAGAATCTTTCTAGGAAAGGAACTATACTTATAGCTACCTAAACAAAGAAGAACTCTGTGTTTATAAATAGAGTCCGAATCAGGTATGAAACCTAAGCTTTTCACCATTATCTTCCTTAAACATCAAATTATTAATTTGACTGTCGAAATCTCCCTCGTTGAAATATCCTAACTGATTTTTTCGTATTCTTTTTAGGTGTTCGGTCACAACAAAGAGTTCATCCTGTCATCAATTTTGTATGGGTCAAAAAACTATATTAATTTTTAAATGTTACTATTTTATGAGTTATTATTTGAAAGTTATTTGATTTTATTTCACTTTTGTTGTTCAAAATATATATAATAGCATAAAAATTAAAAAGGCTAAAAAAATTTCGATAACTCAAAATCAAAAAGATGAAAATCAATCGATTAAAATAAGGTAAAAATCATTTACAAAATTTTTGTTATTAAGTGCCTAAATATTTATTTTATAATATATAACTTCTGAAATTTTATTTTTTTATACATTAAATCGTCAGTTAATGAAAAATATAAAATTAAATAATACATCCTGCAATTCAACCACAATGATGTGTTATTATCAATATTCTTGTCAGTTTGAGATTGAAATATTAATAGAAAATGATTATTAACTTAAAACTGATTAAAAAAATATACAAAAATACATCAAATTAATATACAAATGCAAGTATTAAAGGTGTGTGAAACAATATGTATAATTTCATTTTACATATTCTGTCCATTGAAAACTTGATGAATTAAAAAATAAAAACTCAAGGCTCAATATTACAAAATAAATGTTCAAAAATTTAATTCAAAAGCTTGTAAGCACATTTTTTTCTTAAAATAATTATGTTTATTTTAGTTTAATTTCTTCCTTAAACTTCAATTGATTTGATTATCTTTTAAAAAAAAATCAATTTTTTTAGATACTTGGGTTGAAATTTAATGAAATTATCCATCTATGTATTGGTTTATGATATTTCTCAAAATATCTAAAAAAAGAAAGAGACTGGGATTGAAAGAGTCATGATTCGATCAAATCAAACAACCAGCCGAGACTTGTAAAAAAGAAAGACAGTGCCTGATCAGATCAGGATAAGCATTATGATACCTAATTAGTGTTGTAGGCTATTTATAGTGGATTTTGACATCAGATATCAAGACACTAGAATACCTATAAATAGGCTGCCAGGGTAGGTAAACCAACTATAACGGGTAGGTAGCTCTTGTCAGATGACACAATAAAGAGAGGATCTATCAAGTCAACTAGTCTAATCAAATGATGTGATGGTTGCATCTTTGCTAAAATTTTCTAATCCGATCGGATTGCTTTTAGGAGTGGGTGGACAGGGCCTAGATTATTGATCCGTCTTGTGCCTTAGCCCAGGAATACATTGGGCATGAAATAATAATGTGAGCATTATCATTTGTGCCCCCACAGATAATTCAATCAGTATTTGTCAAATGCTTCCGATCAGTTCATTCAGTCAAGGTTTTGTTGACTAGACTTTTCAAATTCCGATAGAATTTTGGATGCTTTCGAATTCCAAACTTGGATGATATTTTGAATTCATTTTTTCATTTGCTCGATAAGTAATGCTTTATTAATACGGTTATTTAAGAGGGGCGCCTATTACTCTATTTGGTCTAATCAAAGGTTACCATGCGACAGGATCATTTCGTTACCTGTGTTTGACTTGTCGAAGAAGCCATCTCCTGCAAATATAAATAGTTAGTTTAGAAACACTTTCTTACCATTTGGACATGTGCTCTTTTTTCCTTTCTCTAAAGTTCTAAATTTTCTTCCTTCAAGCTTTCAAATTCCAACTTCAAGATTTTCTTCACTTCATCCAAAATTACTGCATATTTTTGCCAAGTAATTTCTTTTTACTTAGATATCTAGTAATTTCAATTTACATTTTAGATTCAAATCCATCTACATTTTTTATCTTCGTCTTCATCTTTGCCAAGCCCCTATTTGAACATCTTAGGGTCTGCTACCTAAGAGCATATTAGAGATTCCTTTTTGTTTATTCCTTCTTTAAGAATGGCTTTAAGCAGTAAACTGAGTGGATCTAGTACCGATCATAGTTTGACCTTAGTTTTTTAGATTCATATAGAACTAAGGACCCTATAGAAAAAGCATAGCAGATTAAATGTTGCCCAAGTGAGATAGATGCAAGTTGTCTAATGATGTAATTATTTTATCATGTCCTTTATCCATGTTGATGATAGATGGACAATTCAAAAATCCTTTAGAATGGTTCATCAATTTTTAAGATTTTTTGGAATACGGCTTACAATTTCTGTTACATCCATTCGATCAAAGCATTCTTCGAGGTTATGGAATTGCACCTAACCATTTGAATTTGAATGGATAGAGAATGGGACAGAGTAGATCACTCGGAGTTGCTCCGTCTCTTAAGCTTTTCACCTACTTCTTTTACCTATCTAAACGAGAGGATGGGATAGAGTATTACTTTACTGCAAGGAACAAAATGAGGGTTTTTACTTTATCCTTATTTGTAAAAGGTTTTAGAGAGAAGTTCCTTCTAAGCGGGCATAAAAGAGGTTTTGGCACGAGCTTTCACCGAACACCAAAGCCTATTCTTATGAAAGATCTAGCTTCTAGATTAGTTTTGTTCGAGTTTGATATAGAAAATTAACAAAATACATGTAAGATCATGAAAACGATCCGACCAGTTCGAAAACCTTTTTAGCTTCTCTTGATGAGTGTGAGTCCTAAGGATTTAATCTCGTTTTGCATGAATGAATGTTTTCGTCGTTCAAAATTTATCATTTTAGACTTTGTGAACTTATATTGTTCTTTTTTTCCCCTTTTCAGCTTCCATAGATCCCAAGATGAGAAAGCAGATAGTTGAACTGGCTAACAAGGCTCAAAAGTCACGGAAGAGGAAATCCCATAAAGGTGAAGATTAAACTGCTTGGCCTATTAGGGTGAGGAGGCTAACCCTGAGGAATGAAACTTTTAAGGAGGTAGAAGAGGTCCTTCTTCAACCAGTGTGTCTTGAGTTTTTAGCCAATCGACATAAGTTTATGGGGATGCACCTTCCGAATGGGTTTCTTCTGAGCAAGCTACATTAGAGAAACTGTTTGCTGTTGTTGTCACACCTTCCTTTGAGATCGAAACTCTTCCTATCAAAGAGGTGTTATCTCAGAGATTCGATCAGGGGTATTCTGTTCAAAACCCACAAATGTTGGATTACCTGAGTAGAGGTATCATGTCAAAAAAGACATGAATGGCATAGGTCCAATTACTTCCTATGGCAGAGAGTTAGCCGAAATCAATCTCGAGACTTCTCGAGTAAATGTCTGTGAATTACAGCATTTCTCAAATTTTTCTAAGTGCAACACATTTATACCCCCTAGGAGTATACATGGGTGCTACAAATGCAAGGAACATTATAACTAATCTCATATGACAATAACTTAGTTAATATTTTTTAATTAACTTTACATGGAATACATTTAAAATAAGCCTTTACAATGTATACAATAATGTTACACAGCTAAACAATACAATCTTTAAACGAACTAATTTAAGATAATTTCATCTCAAATGTAGCATTTTACATAATTATTACTATAATCCATATCTAGAAAAATTCTCCTTGAACCTATTGATCATCCTTTTATGCACGTCCTCCAACTACTACCTATTTAAGAAATAGTTCAAACTAAGTCATGCTTGATAATTATCACTAAGTTTAGCTAAACAATACATAACTTGTTACATACTAATGTTGTTTTAACCTATTACATGCATTGGGCGAACATGAATGTTATTCTACTTTTCTATAACTTATTTGACACTTAGCTAGATAACTTCTTTATAATTACTTACTCTTAACTATATATTCATGTTGATTATTTAATCTTTTTTATCAAAGGCAAAATTACTCATAAATCTTATATTTAGTTTCCAATTCTTAAATTGTCACTCACACTTAAGTATTTATCAACTCATCTATCACTTTGATACATTCTAACAAAGGCAAGAACACTTTAAAACTCCATTTTGAGTTACTTTCCTAACTTGCCACTAACACTAGAATACTTAACAATATACCTAGTATTTGTTTTGGACTCAGAATTAGTATCCTAATCTTTTTACGTATCCCAAAATTGAGAATCAGAACCACGTAGTTCTTAAGCATCTTACTAATGCCATGCTTTAATTATCGTACGACGAGTAACTATGCTTGATACTAATTCAATTCACATACCTCAACTTGAGCATATATCATATATTCACTCACTTATAGTTATTAATAACTAGCAGTACATTTATATATCAAATTCTAAAATCATATAACACATTGAGTTTGCATATTCATTTATTTGTATTTGATTCGTATATCATGCAAAGTGCATGTTTCTTATGTTAGTCCACTGACTTATTCCATACATATACATTGTATATTACTATTTTTACATACTCAATCCCATCGATACAATATATAATAACTATGCTATATATATATATATATATATATATACACACACACACAAAAACACACACACACCCTTACATATAACAATTTATGTCAATCATACTTTCATTAATTCATATAAGTAAACATATTCATATTCATATATTTATTACTTAATCATATAACCCATAACATTATTTATCATTTTCTATAATCATATGCTTATGTACTATGTATGTGGATAATAAGTATCAATACTGTGGATACCTGAAGGTGTCAATACTGTGAATACCCAAAAGTATATATCGATAATGTGAATACTTGAAGGTATTAATTTTGTAGACCCAAACGAAATCAAAACTGTGATCCCAAAAGGGGATAAATTACAGGCCCAAATGGGGCCAATACCATGACAACTAAATTTGTAACCTATAGGCATGTCTATTTATATCTATCCATAACCAAAGTTCATGAGTAAGTAATAAGTCATCTTGTTATATTAATGTTAAATAAGCACATTTCTCATGTTCATTCGTGTAAACGCATTTAAATGTATACATATAAAATATATACTGTGATGTCTCTCTATCAAGTTCTATACACAACCATCATTCTACTTTTTATATCATTTGATTCATTGCTCACATAGAATAAAAATTTATGAGTAGGTACATACATACATGCTCTTAATGAAATAAATCCTCATTTCATGCATATTCATATTTTCATATTCTCCATCATATTCTTGAAGTAAATTACAATACGATGCATGTATAACATTAAAATAAATAGGCCCATCAAAGATATTAATCAATTCTTAATCATACATTCACTTAGATCAAGCATATTGTTATGATACAAATTAGTATAGTTACGTTTATATATTCGCTTTATCCAAATTCAAGTTTAACATGCATTTAGGTATTTTGAATTAAAAGACTAGGGTGTAAAAAGAAAATAAATAAGGAATAGGCATGTTCCAACTCGATACGAGTGGTGCCGACTCGTGACAAAGGCTGAGTGTGCCGACTTGTCACAAATGGTGCTAACTCGTGATAAGATAAGGTTTCCTGATTCACTTTATTTTGCATTTTTAATATGGTTCTGGTCAGATCATGCCAATGGTCTTCTATACTTTTGTTTCTCTATGTTTCTAGTTTCTAAAGCATTAAAAATCAAGTCATTTGGACTTATAAATCAAGAGATATTACTAAAATACTATAAACTACCCTGGATGGTAGGGTAGCAACTATCATTCCACTTTGAACTAGATTTTGACACTCTTAGAGGCAGAATCAGGTTCTCGCCTCTATATGTGAATTCTAAATATATGAGTTTAGTTTAATATCCAGCTAGAATAATCCTATTTAGAGTTTTAGGTGCTGAGATATGGTTAAATTACTAAGCTTAGGTCATACGAATCTTATTATAGAAATTTCACTGAACATGATTTGGGGTACAATTCAACTCATACATATAAATTGCCATTAATTCAACACTCAATCATTAATTACACATCTATAACCATGCATATACCATATCAACATATCAAATATCCCTAAAATCAATTGAGTGAGTTCCCATACCTCATTTGAAGCTTCCTTATTTCTTCTCTTGTTCCTCATCTTTACCTTGGCCTTTGTTTATATCTTTTCTAGTTAATCTCAAAAAATTATCATTTCATTTTCATACATCTATTGATTTCTTAATCTAACACACATAGAGGAAGAAATTAGAAGAATTAAACTTACTCTTACTCATCTCAACTTTAACACTTATATGTTGAAGAGTTCATCTCTCTCTATAGTCTGCAATTCCTTTTCTTCATCTATGAGTAGCATTTTTAGAATGCTTTTTAATGAAGAAGAAAATAAGAATAAGAGAAGAAGATTTAACCCCTTTTATGTCACAAGTGGCCAACCATCACTTTCTTAAAAAGGCAAAAAATTTTCTGTATCTTCTAGAATGAGCACATGTCCAATTTTTATTGGATAATTTTTTAAGTCCTACCGATCATGTCTCTTCTACACAATTAACACTCTTATGCACTTCAACACTTATGTTGACATGTTTGAATCCTTTCAGAGTATTTCTTAGGGCATCACACTAAGTGTTTGAGATTTTATTTTCTTCGAATCTTAAATAGGTTATTCAGAGGGCAATGCAACTTTATGGTGAAATCTAGTTTGGAAAGAGAAACTTATTATAAAGACTCTATCGGAGAAAATATTGAAGGAAGATCTAGAGGCTTCCAAGGTTGAACATACCTTTCAGCTTCAATCTATTTTATCCAAGATGTCTTCCTAAATAACTTAGGTTTTCACTCAAGTTAAGAAGCTTCAGGTAAAGGTGGAATTTATGGAGTTAATCAACCAGCAAGTCCAAGAAAGATTGAACTTTATTCACCAAAATCATTAAAAGAATCTAGGTGATCGGAAATAGCAATTGATGAACTAGATAGTGGATCTCCAAAGCGACCTTATCACTTATCTACAATTAAAGTGTGACAGGCACTTTTTTTACCAGGATTTCATTTTTATAGAAGATCCCATTTCACTTCCCGATCCTCTTGTCAAAGAGGAGGAAGAAGAAGAAGAATAAGAAGAAGAAGAAGAATAAGAAGAAGAAGAAGAAGAAGAAGAAGAAGGCCTGAGCAAAAATGCTAGGAATGCTTGAATATTAGATACAAATTAGGACTTCCTTTATTTTCTTCTTCACTTATAATCAAAACTTTTATATTAATGAAGTTTTTTTTTCGATCAGGATATTTGCTTACTCTAAGCATGATATTTTGCTGGCACCATAAATACATTACTAAGTGCTTATTTTCTTAGATAATCTCTTTCGAGAATTATTCAAGTAAATTCATCAAGTTTTAAGTGTATGTTAATAAAGAATGCGAGTCTTAACTTGGGATAGTAAAGAATTCGAGGCTTGCACGCATACCTGATTCCATTGATCAGAATATAAAGCCAATTTAAAATGTCATAAATCTTATCGAAATTAGATTGTCATTACCTTGTCAAAGTTACTCAACACTTTAGTCTGACATAGGTTAAGATACGACTGAGGGCAACTTTGAAAGTGGTTAAGCATCAATCATAGGATTGAAATTTAATTCATCGATCGAGAACACATCAATCAAGAAAATGAGTACTTCAATAAAATCATCAGTCATGTGACTAGGGTTTAATACGTCGATGTGTGTGTGTGTGTATGTATGTATGTATGTATGTATGTATGTATGTATGTATGTATGTATAGGAGAGGGTTTAATACGTTGATGTGTGGTTAGTATGTATGTATGTATGTATGTATGTATGTATGTATGTATGTATGAGAACATCGATCGGAAAAATAGTGATGAAAACATCAATCTTTATGGCTTGGAAAAGGATCATTTGTCTTCCCCGTAAAATGATCCGATCGGATGAAATAGCTCATCCATAAGCTATCCGACAGTTTAAATTATTCTAGTTAATTCATTGGATTTAGATATTTAATTTATCACGCTTCTTAATGATGTCGCTTTGTTAAATGATAAACTCTAAATAATTGGCACATTTAGTGGTTGTCGTTTCATTCTTTGTGCTTTTATTATGGCAACTTTTTGTCATTTAAAAATTCGTGGCTATTCGATTTTAATTCTTTGCTAATTGAGGATCGCCTCGTGGTTATTTACATCAAAGGCTCTTCAGATTGTGAGTCATGTCTTCCAAGAATTTGTATAAATAGGTGTATTCTTTCAAATTTCCTTGAAGTGTTGAGAACCTTTATTTATTTCTTCTTTCCTTTTTTGCAACTTGCCTTTTTTTTTTACTTTCACCATTTTAGGAAGATGAATGAATTTTATTCCCTTGATGGGTCTCCCCTTATCACGGCACCACCTGTTGATAATAGGTGAATGGCTGTTGAATCTGTATTTTCCTCTCTATTTTCTCCTTTTCCCTTTGTACTTTCCATCTTTCATCATTTTTTAAGTCTTGACGGAGTGCAACATGGAACTATGATTTATGGATGGGGAATGGCTGGAAGTTTATGCTTTCTTCTCCATTTTTAATTTAGCTCTTGGTTGAAGAAGAAGAAGAAGAAGAAGAAGAAGAAGAAGAAGAAGAAGAAGAAGAAGATTGTAGCACTATAGGAGTTGATAAAAGCACCAAGTCATTGTTTGTAGAGATTTAGATAAGTATTTTCTTTATCTAATGTACCTCTTTTTACTTGAAAATTTTAATTAAATTTCCAACTTCTAATTTATTTTTGTTGCTTCTTTATTCTGTATAACGATAGTACTTAAAAAAAAAAGCAAATAATCATTTAATGATTTCTAAAATTTAATCAAAATTGTTTAAAGGATGAGCAAGCAATTCGACTGAATAATTAGAACTATGGAAATATCCCCAAAACTCGGTTGAGGAAGATGAAGAAAATATTTTTCCTAATTGAATGATGTGATTAGGGTAGGCACAAACTAGAATAACTTTATTTTATCATACCCTTTTACGTCAATCATGTGATTGATATTAACTTTGTCGATTGGAAAAGATAATAATTTGTACATCTATCATTTCGATTGGAATTAATCAATCATTTCAATTGGGATTCATCAATCATTTCGGTAGGGATTCATCAATCATTTCAATCACATTCATTAATCATTTCAATTGAGATTCAATTATTTGATCGGGAAAAGCATTGATCTGGATTAATAATAATTTATACATCAATCTTTCAATTAGGATTCAATTATTCGATCGAAAAAAGCATCAATTGGGATTAATAATAATTTTTTTATTAATTTTTCGATTGGGATTACATTCTTTGATCAGAAACACATCAATCGAGAAAGCCAAAGCATCACCTATTAATATTATGAGGAAAACTCAATAAAAAAATTCTACCATCAAAGGAATACATTTGCACTGGTGTTAGATATTTAAAAACATGGCATTTAGGATTGGATTTACCTATGTACTTGGCCATTTTAATTTCTCTAAATCTGCTTCAAAGCTCAACCTCCCGGATCTCCTTGCTGAATGGAGAAACAATGTCGCCATCAAATAACGGCTTTTTTGGATGTCCTAGATCAAGTTTTTTAATCTGATGAAGGAACCACCTCTCATTCTGATCAACTATAAGATTGTCAAGCTCCTCAGTCTCCTTTATTAACCTTTTTTTTGGGATACATATGTATCTTGAATCACTTCTTAAATTGGTGGGGAGTGAGAAGGAACATTTTAGGGTATGAGTTGTTAACTCCTTTTTTAGAGATGATTTATCTTTCTTTTAGCCATTCTATCAGCTTTTTATGCTGGAAATCATATACTGGATTTGAGCTCTTTAATGGGTTCCTCGATTTGCAATCTTGTGCCCTTGCATCTTCTCATATCTCATCTTGTACTTTTGCTCTCTGATTCTCTCATGGAGATCTCATGGTTGTTTGCCATTTTGGACAAATGTGAGGATATATATGCCAAAATCCCTAATGTTTTTCTTCAAATCCTTCATCGCGACGAGAGTGTAATTAGGTTGAGCCATGAGCTCCTGGTTAAATGCTCCTAGAAGATCTTCATGAGCAGGGGACCTAAGAGGGGTCCTGCTTATCTCGTTTATTCTTGCAGCTAACCTAGGTCTTTTGCTATCATAATCAGAGTGATCATCAGTTTTGGACCTTGAGTGTTTGGGTTGTCTCTTTAAATCTCCCATGACTCTCAAAGAAAGTACCAAATGATATTTTTCAAAATATCTCAAGAAAGAAAGAGAGTGGGATTGAAATTGTCACGATTCGATTGGATCATACAACCAGCCGAGACCTACAAGAAAGAAAGAGAGTGCCAGGTAATACCGAGATAAGCACTTCGATGCCTAAGTTAGTAAGACCTTTAGAAAGAGAAAATGTAGTAAAAGGTCTCAAAGAGGTATTTCCTGGTGCCCTTAGTGTTGTAGGCTATTTATAGTAGATTTTGGCATAAGATATTGAGGCACTTGAGTACCTATAGATAGTCTAATAGGGTAGGTGTACCAACTATGATTGGTAGACGGCTCTTATCAGATGATACGATAAGGAGGGGCTCTATCAGGCCGACCAGTGCAGTCAAGTAATGAGATGGTTGCATCTTTGCTAAACTTCTCTAGTCCAATCGAATTGCTCTTAGGAGTGGCTGGATAGAGCCTAGATTATAGATCTATCTTGGGGCTTGATTCAGAAATATATTAGGCTTAAAATAATAATATGAGTATCATCGGTTCATAAATGATTTTTTAAATTTTCTTTTTATAATATTTTTTTTTTGAGAGTGATAAGAAGTTGAAAGTTAGAATTCTGAGCAAACAAAATAGATAGATTCTCTATTTTAACGATTTCCAAGAAATTGTCAAGTTTAGGCATTATAGTCTATATATAAGATATTACTTTTTTAGTTTTTGTTTCCAATTAGCAAATTTGGAACTCTAGAATCCAAATCGAAATTAGAATGTTTACTCATTTCTTTTATTTAATTTACGAAATTGTTTGGCTTTTAAAAATTCTATAATATGAATCAATATCTATTATTTTACTTTAGCTTTCAACAAATAAATATAGGCATTGCTGAAAATTTGAATGCATGATTGTGTATGAAAAAATTGTATATTAATAATAGTAAATGATGATGATTAATCATTTATTTTAAATAAATTTTTTAATAAATATGTCAATTTTGATTCAAATTCATCTAAAAAAGTGATACCGAATCGGTTTAAATAATAATTAATAAAAAAAAAGTACATAACCCAATTCACAAAATTAAAGGCCAAGCCCGATTCCAATGAATCAGGTCACATGTAAGTCCAAATAATCCAAAATTTCAATATATTTTATTTTTAACCTCTATTCAATTGCTTTTGTTTAAACTAAAGTTTCCAATTCTACCTGTACAGGTGATGCATAAAGAATTTATATTATCATAAATCATTCCACCTTTTCTTTCTACTTTACAACTAAGCAAATTTTGTAAAATAATGATATTTTGGATATTCTCGTATGCACATACATACGCACACATATGAATGAATGAGTGAATGTATATATTATTTTGTTGATGTATAAAAAATTTATATTATTATAAATTATATGATACATACAACATATATATACATAAAGATCTATATATGTACGTATGTGATAATGCATATTCATACATATATGTATGCATGAATATCCATATATTTGCTTACGCACACACACATATGTGTACATATATATACATACATAATAAAATCCTGAACTTTTAAAATTTTTTACGCGGAATCTAAAAAAATAATATTGATTAGATTCTTATATTTTAATAAAAGATAGCATGCATTCCCTTATAAACAAAAAAGTGTATAAATTTCAATTGCCGTTAAATGACACGATATTTTTTTTTTCCAATAAGGTCTAATGTGAAAAGATTTAAAAGTTCAAGAATCTAATAAAAAATAGATTTTGCCAGATAACACTCTATTAACGACAATTAAAACACAAGTACTAGTTCCCTTTATGCAGGATTGGGTGTTACCAAATTATAGAGATTTAATCAACATTTATTTTGACATCCAATACAAAAAATTTAAAAATTCAGAGACTTGAAAATATGTTGTCTTATTTTTATTGTTTGATATATTTAGATAAATTAATTAATATAAAATGATATTCTAATTAAAATTTTTATAATAAATATTCATAATATTCTTTTAGTAAAATTATTTTTTTTTTGGAATTTGTATATATTATTATTACAATTTTAAAAGTAATTGCAATATATTGATATTCAATAAAAAATAATATAAAATTAAAAATAATATATTGATCTCAAATTGACCGAAATCAACCCCGCCCATAGTTGACCTAACCTGAGTCCGTCCAATCCGACCATTTGAAAAACACATGCACCAATATTATTAAGCAAGGAAAAAAAATTCATCAAAATATATTAGCCATATAGCACATATCAACACAATTGATATGGAGGGAGAGCACAGTTTGATTTATTATTATTATTATTATTATTATTATTAAGTTCAATTAAGCAAAAAAAAAAAAACTTTGATAAAAATTATAAACCAAAATGTAATTAAATTTAAATACTACCTCAATCGAACCGATAACTTAAATTCTCTTAAATCTAAGTTTTGAACTAGATAACCTACTTTGTCTAAACCTAATATAATTAGCTTGGATTTAGTTTTGCATTATTTGGAATTCATAATTGACATTCAAAAATCTAAAATCAAATTTCTCTTCAGTTTAATTCATGCATATACAACATAGGAGTATTGAAAGAAAATCAAAAATTTCAAATTCATGCAGGTGGCATAATAGTCATACCAAATAAATTAATTAATTAAATAAGCACAATTTGCTGCATTCATTTTGATGAACTAAACTTGGACACCAAATTCTCAACTAATAATAAAAAAAAATATATATGAAAATGAAAATGAAATGTAATGAGCTTTGGCAAATTTTACATCAATAATCAACCCATGAGAATACACTATGCTACCACAAAAATCTTGATCATAATATAGACCACCAGAACCATGGCAATGTGCATTCATTTAATTGTAATCAGAATAATCAAAGTGGATGCATTATATCCAAAAGAATTGAACCTGCCTACAGTAATGTTGAAAAAAAGAGAAGATGATCTTCAAGTAATTTACCTTGGCACATGAAAAATATGACTCATATTTCACTACTAAGTGTAAACCCACCATTTCAAGTCCTCATCGTCTCCTAACCTTTCGATATGTACTCTTCCAAAGCATAGGTAGTAAACATCAAATATTCAATTCTCCACCAGAAGATTATGTTCTGCGGCAGATCTAATGTGACAAAGGTTCTTAATCAAAAATCCTTTCTCCAGTTGAGAATAAAACAAAGATGAGAGCGCTGAAAATGCACAGCAACCCAGGTATGACAAACACAGAACTCCAGCTTTCAGGACTTGAAAGATCTGAATAAGATGCTTTAGCAGCTTCAAGAAGCTTGCCGGTAAGATCAACCCCAATGATGCCAGCTAAAGTACCAGCAGTGTTAGAAACTCCCATCACTATTCCTGCATATCGCGGAGCAATATCCATGTGATTCACAGCAAACCCAGCCCTCCCAAGTGCCAAAAAGCCGAGAGCCACAGAAGAACAAAAAACAGCACCGTTTGATGTTCTGAAGATTGGAAGAGCCATCAATGCAATTGAAGCAACCAAGAAACCTGTTGTATTTAAGAACTTTCTGGTTTTAGTCACAGACAATATTCTTTTGGTGATCAAGTGATCAGCAACTACCCCACCAATATTTGAGAATATGAACATGTTGAGATAAGGCATCATCTTAGAAGAACCCATTTCCTGAAGACTGAGCTGGAGGCCCAGTTCAAAATATGTTGGCAGCCAGTTCATCAGTACATACAACGCATAATGGAATGTGAAATTATTTACCACAATTGCCCAGATTGGTAAGCTAACAAAAATTCTCTTCCATGGAATTTTAGCAGTTTTGATAGCACTACCTCCATTCTCCATTTTTGCTTTCTGACTGGCTTTGGTTGGTAGCAATGATTCTCCAAACCCAGCAGCAGCAGCTTTTGGATGCTCAGACCTAGGAGGATCGCTTGCATACATGTACCAAAGCAGAGACCAGAAAGCACCTAATGCTGCTTCAGCAATGAACACAGATTGGGGGCCTTCAAATTTTACTAGACTTGGAAGGAGAAGCATTCCCATTGCAGCACCTAGGTACATGCCAGAAGTTGTAAGAGATACAGATCTGGACCTTTCATGAGGTGGAACCCATTGTGCCAGAACAGTATGAATGGAAGGGAAAATGAACCCTTGTGCAACACCAACAAGCAACCGGGCCACTACCAAGAGTACAACTCGATTCGGGTCAAGTGGGATCAAAAAGCAAGTTGATGACCATAAAACAAAAGAAAGGAGAAGGACCTTCCGTCCTCCTACTCTCTGGGCTGCCCATCCTCCAGGCACTTGAGAGCATGCATAACCATAGTAGAATGTTGAGAGTATAGTGCCTTTACTTGATTGGTTCACCCCAGCAGCATCAGCTGCAACAGTATATGCAATAGAGAAACCCACTCGTTCTATATAACAAACACAAGTGCAGATGAAGGTTAAAATAACAATCAAGTAACGATTTGGGAACCTTGAGTCCTTCATACTCTACCTTCACTTCTACGTTAGTTTTTGAAATAAAAACACTTTTTTATATATCACTTTCTCTCAATCCTACCAGCACAAAACACTTTGATCATCTGAGCAGCTCCATAACTCTTGGGAAATATTCCCTGATGTGACTTCACCTGGCGGGCAAAAAAAAAGAAAAGAAAAGAGAGAGAGAGAGAGAGAGAGAGATAAGAAAACGAATTCACATTTGATACAATTGTAATACTCAATGACTTGCACGGAATGTGGAATCAGCAATGAACAATTGTACAATGCTTGGCTGTATAGCAAAAGTGAAAAGTATTACATTAAAAATAGTCAGTATGTGGAAAATACACTGGAGAAATAAGCTGCCCAAATACCTAAGCCAAGTTTTGAGAGAATAAGTGGAAAAAATCAACTAACCCCCTTACTTGCCCAGGCCAATGCCCAATACAAAAATCATAATGATGTCTACATTTGACAGATACCTGGGACAAACAGCTCCTAAGTACTAACAAAAACTCCTACTCTTTTTACTTTCTCAAAAAAGAATTCGTAACCCTTCCCTATTCACAGCAAGGTAGCTGCAACCTAAATCAGATCTTTCATCCGCAAAAATGTGGATACATTAGTGTGCATCTCTCACAATCCACCCATGCGTGAAGTATAATAAAAGTTAGCTTCTTACAGCTGAAAATGCACGCCCCAAGTACATATGATCTGTACATAAAGCTCAAAAGGGAGAAGCTAGAAGTCATGCTTCAGGATATTTATATAGTTCTTAAATTTTTTGAAATTGTGACTTTTCAGTTCAAGTTTATTACCATTCTTAACTATATAGATAACCCAATCAAAAAGGAAAAATATAATTTCTATTTAGCAGGCAACAAACCATAAGTATTGCAAGTTTTAAGTATGTGGATATATGCATGCAATGTAGGATTATGCATTGCCATTCCCTCCTTAGTGAGTTGACTGTTATTTGGGTGTAAATTGTAACATTTAAGCCATTCTTAAAGTGAAACCTGCAATCTTATAATGCTGTTATAAAATTCGAAAGTTTTGATCCAAGTCAAAATTTGGGATTCTTCCGACAACCCAAATTAAAAATCAAACCTCACATACCATTCCATAAAATTAGAGCATCAAATGAATCATGTAACAGCAAAATTTATCATGCACACATGCAAAGAGTAGAACAATTATCAGCAGTCCACATTCTGTCTTCTAATTTTGTTTTGAACATGATAAACACATTTGTAAGACACCTATCACATAATTGACACTTTATCTCCATTAATTACTAGACCAGATCTTACCAATCAAAGATCAAGCTGCAGAAGACAAATATTAGAAAACTATAAAGGTTAGTGCCTAAAACTTGTTATGCACCTAATGCATTCTCAAGTAATTATCGAAGTTATCTACGAAATTCTTTCAGTACATTTTAACGCACAAACTCTGCTCCCTAAACAAGCACATTTTTATTTCTAAAAAAAATTAACACGTTTGCATCCGAAAATGTAACTTACCTAGATCAAAGCCTGCTGTTCGTGATCGCCCGACCGCGCGTGTCCATCGCCATTGAAAGAGACCAGCAGTTGCTCCTGATTCAGGAAATTGCAGAACAAAATTAAACCAAAGAATTAAACTATAAAAAGAAAAACGAAAGAAAAAACAATATTAAAACCAAAGTCAACGTTTTCTTTTTAATTTTCTACTCACTTCCACAATGGAGCAACACATAAACTTGCGTTAAGCAAAAATTTGATAAATGAAAGTGAATGAAGGCCGAAACCTTTAGTTATGAATTTAGAAAATAGCGAGAGAATGTTATATATACATATATATTCAAAGATTTTTCCAGTAGCCAAAGGAGAAAATAGAAAAGAAACAGGATGGGAATGCGAAAAAGGTTGAAAAACTGCAGGAGTTGTTAGAATAGACGGCGGTGGCGACGGCGGTTTTTGGCAATCGCTGCCGGAGATTAGGGTTGACAACGCAAGGAGAGAAAGGAGAGATTGCAGAAAGAAGTCGTTGTATGCTCGCATCAAAGCGTGAAATCTAACCGCGTTAATGTGACAGAACACCTAACTAACTAGGATTCTGTTTTTTTATTAAAAAAAATTAAGATTACTTACACAAGTTATTAAATTAAGTTCTAATGTTATTAAAATTGAACCTGACGGTCCACCTGATGTAACTAGGAACTACTGGTTGGTCCGATTCAATTCTATAGGTAAAATTAGAAGAGATTGGTTAATCGGTGATCATATACATTTAGCTTTGTACCCAAATGGAAGAAAAGGGACAAATTAGAAGAGCCTAATAGAGAGATTACGAAAATTGTAGTAAATGTAAGAATAATAAACAATATTTTAAGTATAGAATTTATCTAAAATTATTTATAATATAATTAATTCAACCCATTTAATTCATTTAATTTGGATTCATACTATGGCTCCTACTGATCTTATTAGGGAGAGAGGATTAGAGGAGTTTGGAGGTACATTAGTGGATGAGTCAGATATAGTTGAATTCTATATAGAAAAATTAGGAAGAATATTGCAAGAGATCAATTGTCTGCAGGATTAGCGAATTACTTGTGCAATATCACCATTACAAGGTCCAACTTATGACTGGTGAAAATTAGTGCTTTGTAATTCTCAAAGATCCACTGAATTGACATAAGACTTTGTCTTTCAAGAAATTGAGAAGAGATATATTACTAAAGCTTACAAAAAGGCCAAATGGAAGGAATTTGTAAGCCTAAAAAGCAAAAAAAAAAAATTGATAGTAGCTCAATATGAAAAGGAGTTTAGCTGACTCAACAAGTATGTACCAGATGCACTAATGATCGAAGACTTCAGGCGTCGGCAGTTTGAAAATGCATTGAATGAAACTATTAGAGGACCTTTAGTAACAATAACCACCATACAGTCAGTGAACTGCTATCAATTGGTTTCGCCTGCCTTAAAAGTGGACGAGTCTAAACAAGTAAAGCAAAAGAAAGAACAAAAGAGGAAGTCCCAAGATAGTTGAGTGGTTAGTTGTAAGAAGGCTTGTGAGCCTCAAGGTAAGCAAATTACCCAAAGTTCAACTCAGAAGTTAGACTCAGTGGTTAGTGCTACATTACCTTCTAATAGAGGTAGCACTTCACCGATATGTGAGCATTGTAAAAAAAAGACATTGGGGTATGTGTAGGAAACTCACTGGAGCTTGTTTTAATTGTGGCAGCATGGAACACGTGCTAGCCAATTGTCCCCAGACCTAAAAGAGTTTATCCTTGCAAGTAAGTGAAGGCAATGTTAATGTTTTTGGAACTGGTAAAGGTAGAGGAAGTTAAGGTTGAATAGGTCGAATGCCATCTAAAATGGTAGAGAAACCTGCCATTTCTGATACTCCAGCTCGAGCGTATGCTATGATTGGAGAAGATAAGGATAATCCAAGAAGACTACCTGGTATGTTTAATATAGTGTTAATTTTCATATAATGCCATTATTTAGAAATAGTGTAATGGCATATTCAGTAATGAGAAGAATTTTGAGGACGAAATTCTTTTAGGGAAGAGAAATATAAGGTTCCAACATATACCCTAGTAGCATTTGAACATATATAGGGAGAATATGAAGTGAATACTAAAGTTTAATAGAATCAAAGATTAGTTTAGGATATAAATGGTATTGATGTAAAAGTGAAGGGTAATTCAGTAAATTGTTAAATTAGGTTAAGTATGCATCATTATTTGAGAAGTGTGGATTAGTATGTTAAAATAAGTTAATATTGTGTGTAATTGGTAACAAAGATTAACTAGAGGGAATAGAGTGCAATTTACATTAGATTGACACTTGGACCTATGGGAGATTAACTTGTGTTTATCTAGAAAAATCTTGAAATCCCTTGATTTGTGGAGAGATGCCCAGTCCCTTTAGGGTGGCTGAATTCATAATTTAGACACCACTTTCTCTTTAAAAATTAGACACAAAATTGAAGGGTTAAGAAGGCTTAAAAAGGAAGAGCAATTCAAGTGCATTCTAAAGCATATTAAGGTAAGATTAAGTGGGTTTTGACATATATTCCATCTTCTTTTATATAGTTCATTAGAGACTAGAATTATAGAGTTAATATGGGGATTAAGCTATGAAATTGATGTGTATTTATGCTGTGTTTTAGTTAGAGAAATTATCAAAAACAAAGGGAAAGAGAATGACGATCATTAAAAGAGCTAGTTGGCCAATTTTTAGGTATGGAAGTTTTATATTTTCTTGTCATGTATTTAAATTGATTTAAGTTTATGAATGCATTGTAAATGATCTGTAATTGATGTTAGATCCCAGAAATGATAAAAAAATAAATGAAAAAGGTGATTAGAGTTATAAAGAATTATTTAATGAAAGCCTGTCATATCACTTAAACCAATTTTAGTGTAAATGATATAATTTTCTCTATAGATACCCTAATGAAGTAATTCTAGATGGAGATTAAATATAAGACATAGATCTAAAACTTTGTAAAAGACATCCAAATCTAATTCTGCCTCTAAGGTCCTCTTAGTGTAACTTGAATTTGATCATGGCTGCTGCTCTGTCATTTGGAGTAGTCTGTACTATTTTATAAATATCTAAAGATATGAAAATTCAAATGGCCTGATTTTTATTGATATGGAAACTAGAGACATATACTTTTTAGAAGACCACTTTTCTTAAAAATCATTTTTAATATGCCAAAAATCCTACACACATTAGAACATAAAAGCTATCTGTTGAAAAACCAAGGCCTTGAATCGACCCGACTGAGCCATTCAATTAATCCATTCTGGTCATAGCATTTTGGACCGACTAGAATACAATCGATCCAGCCAAGAAAACTCTAGTTCAACCAAGTCACTCCCCTATTTTATCCTATATTTGACTTTTGAACTTCAAAATGTTACCAAAATTTATCCGAACTTTCTTAAACACTTTTAGAACAGTTTAAAAACATATATAGGGATATAATATGTCATGAAATACATGTAATATATGATTGAATATTGAGATATCATTACAAAATAAGCCTAAACATAAAAAAAAAATTATAGGCACGTGATTTAGTTTATGCAATTCTTAACTCTACATATCAATTTTATATATGTGTAACAATGTAACTAGACTAAAATAGTATAATTGAGGACACACACACACACTCATATATATATATTTCACACACAAACACACACACACACACACACACACACACACATATATATATATATTTCATACACTTTGGTGAATGTAAATGAATATGAATAATTGTATTGACAATGTTACAAGATGAATATGAGCATATTGAATTGTATCTCAAGTGTAATTGAATATAAGTGACTTGACATATTGAAACTGTTGGATACTTTAATGTGTATATTGACTACATGACCCCAAATGCACTAAGTGTAATATGATTAAGTGACTAAAGATTTATTGAGAGCCTAAATTTTACATAAAAATGGATATATAGACATACTTATAATGGATAGTGAGTGCAGCTACTAGTGTAGATACCGAAAGGTGTCTAGTGTTTCAATACCTGTTGGTATCTAGTGAGTCAAGACTAATATGTCTCTAGGGTTTGATATTTATCTCCAGTATCTAGTGTTTGTTCCCGTTATCCACTATGAATGGGAATTTAAGTAATAAAAGTGATCAAATTGATGAATAATGATGAATGAGTAATAGTGTAAATGCTTTAGTGTCTCATTGTAATGCTAGTGTTTCTTATTGATATTGTTAGTGTGATTGATAAATGGTATTGAGGTGTTACCCAATGCAAGAAACTATTATTGTGAATGTATATATGTTGTGATATGATAAGGTATGCTAATTATTAAATGATATTGTGTAATAGTTATTGGCATAATGTATTATTTGTATTTGAGACTTTGTCAAGAAGAGAATTGCATTATTTTGCTCCCTATTGAGCCATTGCTTAGCACAGATATTTTTTCCATGTAAGTACACAGGTGTAGAAAAGAAGTGTTAAATTTTTAAATCAACATCTACAGGCCACTAGGGGTAAAGCTCGAAGTCTAAGTTTGGTATAAGTTTTTTTGTAGTGTGTGATGTAATGAATATATGTAATATGTATATTGATCCAGTAATGTAAATACATTATAAGAAATTTTGAATTAATATATGTATTTGTATATGTTAAGATATAAAAGTGTATATAATTGAGTAAGGTAATTTAATAATGAAAAGGCATGATTAAAGAGATATAAAGAACTTGTAATTAGAAGAAAATTTAACTAGATGAACTTATTAGGACTCATAGTGTTCTCATATTTCTTTTAGTGGGTATGAGGGTGTTACAGGCCAAATTCTCTCTTTAGCCATAGATAATTTTTTATTGCTGCCTCAAGTGATTTCTCTTGGTTCTTTTGCCATTCCCTGATGTGAATTAACATTGGAGGTATTTTACTTTGGATACTGTAGTTTACAACAACCCAATGCGAAGTTATTAACTGTTTAATATATCCTCAAAGGTAAATCATGTTCCACTTAGTTAGGTTCTTGTAATTTTATGGCAACATTTTAGATATTAGGGTTAAAAATTTTAAATTTCTGTTTTGTATATGATGCATGTAACTATAGAACTCCAACATGTATTAAATTTGAAATTTCTTAAGTAATTTGCATTTAAAAATTGTCTTACATATTTAGAACCTTGTTTAATAAAGGTGTGCAAAATTCGATCTAAAAGACCCAAATAATCTTACCTGATCGGAGACATTTAGGTGCAGTAATTCAAATTACTAGGGTCATTTCGGGTTGAAAAATTGGCAAAATTTTGGAGTTAGGTCAAGTCAAAATTTGACCTAATTGAACACATATATATATATAAAGTATTTTTTTTCATTTTGCCCCCCTCTCTCTCTCTTCCCCCTTCCATCGATCTCTTTAGATCTCTCTCTCTCCCCCCTCTCTTCTTCCATTGGTCTCTCTCTCACACTCTCACACACACACTCTCTCTCTCCTCTATGCTTCCATCTATCTTTCATCTGCTCTCTACTTTTATCTCTTTCTTGATCTCTGTATTTCGATGTTTCCATATGTCTCGCTTAATCTTTGAAGATCTTAAAGCTACTACATATGTTTTCGAGTTTTGTTTTTGATTTCTTGGTAATTGGAGGAGATGAAGATGGGTATAAAAGAAAAAGAAAGGAGATAAAGATGGCTTTGGACAGATTCAAAGGCAATTACTTTTTTTTTGAATTTTTTGAACTTATTTTCTAAGTTGTATAGATAAAAGACTGCTTTTTTTTAATTTTTTCTTCTTGTGTTTGAATAGATTTTGATAATTTTGGTAGATTTGAACTTTTAACCTTGAATTTTTCTACTTATGTTTTAGATTCTATACTATGCTTTTTATAGCTAATACCAAGTAATAAAATAAGCTTCCTTTTGTGTTATATATATATATATATATATATATATATATATATATATATATATATATATATATATATATATATGAAATTTTTGCTTCCTTCAGTTATTATAATATACAGTGATATCAAGACAAATAATTTTGTTCTTATTTTTATTGATATGTTACATCTTCATCTATAGTTTCTTCTCTTCCAAATGAGGTATTTATTATTTTCTTTTTTTATATATAATTTTGGGTTAGTCAGGTCGGGGCTCTAAAAAAGTAGGATTGATCGAGTAAGGGGTTCGAATATTATTTAGGATCAGTTCGAGTGTGGAAATATCCAATATTTCAAATCTCAAGTTGCTTGGGTCTCAGGTTGGGTTGATCAGAACTCGACCCATACACATCCCTATTGTTTAATGTGTTTGGAACACAAAATTTTGTGTGAGTGTTGGGAGGATAAAGGATATTATTTTCTTTTGTAATTCTGATTTTGCTTGTTGAAATAAAAGCATAAGTATTTAAAAAGTTCACTTTTACTCTGTTGTCCGCACTAAAGTGCTAGTAGTCACCTAGGCTAAAATTAGGCATATGCGGGTCAGAATTAGAAGCTCTCACATTACACAATTGGGCATACACATGTCAGAATTGGATTGTCTCGCATTACACAATGATCAACCCAGACAAGCTTTCTAAAGTGCTCAATGAAAAGAAAATTAAAAAAAATTATTAAAAAAAGGAATAAACCGCTCCTTCTCCTCCTGATATTTATGCATGAATCTTCACGTAATGGTGTTTTAGGAAATTAAGCTTGTGTTTTGAGGTGTTAAGGCCTAATCTTAAAAGAAATAGAACTTTCGCATGCTTAAAATGCATCAACTCTATTTGTTTTTTGTTTGAAAAGTTTGTTGGGTTTATTATGTATTTGCATGGATTTGTGAAAATTACTAGAAATTATTTCTTCCTTGATCGTCTACTTTGTTATTGTGTCATGATAAAGCAAGTTTTGGCTTTACCTGTAAGAAGGAGAGCTGGTGATTATGGATCCGATCGAATGGAAAGACCTGCAAAATGAAGTGTCCGGTCGGACCCGGGCGTTAGCACTCTGAAGCTTAAGTTAGTAGCTTTTAGAGAAAGAGTGCTTAGAGAGAGAGTCTCAGATGTTCAATACCTAGAGCCATCGTATTTTTTGCTATTTATAGAAGTTATTTGGAGGGGTACTCGAGTACCTTGGGGGGCAATAACCAGTAGTTGGAGTAGATGAGCAACGATGTGACAGGGAGCAGGTGGAGAGTATGGGCGTTGGCTCATGTCAGTGGGCTGGCAGGACGTGCAGTCCCATCAGTCCGATCGGACATCATGCCCTCCTATGCTATCTTCCAACTCACGCTTTGACTTTTTGCTATTGGACTTGGGCCCTACCAAATATTATTGGGCCACCCTGATTGGGCCTATAAGAATGTATTTTCAATAGTTATCACTTGTCCCCCCTCCAACAAGTCCGATCGCGCGGTTTGAGCATTTTGACGGGATTTTTGAATTTTTAGAAGACGCTCATTCGAAAACACACGTCCGTTTGGTTTAGACAGCTGTTATGTATTTAATGCCCGTGCGCGTACCAAGGGCGATGTTTTGTTATCTGCTTATTTATTTAATTCATGCGCATGTGCCAAGGGCGACGCTTCGTTTAGTTCGTTATGCATTTAATGAATTGAATACACGTGGTGATTTTTTAGCAAAGAGACGACTGGATAATTCCAGAAGCTTGGAGCTTATAAATAGGTGATTTTAGGGTGAGTTTTCTTCATTTTTTAGCAAAATTTCGCCATGCCTTTTGTCACGAACTTTTCCATGTCAACGATTGCAAAGTTTTTGTAAGATTACCCCAGTAATTTCTTATTCACAATATCGCTTTTTACTTCTCCCCTTCATCAAAGATGACTCGAAGTAGCATTAAATCTATAGGGGGGAGTTTTCTTGAGGCTTATAAAGACTGTGAGACTGCGACCCATCCTTTGAAACTCATGGAGGCAAAAATGGCTAGAATCCCCGCACCATACTATATGTCTGTCGAGGTTTATGCGATCATTCGCCTAACTTTCATGGTGATGAAAGAGGGGATGCTTAGGCGTTATTTTGGCCAATTAGTGGCTTTATGAAGATTATCCACAAAGGGATATTTTGGCCAATCAGTGGCTTTATGAAGATTATCCACTAAGGGATATTTTGGCCAATCGGTGGCTTTATGAAGATTATCCGCTATGAGATATTTTGGCCAATCAGTGGCTTTATGAAGATTATTCGCTAAGGGATATTTTGGCCAATCAGTGGCTTTATGAAGATTATCCGCTAAGAGATATTTTGGCCAGTCAGTGGCAATTTTGCATTTACTTGCAGATTTTCGCATTTTTGGTTCGGGATAGACATCGAACCTAGCGAATATATTGGTGAAGATCAAATGAAAAATGTCTTGCATTTTTTGTTTTGAGTAATACCAAACCTAATAGAGGAATTCGAAATAGAGTAAAGCTTTTCGCATTTTGGGCCCGGGACGAACATCAAGCCTAGTGAGGGAGCTATACTTATAATACCACAATCGAATTATGCCGATCGAATTAAGAAAATTAATCGGGATTTTCATTGATCAGAATAAGATAGATAACCTGCAAACAAATATCAAGTCCTAAAAATAAATAAATGAAAATGTACCTTTTTTGTTTTGTTTTCAAACATAGAGAAGAAATAGAGAATACTTTCTTTATTGAATGTTAATTTATACATGATTACACTCAGTATACGACATTCTGGCCTCCGGAGGTGTCCGACCCTTTAAGGGTCTTGAGTTTACAGGTATTGGAGCCGAGAACATTGGATATTTCATAGGAGGCCTTCTTAGTTTGGCATGAGCTTCCCATTTTCGTCATTTCTTGTGCCTATATCTATTTTTCAAGCTTAAAAGTAATCATATTGAGGGTTCTTACCAGTTCTAGCCAATTTAAGTTGCGTCTTTTAGCGACTTTTTGTTTGTAGGCAGCGATTGTGACATGGGAGTCTTTTTCCTCTTTCTTCTATTAAATCCGAATGTTGGCATCACCCGCTCGGAATAGAAGGCAACCTAATAGGACAAGAGATCGATTTCTTCAGGTATCATTTCCTCGAAGTAGTGAATAAGAGATGATGACATTTCATGGATGTTGACTCTTAGAGGGATCCTGTAAGGCCATAAGACATTTTTTCTAGTCATTGAGTCCAATTGTCCTTTGGCCTTACTCAACCATTTCTTTAAGCCTTCCAAAAGTATTTGATTAGAGGCCTGGCTCATCTAATCGCTCTGTAAATGACGTTCCCTCATACGAAGTTTTTGCTGAAGGCTCTGTCTCAATTCGTTTAGAGAAGTGGTCCATAGTGATAAGGAGGAAATTCTGCCAGGATACTCCGATCGGGAACATAATTTCTACCTGATCGGCATATAAGCCGGATCCTTATAAAGCTGGTGGATGATTATATTAGGGTCGAATCTGGTGGTGTCTTTCATCATTCAGGCAAAGAATGCCCGATGAGTCACCAAAACTTGAATGAAAGCCTTCTTAACCTCCTCACCTATGTCAGATGTCTATTTGAATGCTTTTCCCTTTTGCAAGTGTCTTTGCCTTGATTTCTTCCGCAGGATCTATTTTTTGCCCCTGCACCTATACAGATCGTCCTACCATCACGGCCTCTTTTTGTCCCTGCATTTGTAAGGATCGTCCTACCATTATGGCCTCTTTTTGATGCTTTATTATGGCGACATATGCTTCTCTGGATGCCATTTGGTCACCCCTTAGGATAATGACTCCTTCCCTAGTTGGGATCTTTATCACCATGTATCGAATGCTGGTGATAACTCCAGTTTGACAAAGTAGAGGCCTGCCAAAATGACATTATAGGCAAAGGTCATATCAATAACCATAAAAGTTACCTTGCATGTGTGGACTGGAGCCTCCTGGCCAAGTTTGATGAAAAGCTCGATCGATCCTACCACTAGAATTGTAGCGTTACCAAACCCTATCAGTGGTGTGGCGCTCGGTTTAAGTACTCCGATCGGCAAACCCATGGCTTTATAAGATTGGAGGGTAAGTAAATTTACCGCACTTCCCTCATCCACCAATATCCTCCTCACATCAAAATTGTTGATTCGTGCCCTGATGACAAGGGCGTCCTCATAAGGAAACAATACATTTCGTGCATCATCATTGGATATGGTGACTAGGGCTGGCCGTTCGGATGTTTGAGCGATATAGACACCTTTGCTCTTTTTCTTTCTGGAGAGACTTTCTTCATAGGATAACCCACCAGCGATCATATTCATGACCCCCGAGGTACGACCGACGAGGATCCGTATTCTTTAGTTTTCTCCGTTCGTCTTCTTCTTTGTTATCAGAGCCATCATTCTTCAGATCCGACTGTTGGCCACTGCCCCGATCGGATTTGAATTGATCGACCTCTTTCCTTTTTCCCAAATTCCTCGAAGTAGAGGCTCTCTCGGGGCTCCTTGCAATCCATTCGAATGCATGGGCTCCGTTAAATATCCGTCCATCTGGGTGTAACAGCCTACCTATAACACTATTCCTTCTGCCACAGCTAGACCTCAGGGCATCATCCAGCTGGATGTGCTGTTTGGCCCTTTTCATCAGATCGAAAAAGCTGGCTGGGGGCCTTTTTGTGATGGACTCAAACAGTGACCGATCAACGGTGCCATTGGCTAGAGTTGTGGATGCTATCTCTACACTTACATTCTTCACCCTCGAGATCGTGGCTTGGAACCTATCGACGTAGTCTCAAAGACTTTCGTTATTCCTTTGATAGAGGTTACATAAATCGCTCATGAATTTTGGTATCCACGTCTGTGCGATGAACCGTGTGGTAAACAGTTCCTTGAGTTATTGAAAAGAGGTGATTGACTCCTGGGGGCATTCGTTGAACCAGCTGAGGGCGTCTCCTCCCAAAGTAGTAGGGAAAATCTTGCAATCAACCATTTTGTCATAGGTATACACCTGCACTTTTGTTAAATATTTTACAAGATGAGTGGCAGGGTCAGTTTTACCTGTATATTTATCCATCGCCACATTTCTCTATCCAAAAGGCAGCTCAGACTCCGTAATTTCCTTGCAAAATGGAGAGGCCATGCTGATGCAGGTACTTCCCTCGAACACGTCTTTTTTGGGACCTGCCAAGCCAAACTGCTTGAGTTTTTATTTAAACCATTTGTCTTCCCTGCTCGTGGCCATTGAGGAGAACTCATCTCTTTGCCCCCTCAGGCGACTGATTTGGCGTGCACATAAAGGACAAATCGTCCTCAATGGATGGGGTTGAGGATCTATTGGGGGTATATGAAGAGTCTCTGCTCGAGGATATTGTCCCCATTCCCCTGTCATATCCGTTTGGGATTTTGACTCCTGTTCTCCTAGTATCATGAGCTTGAGGCTCATTGATGGAGATCCCCTTGTTCCTTTTTGTTATGAAATCTTCAGTTACGAAGTCCATCTCTTGACCTTTTTCGAAAGTCTTGGGCGCTTTGCCCTTTTTTAGCGTTTGGACAATGCTCTTAGCGAAATTACTAAGAATGGCACGCACATCCCTGATGGTGACAAGAGTATCTTTCGGTTATTTTATGATTACGGCATTGGAATTCGAGGGGAGGTTACCCCTAAGAAGTGATTCGAGAGATCTCTCTATTCTCCCTGAGGGCCCGAATCTGCCCTGACTGGTGAGATCGTGGTCTCCAAGAGCTGTATTTTCGTCAGATCTTGAATCTGCCATGGCTCTCAACGAAAGCATCAAATGATAAAGCAAGTTTTGGCTTTACCTGTAAGAAAGAAAGCTGGCAATTATGGATCCGATCGAATGGAAAGACCTGCAAAATGGAGTGTCCGGACGGACCCGAACATTAGCACTCCGAAGCTTAAGTTAGTAGCTTTTAGAGAAAGAGTGCTTAGAGAAAGAGTCTCAGATATTCAATACCTGGAGCCATCGTATTTTTGGCTATTTATAGGAGTTATTTGGAGGGATACTCGAGTACCTTGGGAGGCAATAACCGGCAGTTGGAGTAGGTGAATGGCGATGTGATAGGAAGCAGGTGGAGAGTATGGGCGTTGGCTTGTGTCAGTGGGTTGGCAGGACGTGTTATCCCATCAGTTCGATCGGACATCACGCCCTCCTGTGCTATCTTCCAGCTCACGCTTTGATTTTTTGCTATTGGGCTTGGGCCCTGCCAAATGTTGTTGTGCCACCCTGATTGGGCCTATAAGAATGTATTTTCCATAATTATCATGTCAAATCTTGGTTAAGGCATGTTATGATAGGTGAAATGAGGATTTGTATTAGGGGTAAAAAAAATTAACCAGTTCATTAATATTAATTTTTTAAAATAACTAACCATTAATCAATCCATTACATTCGGTTAATCAATCCATCGATTTTGATTTTTCGGTTAACTATTAAAATTTATAACATAAAATTATATAAAAAAATTAGACAAAATTTAATTCAATTTTAAATGTGCAAAGTAATTCAAAATAAAAATTACAAAGTAAACGTAATTTACTAGCCAAAATTCATATTTTGTAAATTAATAGCTAATATTATAAAATAAATTTGATATTTATTAAAAATTAATATGCTTGATTTTTAAGTCAAATAAAATTTTGGATAATATTAAATATTATAACATAAGATTTAAAATATAAGAACATGTAATTAAATGCTATTAAGTAAAATATAAATACCCATATATGATTAAAAAATAACATATATAAAAGTTAATCGGATGCTACATATAAATATTACTATATAATTAAAAATGATGACATAATATAAATTTAGTTTAAAATATTATAGAAATTTTATAAAAAAATATAAAAAATTAAGGTATAAAAATAAAAGTATAATTTAAATATATTTTATGTAAATTTCAAAAAAAATGAAAAAAAAATTAAAGATATAAAAATAAAAATATAATTAATATATATATATATATATATATATATATATATATGTGTGTGTGTGTGTGTGTGTGTGTGTGTGTGTGTGTGTGTGTGTGTGTGTATGTGTGTGTGAACCTATTAAATGTGAATTAAGAGTTAACAAATCATAACCAAAAATTAAAAATTAAAAATTAAAACCGAATGGTTGAGTGCCACAAGTGTTAATTTGACGTAAATGAGCTGAACCTCTTTTCGCTTTTGTTAGTTACAATCGGATTTGTCTACTTCTTAACGCAATTATTAGTGCAACTATTAGATTTAATTGTACCGATCTTTTCTATACTTGTATAGCGCCAATCATAAAAGCTTTCTTTGTTAGTTTAAAATTAAGAAAATAATTGATCATTCGAAACTTTTTCAGTAACTAGAACTGATTTATTGGCTAAGATTCGGAATGTATTCTTGTATCCGTAATCAGTATTAGATTGTTATGGCTTTAACTGAAAAAATTTTAATTCTGTTTTGGTTACTTAATTGTGATTAATTAGTTAATCACTCCAATCTCAAAACCCCTTTTCTCTTATTTGTTTGTTTTAACAAGAATTGAAATCCTATCAATTTTTGTGGAATCGATTATGCTTTTCACTGCTACAAATTTGCAACTAAATTATTGTTTTTGGGATTTCAACACCCATCAACAGTCGAACCTCTTAACCATACACCTCTATCTTTATCGATTTTTTGTCCGGTAGAGAGAGAGAGAGAGAGAATAAGATCTCGAAGAAGGTTAGTGAATATTAGCATAGCAGTTCACAAAAATGAGTAAAATCTTATCTCTCTGCATTTCACATGGTACAATTTCATTGTTTTCCTTTAGTTTCCAAGTTTCCCATCAATGACTAAAGTACCAAGAACACATGCAACTATGACTAAAATAACATACACATCAAAACGATTCAAAGAAAGCCTATGCTAATTTATGTAATGAAGTTTTACCTGCAAAATGTAGGCTTTGACAGGCGGATCTGCCGACAAAAACAGAAAGGTCAAATAATACTAAGATAAACTGCGTCTGTTATGTAACTGCATTCCAAGGCAAAACTAAAACTTACCTTTGAAATATTCTACAGAACCAACAATTGAGACTTTTGGTCAATGCCATTGAATATGAAAGTCCCAGAAATGGGAACAAACTGTCGCGTTATGAGCTGCAATTAACAGAATAAATGCAATCTGAGAAGATGCAAGGTGAAGAAGCATCTCCAAATAACCAAATTTTAAAATGTTTTTCCTGTGGTGTAAACCTTCAAGTGACAGTATAGTGATGATAGTTCATGGCACAATAGCAAGTTATGAATATAAAGCCTAGTCACAAAAAGGAAAAAAATATATATAGAAAGACCTTGATCACTTCTTGTGATGCAACTCCACCAATGAAAGCAGCAACTGAATGGAGCTCAGAAGCACCAAAACGGCATATTTCATTGATAAGGTCCTCAGTCAAGGGTGACCCATTGCAGCCCAAATCACCAAGTAGACCGACAGCTGTAGTTTTAAGTCGAGATATATCCTCATCCATTTGCCTGTTAGAGGCCACATCACAGAATTACCCAAGTAGAGCAATTTATATAATCCAACAGAATAAATTTCAAGAAAAGAAATAAGCTAAGGCAGGTGATCATATATTACCCATTAAATTGCCCAGGGAAGCTGTTATAATTAGCAGCAAAACGATCAGCAGCTCGAAGCAGAATATAGAACCCCATGGCAACACTGCAACACAATTACATTGAAAAGATAATTCTATAAGCAAAACAAATTACTCTTATGCAATTTATTAACTAGCCTATTTGATTTCACATGAAAGTTAGCTCTTTTTCTTTCCCTTCAAAGGATGAAAAAGAAAGAATAAAGAAAGGCTAGACAGTCCTTCCTTTCTTAAAACATTGTTGTATGGAATTCAACTTATAAAAGGCAAGGCTTAAAACTAAAAATAACAGCATATAATATAATATAATAAAGGAGAGGAAGCAAAAGGCAAACAATGAGTCAATAAGGCAACTCGTTGAGTCAAGCCATACATCTTGAAAACAGATAGCAGCAGTAGGAACACATAAAATCAATCTTACGGCCATGAAAGGGTTTGAAAACTGACATTCTGGATGTCCAAGTTTACTTATAATACTTCCTTCAACTGCATTCTGAGAAGAGTGTTCCCCCATAATAGAGAGAAGACTAATGCAAATATCTGAAATGCGAAAATCATGACAATGAATTTCGTTCACCTATAATCCTCATCAGTTAAATACTTCTGCAACTGTGGCAGGGAAGGATTGTTGAACTCATCCTCAATGAGGCGATACCTGCAAACCTACAAGTGAAGTTTGAAAGCCCTCACTTTCATACCTAGTTAAAAAAAGAAAAAAAAAAAAAAAAGCAATAGCCTACCTAATGGATACAGCAGAAAGAATTTAAAATTAAAGTGTACATTCAAATCACCCAACATCATTTACTATCTAAACAGTTGTGGCATTGCCAGTATAAAAGCCTGCATTTATTGCTGCCAACACATCTCTTTATTTATTTTCTTCCAGCATATAGCTTGAAATCCTCATTATGTGAGGTGCTACTTGACACTCAATTTGGTGTTTATGGGATTTGATATTTAGCACTTAACTCACACAAGTCATCTTACTTTGGTTACTAGAAATTGTATAATCTTGGATTTGATTCTTTATCCAATTCATTTACGCTCATCAGTTAGTTGCAATGTCATTTTAATTTTAGTTCAATTCTTATATATTCTACTCATAATACAATCTGCAACCCAAAAAAACAGAGCATGATGAATTGTCATTAGAAGGTAGATTGAAGGAGCTTCTCAGGCATGTTTTCCCAATGATTTATTGGAATGAGGAACACAGAATACAAAATTCTAATTAAGAATTTGTACAGTTTGGCAAAAGCTAAGATACAGGGCCAGACATAAATATTTCAACCAAGACCTGAAGTTACTTGGTACCTGAGCACAACTGCACAATCAACAACTAGTAACTGATAAAAAGATCATAAGATATGAAAAATCTAAGTTACTAAGGTAGCCAATCATCATGCCTATGTACTTTTACAGAGATCTTGAAAAAAAAAATAAAAGAAAATAATCAATAGAAAAGCAAGCATACATGAAGACATCATCATGGAGCGCCCTTGGATACAACATTTACAATCAGCATATGGAGGAGCAAACACCATCAAGGACAACAAAGAGCACAACCTCAAATACTTACCTTTAGTTTTCTAGCATTTTTGCAGAAGCTTTTTATCATGGACCTTTTGATGCTATCAGCATCTCTCCCTATTTTCTTCAGGATATTCCTCACCCGTTTCTCGATCATAAGATAATCAGCCTCAGATTTTGCTTGATAGATCTTCTGCAAATTTATATACAGCCTGCAGAAAACTTCATATAATATTAATGAAGTTGTTTACTTCTATAATACTTCTAGAAAAGCTTTTTACTTACTCAGTTGAAGATGTCATATCTGGTATTGAACCCTCCAGAGGTGCCTCTCCACCACCTTCATTCATAATAAACTCCTACAAATGGCACAATTACTTCACAAAGCTCGGAATATGAAAGAGAGTGTGATCATAACAATGTGCAATTTATTGAAACCATGGAACTATATCACTTCTAGATAACAATATGGCATATAAAACATAACTAGAAACTGCTCTGAAGGAAATGGGGATTGGGAGCATTAAACAGGGATTAGAGCTGTATGAAAGATGTCAAAACCTTTCCAAATTAATGTGTGTACACATCAAATTTAATTCCCAAATGTCATGATTTGGCTCGTCAATTCTTTTCTATTCTATTTCCTAATTTGAAATTCAATATTTTATACTTAATTTTTAAATACTAGGATTTAGTTTCTATATTTTATGTGCAAAATCTCAAAATTACAACAGTTTGACATAGCTTTTTGGTTGACTTGATCCAATAGTCATCAATGAGTCTCATTCTTTTTTTAGGGGGAAAGGGGAATGGAAATCTAATTTCCACTGTTGTTTTAACTGATCAAAAGTTAGGGATCTTTATTATCTATTTCGATTCACCTATATAATACCCAAATCAAACAAACATTTAAGTGAATGATTAAATCTAAAGTTGGCAACACTATCACAATAAACACTGATACTGCTACCAATCAATGAGTGGTAATAAAAAAATAAAAAATAAAAAAAAAGCGTTACGAGATCACCTGATAGTTTCCTTTTACCAAAAACCCCACCGGGATCAAATCCTAAAATAAGTTCTAAGTACACTAAAACAAGCAAAGTAGTTTCTACCAAAATATTTATGCGCATCAGTTAATGCTTTCAGTTAACAAAAATATATAAAGAAAACTGACTATGCATATCAAAGGTCCAAGTCAACCATAATTTGTCACCTTTAAAGCAGCCACCATCACCCAAAAGTCAGATGAATTAGAATCAACTTCACAGCAGCTATCATTTATTATCTGCTGGAGATCCGGACCTAAGATGACACAGAGAGAAAGAGAGAGGTGTAAGAAATTAGCTGGGATTGTAACAAAAATGTAAGATATTTTAAATTTCACCAGTAATATAACATAATATCAAATTTCACACAATAGATTCACTCTCTTTCCTACAAAGATGAATAAGGCCAGACTTAAGCACTTCAAATTTAGATAAAGACAGAAATGTAGGAAAGTCAACGTATCAGGACAGCATTTACTAGTTTTTTAGGATTTTTATGTGACAATTTAGTGCTCCATGGAGTCATAAAGGAGTCACTAGAATATGTCAAACAAACCCAAGTTTTTCATTGCAGTTAGTGTAAACTTTAGTGCCAGTTTTCATTTTCAAGAGTCTATAAGGTTTTTTGCACACTTATGAGAGCTTATAGTGTAAAATTAAAAGAATCACCGTAGAATAAGCATCCAAATTTCTATTAGAACTCATAATGCTGTTTCCTAGGAAACAGACTCCTTCCAAACTTATGCACATCCTCAAATTCCATTCTTTTATCCTAATTTCCTTTTTATATTTTAAAGGCTGCAAGAATATGAATTCACTCAGAAAACATTATTTTTACTCACTAATTCCTCGAGGAGCAAAGACTTTGAAAGAGGCCTCACTAGCTTCTTTATAGTTGTCCTCATCCATTGTGATCATCCCAGCTTTTAGAAGCTCCTAAAACATTCCAGAGCACAAGCAAAAATTACTAGACAGCAACTGAAAATGAACCAAATAGCAAGTTGTAAACTAATAGTAAACCTTAAACTGTTTCTTCTCATCCCTAGATGATGGAAGTTTGCCACCATTAGCTTTAGCCCACTCCTTAGCCATCTTTACAAGAATGATCACATAAGGTGTGTGCTTATGGGAAACAGGATCTTCAACAGTCAAGTCAATGGTTTCTGCAAAACTATATTAAGAAATGCAGAATAAGTACTCGAACAATAATTGTATATAAAACATGAATACTTTCAGCTCCAACCACCAACAAAAGAATCTAAAGTTTTCTCAGATTTAAAATGAATGGAGGCCAATATGTGATTACCATACCTTTTGAGCTCTGGCCATGGATTATTTAACCGAAGATCGTCAAGAAAATGATCAGGCTTTGTTTCAATAACAGTATGCTCCTGCCAAGAAGAAGAAGAAGAATTAATCAAGCACTCCTTGAATGAACAAGTGATTGCCAGACATGAAGATCATTACTAGATGTGTTCTACTTCTACCTTTTCCAGCCTTTCAAATCTTCAACAGATATGGCATACCATCAATATTCCACGCACATAGATGAATTTCAAGTATGCACGATTAATTTATTTGTCAAGAAAATATCTAAGGACATTATATAGGAGGAAAACCAAATAGGGATATAACCATAAAGGTTTCAGAATACCATCTGTTGACTAAAAGATGTTTCATTTACCTTTATGGAATGTCAAGGAAGTTACAAATTCCAACCACAAAGTTCTGATAGATTACCTTCACACTAATTCGAACAAGCCCAGTAAGACCATAAGAGCGTGCAAAAATCAACATCACATTTGCCTCCCTGCAGATCCTATCAAGCTTTACCATTGAATCTTCCACCAACTGCAAAAGATACAGGAAATATTCATCAAAGGTATTGCACAAAAAATGAAGATATTGAAAAACTATGTGAATGGAAATTACATATCGAAATTCTACAACCATATTTTGGTGGGGATTAGTTTTCCAAAGATTAGAAACTGCAGAAGGAACCATATGGAACAAATTCCATAATTACACAAATGAATCAACTTATGAATGTCAAAACATAAAGACAACAGCAAGACACACTTAGATCAAAAGCAATGTTAAAGGTTTGGAGAACATGCATATACAACAATGCCAGGCACATTGTGGTACCAAGATAGCACACTACAAAAATAGCAAAACCAATGTCATAATTTTATAATTCATTAACCATAAACCTCTTCTAAGTTGCGGCTTAGATTTCCATTAGAGATAAAATGTCCTATTGTTGAACTAAAGATCCAATACCTGAGTGGCTACCACCAATGTAAATTGAGAAAAAAAAGACGGTTTTGTCTCAATTAATGCCTCAGGATGCTCTTCTATAAACTTGGCTTTAACAGCATCATTTAGCTCTTGAAGAAATGCACACACACATTTTGCTTTTGACTGCCCTACACTTGATTCATCCACTACCAAAATGACAAGTCAAGATAAGCACAGAAACAAAAAGATAAGTAGAGATGGTATGCGATATTGGAGAGACATACCCATGAAATTATTTCCAAGATCACCAACTTCAACTTTTGATCCATCAATCACTGTGATAGATCCAACCCCACCAAGAACAAGATTCTTTAACGTCTCAGAACCTGTAGGACCACAATTAAGCAAGCATATGCTGGCTTTCTCTAGTGCTACTTGTCCTTGCTCACCCCATATCCTACAATTACAAACAGGCGATAATTTATTTAGCGGAAAATCTGGTTCAAACATAAATTAAGAAAACAAGAACCAAGAAAAATAATCTTTTTTTTGCCTTCTTCAACTTCATAATTAAAATAATTCTTATCTCTGTTTCATTTTGAAAGTAAAATAAACAAACTGAAAATCAGACACTTCAGAAAAAACAAGCAATATTGCAATCTAAATAACGCATTCATCCAATATTACACTTACAAAAGGCTGCATAGTTAGAAGAATAAGCACTTCCACCCTAGAACACCACAGAAATAGCCACACATGTGCATACCACATTAAACAGTAGAGTCCTGACAAATTCTGAATTAAATAGTTCATTCCAAATTATTCTTATCAGAATAAACTTCTTGCTATAGATTCCCTCGTCAATTTGCCTATTCATTATCTTTCTCAGACACTTATGACCACAATCAACTAAACTTATATCCAGGCCATACTCCCAACAAGGTCTCTAACAACAAATCAACTGCATGCTTTGGCCCCAAATATTTAAAAAAAAATGAATTTTTAATTGCGAAGAATATCTTTTTCGAAAGTTGAAGATTAAGCTAAAGTTTATACATTTTCAAGAAGTTGATTAAACTTCCTTGTTTGCCAATTTTTCCATTGAAACAACCAAAAAGAAAGACAAACATTCACAATTTATTAATGTCGATGGAGAGCTGTAATTATAGAAAGTTAAAGCAAGATAGGGCAACGTGGGAGTAGTAGTGAGAAGGAGAAGAATTATGAGCACCTGAGTTGGCGATCGTATTTGGTTTTTGGCTCCGCCATTAATTGTTGTTTTTCCAGTTTTGATTGCTGGAAAATCTGAAGTTCTTCTGCCCAGTAAAGCTCGCTTAGCAGAGACGCAGGCACTTTTTGCACTCTGCAGCCTATAAACGATAGGAAATGGAAGAATAGGACGCTGTGGAAAATACTGAAAACGGTGCCGTTAGGTTGTGGGTCTCACCTTTGGCAAAGGAATAGATCAAGGTTTTCAAATCCTGTCCCGAGAAAGAACCCATTAATTCAAACGATTAAGGATAGAAGCTTCAGCCCAAATCGAACGGATATTGAAAAGAAATATCAAAATTTTAATTAAATATAATATTTTATTTATTATACAACTTATTAAATATTTTTTATTATTTTTTTTAATTAAAATTAAATTAAATTTTTAAAAATATAAAAAAATATTTTTATCAATTACTATCCTTTTTTTTTAAGACGGAGGAATAGATGGAGGAATAGGGATAAGATGAGGAGGAGGAAGTATAAAACTTCCAACATTATACCAAACTGTAAACCAATATGTGAAATTATTGAAAAACTTGGTCTTTTCCATTTTTTACCTTCTTGCACGTGTCCTTGGTGAAGGAGCTATATGTGCTCCAATCCTTATCCTCGAAGGCAATGTAATTAGAACCGGACCGGCTGGTTGAATCAGTTAATCGACAGATCAATCGATTGATTTAACTATTCAAAATTAAATTCATAAAAAAATCAAATTAAATCGAAAAAATTGAATTAAACCGAAAAATCGGATAAAATCAAATTTTTAACTACAAAGTATAAAAAATCATAATTTTTTGTACATTTTCACACACACACATATATATATTCATTATTTATTTATTTGAAAAAATTAGTATTTTAAATTTTAAATATGTCACTTAATAATTTAATATATTTATTATATATTTGGTTTATTGTAATCAAATAATTTTTATTATTTATTTATTTGAAAAAATTAATATTTTAAATTTTAAAGACATCATTTAATAATTTAATACATTTATTATCTATTTAGGTTTATTGTAATCAAATATAATTATACTCATACATGCAAGGTTAATATTTTATGTATTTGCTTCATTAGTACTCCATCTAAATAAGAAATGTTTTTCATGATATGATTGTATTTTTATGTTTCTAATATATAATATTCAAAAATTCATAATTAATCACTTACAATAATAAAATTAAATTTATATTTTATAATTTATTATTGAGATATTTATAACATATATTTAATGTTTGATGAATATTATTTTTAATTTTTATATAATAATATTTATAAAATTATAATAATTGATAATATTTTAAAAATAAAAAACTCGATTGAATTCGGTTGAACCTATCCACGAACCTCCAACCTTATTGATTTTTTATCCTATCCACGCTTTATTTTTTTATTTTTTAAAAAACATTCTTGTTCAACCAGACTCGGAAATCGAAGCCTAAGAGCGCAAATAATTGGAAGAATTTACCTCAGTGGGGTGTAAGTTTCAACTTCTAATTTGTGCTGGAATTCATAGTTGTCGTAATTCCAGATTTTGATTCTTTGTTCGATCCAGTGACTGGAATTCTAATTCTGGCCCAATCACGTTTCTCTCAAAATCCCATTGAATTTACTCTATAACTCTAAATATCCATTTTGCAGACTCTAAGAAGCTGCTACTTAACATGGTGGAGACGAAGTCAATTGGTGTGGTCGGCAGCGGCCAAATGGGCTCCGGAATCGCTCAACTCGCCGCCGTACATGGGGTCGATGTCTGGCTCCTTGATACGGACGCTGCCGCCCTCACTAGAGCCAGAAAATCTATAGAGAGTAACATCCACCGTCTCATCTCCAAAGGTCACCTCTCTCAGGTCCATCAGTTTTTTTTTTTCCTTTATTTTGTGGGTGTTTTTCATTTCTCTGTTTGAAGAAAATATGTTTCACATTTATGTTGTTTTCTTCGTTGCTTTTTAACCAAGTTTGACTCCAAATTTATGTGGAGGTACAGAATTATATGGCCCCATTTACTGGATCTGAAGGTAAACCCGGGGAAATCTGTGCAAAAAATTTGACCTTTTTGGTAGTAACACAACGCCAAAAGGTTTGGTTACCAAGGATATTTGCCACAAGATATTTGGATAGTTGTGTGCTTTAAAATGGGAATAATTTGAGTGAGATTACATTCTTTAAGAAAACATATTTTCTATTGAACTTATCTTGATGCTTGCACTTGTACATGCCGTGAACCGGGTAAAACCTACAGTCCTTTCCTATTTCTAACCGTCATATCCCTGAATATTACCATCTAAAACACATTGTAGTGGGTCAAAAAATGAAAAGCAAGGAAATACGCTAGTCTAAAGCCCTGAAATGGCAACGGCATGCTTACTTAAAGAAGCACTTTTTTCCAGGAACTTCATTTCATTTCTACTTTATTTTATTAGGAGTCAAAGAACATAATTCTTCTTTAACTAACAAGTAATCAAATCATTGTGCCAATAAAAAAAAATTGTGAGAATTTCTTTGACGCTTTTTTTTTTAATATCTTGATTAGCTTTGATTACAGAATTAGATTAGTTGACCAATTAATTCTAGAAGAATGGTTTATCTTGAGCTGTGAGTAGGTGTACCTCGCTGGTTTTAAGTTTATCGAGGTCCCACTACTTAGAAAATGAAGGTTGAGGAAGCTTTATTCATAAATTCTATAATATATGATAGCCATTAATGTATTGGAAACTCTGCTTAGTATCAACTTTATGTTCATGGTTTTTGTTTTCTTGTAAGGAGGATTGAACTGGGAGAAACCACTTGAAGCACAAGAAGAAACGACTTTTTTCTGGCTTTATGTTGTTTTTGCAACTTGTTCTCAAGAAATTAATATTTAATTTGTGGGAATAGAATCCAGAAACTAAAAACAGAAACCATGCCAAAGAAGCCTAAGGCCTAAATATTCAGTTAGTATTACTGTTACTAACTTGCTGATGGGGTCAAACCCATTTTCTTTAGAATTACTGGTGATTTCCCTTGCGAAATTGTAAGAATGAAGCTTTTAATGAAAATAAATCTTGTTTACTTGTGATGCCCTTCCAAGAAATTTTAAAATTCTGTTTTCTCCACTTAACAGGCTTTGGGTAAGGATGCTTCGGGGCGTCTATGTTATACCTCAAACTTGGAAGAACTACATACGGCCGATGTGGTTGTTGAAGCTATAGTGGAATCTGAAGATGTGAAGAAAAAACTGTTTGTTCAACTAGATAAAATTGCAAAAAGCTCTGCCATTTTGGCTTCAAATACCAGTTCAATCTCTATCACTCGTCTAGCATCTGCAACTAGCAGGCCAAGCCAGGTTAGGTTATGATTTTTGGCCTGATTTACACTTGAAAAATCTAATAACAACATTTGCATGAACTATTGCCTGTCACATTATCATGTTTATACATTGCTTTCAACAAATCAGGAGCCTGATTAGGTCAAGAGACATATCTTCTGCAGGTAATTGGCATGCATTTTATGAATCCTCCTCCTATAATGAAATTGGTTGAGATTATCCGCGGTGCAGACACATCAGATGAGACATTTAATACAACCAAGGCCCTGGCAGAGAGGTGACAGAGATACACTTTTACAAATTGTGATTGTCACTCAAATCATTTATCAATCTTATTCCTTCAAGTAGGAAGCTTTAAAATCTGTTTTCTTGTTTTCGCATTGAGGAAAGCAAACTGGGAATTTCTATTTACTTTAATTTATTTTGCCCTCTGAGGATTGTTATAATTGTAATTCAACACCTATTTTAACATTGGTGACTATTATATCTGCAGATTTGGCAAGACAGTTATATGCTCTCAGGATTTTTCTGGCTTCATTGTCAATCGAATCCTAATGCCGATGATAAATGAAGCATTCCATACACTTTATACAGGAGTGGCAACAAAGGAGGATATTGATACTGGAATGAAGTTAGGAACAAACCATCCAATGGGTCCGTTGGAGCTTGCAGATTTTATTGGATTGGATGTGTGCCTGTCAATAATGAAGGTACTTCAAGCTGGCTTAGGGGACGGTAAATATGCTCCCTGTCCTCTTCTTGTGCAGTATGTTGATGCAGGTCGTCTTGGACGAAAATGCGGTATTGGGGTGTATGACTATCGTAAAACAAGCAAACAAGTAAAACCATCAGCTCGGCTGTGAAATTATAGTACTTTTAAGGCAACGACTCGTACACTGAAGTCTTTGTAAATAAGATTCGCACGACTTTCGTTTGGAGGCCCTTCGGTTGTGTTATTCTTTTCCAAAAAAAGAAGATTGTGTTTGAAGAAATGGACTGTGCAGAACTGTTGATGGTCTGTTTGATACGTCAAGAATTCTCTAGTATCATGCCTGTAGAGTTGGAAGTCTGCTACACTTGATTTGAGTCTGATGGAATAAATATTATTAAAAAAGTAAATAAATGATAATAGGGATATTTTTTTAAATAATGTGTTTTTAAAAAATATTTTTAAAAATGAAGTCTGTCAGAAAATATTTACGAAATTGAAATTTTTTTTGAAATCGCTGTACTGTATAGTTATTTCAGACGTAGGATTCACAGTTAAATTCTGAAAATTTATTCTGAAATTGCTGTACAGTATAACAGTTTTAAACTTTGAAATTATTGTACTGTGCAGCGATTTCAGATAAATATTATAATAATAATAATAATAATAAATTTTTTTTTTTGTTTGAAACCTTCGATTTGCGTCACTGTCCCTACATGAAGACGGCACTCCTGTTGTTGTCCCATTTCAACAACAATAATTAACAACTCTTTTAACAAATATTTATTATTATTATAAAAATGTTGTTATTATTATTATACTCCTTAAAAACTGATTTTGATACCTAAAATTAACCTAAAAATTATTAAAAGGTGCATGTTAGGGGTGTACACAGTACGGTACAATTCGAGGATTTACAAATCTCCATATTGTATTGAAATTTCGGGAATTTTAAAAATTAAATATTGTAACTGTCTTGAAAATTCGGTACGTTTCTATAAAAATTCGGGACAGTTCGGTACGGTGCTTCAGTTCTTTTAGTACAAAACAATACAGTACAGTACAATTCAGAACTTCAGATAAATTAATAATTTTAAATACAAAATAAATACACACAATAATAAAATAAATACAATTAAAATATCTCAACAAAGATAATTAAAATTTAAGTCAAAATACATTACTTAAAAATCAACATTCAACAGTCTTCCTTTGCATTATGCTGACATTGAATTCAGAATCTTGAGCAATATCTAAAAAAATACAGATTTTAAATAATTAGATCACCAAAAAATATAAACATTAAATAGAAATTTAAAAAAATTATGCAAATATAATAATTACCCGATTCAAATTTTTCATATTCTTCGATCGATGCCTCTGAAGCCAAGAGTGTAGCCGATCTCAACCAGTTTTGACAACAAATGAGAACCTCGGCTGTGATCGGAGTTAAAGAACTTCTAAATTTGTCTAAAGTCCTTCCTCCAGTGCTAAAAGCTGATTCAGAAGCTACAGTCGAGCACTGAACAGCCAAAACATCTCTGACAACCTTAGCCAAAATTGGATAATTTGGCTCATTTATCTTCCACCAGCTCAAAATGTCAAAATCAGGAGAATTTTTTACTAATTTATCGGTCAAATAAGCATCCAAATCTCCTTGAGATACAACTTGCTCTTTATCTTCATTTTCCAAAAACCACGCATCAACATCATCATCAACATCATCAGAATTTAGTGGTGGGGCTACAATTTAATTAACATTAACCTCTTCTAATTTTTTATGTTCTTCTATCAATCCATTCAAAGCAATTTTCACTTTAGAAACTAATTTCTCCGTCTCATTCTCACCATAAAAAGCTGCGTATTTTGAAACTAGAAATTTCATTTTAAATCTAGGATCCAAAACCACAGCTATAAAAAGAATGACATTCATCTTGTTAATCGAACCCCAATACTTATCAAATTTCAACTGCATTTGTTTCCCCATTTCTATCAAAAAAATCATCACCACTAGTTTGAGAAGAATGCAATAAGTTCAAAATATGCACAATCTTTGGAAAATATAAATTGGAAGTTGAATATAATGATCCAGACAACTTGCAAGTCACATCATAAAATCGCTTAAGAAATTTTGTGAGAGTTGTGAGTTGTTTCCAATTACTCTCAGTTAAATAAGCAGGCCCAAACTCAATGAAATATTTGCTATCCATATCCTCCAACTTATCAAAAACTTTTTGATACCCCAAAGCAATATCTAACATCAAGTACGTTGAATTCCACCTAGTAGGACAATTTCTGATCAAACTTTTCATGTACACGATATCTACTGCCTCACAAGATTTTTTAAAAGAATCTAACCTTTGAGGACTACTTCTAACATACTTGATAACATCTCTAATCTTTTTAATAGATTCATCAACATCAGCACATTTGAGCTCATCTTTCACAATTAGATTTAAGATGTGAGCACAACATCTCATGTGGAAAGTTTCACCACCCAAAACAAATGCATCTCTCTTGCTTAATTTATTTTTCAACTGTTGAATTGCAGTATCATTAGATGATGCATTATCAGCAGTTATAAACATCACTTTAGTCAAACCCCAATCATCCATACAATTATCAACAACAACACTAACATTACTTCCTTTGTGACTTTTAACAACACAAAAATTCAAAATTCTTTTATGCATCTTCCAATTTGAATCAATAAAATGTGCAGTTAAACACAAATATGATACGTTTTGAATGCTAGTCCAAGTATCAGTTGTCATTGAAACTCTTTTGCATTCAATTTTAAGAAAATCTTTCAATTTCTCTCTCTCCTTCATAAAAAGAGTGCAACATCTTCTAGCAATAGTCACTCTAGATGAAATTTTAAATTCAGGACAAATCACTTCAATGAATTCCCTAAAACCCTCATGTTCAACAAAATTAAATGGTAGTTCATCCTTGATGATCATCCTAATTAAAGCTTCTGTACAAGCTTCTTGATCAAATTTCCAACTAACTAATGACGTATTATTACCAGACCCAACAAAACTCAAAGTTGTTTGTGACTTATTTTTAAATGCAGCCACTAAATCTTTTTTATCGGGAAATTTTTTGCAACTTTCCCTTAAATGTTTTCACAATCCTAAAGTGCCTATCTCACTCCTTCCTTGGTAATCTTTACCACACCACTTACATTTTGCTCTTCCCGTTTCATTACCATTAGCATATAATAATCTATCAAAATGCTCCCAAACTTCAGACCTATTTTTTTACTTGCAGGCATACTATGAGAAGTAACATTACTTACTGAATTTGGAGTTGTATAAGATTCTGTTGGTGGGACAGCAAGCGGAGGACCCATAATCTCATCAGTCGATTCTACTCTCTCATTTGAATGCTTTCTTTTATTCAATGAAGAAGAGTTGCTGAAGCTAGAAGTTTTCCTCATTTTTCTCTGAGCCAATTCTGCATGCAACATAAATAAAAAAGCATGCATTAATTGCTCTCCTTATTAAATAATAAACACTAACGTTGAAATCATATTGCTTGCTAGGTTGCTATAATAAGAGTCAATTGTAATTTGCAATGCATCACAAATTGAATAATATGTTAAAATAGTAATTAAAATCACAGTCAAAAGTAAAGTAATTATAGAATGGTTGAAAAAAAAAAACAAATGCTATTTCTATTTCTAAATTTATTATTATTATTTATAACATGCTAAAAAAGTAGTTAATTAACAAACGATTTATTATCTATGGCTAAGATTAGCATGTATTGGGAAACCAAATCACGTTCTTCACCATCAAAAATATATATAATTTTTAAATCACGTTCTCTTATGGCTAAGATTTACAATTTTCCTTTTCATGATAAGATTTTACAATAAAAAATTGAACACATCAACTTCACCGGTTGTCTAGCAAGGGGCATAGCATTTCAAGGGATAAGTTCTGTTTCCTGCCGTCGTCCGCCTTATTCTCCGATCAATCATCCACTCAGGTAAGCAAAAGCTTGAGTTTCCCGAGTTTCGGTCTTCACCCTTTTTGTGGGGAATCTGTCTTAGTACGCCTAATAGACAATTGAATTGGGAAAAGTATAGCTAATTCCAAAATGGGCAGCTCTGTATTTTAATTGGAATGGTGAAATTTGATCTGGGTTTTGTTTTTTGTTTTTTTCCTTGAATGATATACAGATCATGACGATTGTTTAATCGGTTGAAGAGTATACGATTGTTTTTTTCCCTCACTTCTCAACTCTGTATTGAGAAGTTCAACGATCTTAAATGACGGTTTACGCCCCTAAATGACACATCTGCCAGCCTTGTTCCTATAATCGAACAGATCTGAGAAATCTTTTTTTTTTGCTTTGTTTTTTTCTGGTTGCAGGTCTCTTGAATTGAAGATCAAGAAATTAGAGGAGGAGAGAGACCAGAGCTTGAAAGAAAACCCCAAATCAAACAAATCCCCAAATCAAACAAAACCCAAAATAAACAAAGAGAATATAGCAAACATTTACTTTAACAAATCAAAATAACCAGCACCCATATCACATAATCGTTACTGCAAATGAGTGAGTTATACCTTATACGAGATTGGAGAGGAGCGGATTCCTGGACTAAAGGCGAGCGGCGGCTATTGTGAGAGAAGAGGCAGAAATAAAATGGGATTTAGGTTAAGAGAGGGTTATATATATATATATACACACACACGCACACACACAAATATATATATATATATATAATTATTTAATTTATATTTCTATATTTAATTGAATTTTTTTGAATACAATAATAGAGTTAATTAAAAAAATAAATTGTTTAGCCCAATCTACCATCAAAACTATATCATTTTAAATATAATAATTGTACTCCTAATATCCTTTTAAATATAATAATTTTGCTAATTTTATCTAAATATATAATAAAAATGATATCAGAGTGGTAGTTCGAATTTAAAATATACTTATATTACTCTGAAGTCTATTTAATGTTTGAATTTATTATAAATTGATTTCCAAATGTTAAACTTATAGTTTCTCACATTTATAATTAAGCTTTTTATATATAAAATAAACCATCCTGTATGGAAAATTGGAATTAAGAGTTACATTTAAAATTAAGCTTATTGTCACAAACATAATCGGAATTTCACATGCGTTTTATTTTCCATGTGTGCTTAATTAGAATATTAGTTGATCAAAATTTTGGTATATATAATAACTATATATAATTACATTATAAATTCACATACTCATATAGGTATTGTGATAAAAATAGATAAATATTAATTGATAATATTTCATTATATATACATTAATTGGTAATATTTCATTATAGATACACTCATATATAAATACATTAATTGGTAATATTTCATTATATATAATAAATATATTTAATTACATTATTAATTTAGATATTCATAAAGATATTGTCCTAAAAATATATGAGTATTAGTTAATTGATACTCACAATAAATGAAATTAATTGATAAAGCACTTATATGATAAATTGATTAACTTAAATATTTATATAAAAATTTATAAAGAAGATAAAATAGTAGTTGAGTGATATTAAAAATAGATTAAATTAAATACAAATTATTTTAGTTATATATTCATATTCATATTTATATATAGAATAATTATTATAATAATTAAATTTATTTTTTTAATAATTAAAATATTTAGTTTAATTTATTAACTAATTATTATCTTAATTTTGTGTATTAACATATATAACTTAAGTAATTATGAATTTAAATTTATGCAGTACATATATAATAAAAATTATAAGTAATATTTATATATAAATTACTATTATTATATATAATAATTAATAAATGTCGGTTCTTTCGGTACAATTCGGTACAAGATAATTCAGTACAGTTCAATACGGTTCTCATTCTGGTTCTCGGTTAAATATCCAGATCCGTTCCAAATAAAGTCAACGGTACAATTCGGTTCGGTTCTGGTCAAAAAGTCGACGGTGCAGTTTGGTTCTGGATATTTTTTTTCGGTTCTTCGATTCGGTACAGGAAGATCCAGATCCGTGTACACTCCTAGTGCATGTTATAGTTTGTACTTTGTAGGCCATGGCATTAATTTTCTCCATATCTTTTTTCAACGTTTTGAATTTCTCGACCGTTATGTTATAAATAAGGCATTTATAGGTAAATTTTTCTTTTTCCAATCAGCTTCTTGGATGGGTCGGAATTCAAGCTTATAAGTACAAATTATCGGATTTTCTTTTTTTGACATGGCAGTCTTTTTTTTCTTTTTCCTAATTTGGCATATGAATAAAGTATGCTTCAAATCTAATGAATCCAATCTAAATGGTAAAAATGTAAAATAAAAATTATAAAACAATTTTGAGGATTAAAACTAGTTCAAGGGGTTAATTCAAGTAGTTAGATAAACAGTTGATTTACATAATTAATTTTCATGTTTATTAAAAAAGAAAATTTCATCCATGTGTTAGCCCTGCATTTGGCTTATAGCCACACCAGCTTCACGTGTGCTCAACGTGCTAGCATTTCTATTTGTTAATATTTCAGGATGCACAATTAATGGATTTAACCTAACGTATACTTTGATTTAGATAAATTATTTTTTGCATGGGATATTTTGTATTTCTACGTACCCTATACTATTTTATTCTAATGAAAAGCAAATATTAATTGTGGAATAAAATAAAAAAAGCAGAATAATGCATTAAAATAAAATCAAAATCGAATTTAATTGGGTGAGAGAGACTGGAATTTTGAAATAAATGAAGTATGAAAAATTATTATTAATTAGTCATATACGCCATTTCAAAATGAAAATTAATTCAACTGAATTAATTAAATTCGTTGCACTATATTTTTCCAAAATTTCTTCAATGAAAAAGGCTAATTTAACTCTAGCAAAATTTGAATTAGTCTTTCACTTGTCTTTTCAATTAACTGTCCTATCATGGCATACTGAAAATATATCGACGTGTCACATATGCTGTATTAATGTAAATATTAGTATTAGGCAAACCACATTATTATTATTATTATTATTATATTTGTCTGAAATCGCTGTACTATACAGCGGTTTCAAAATAAATTTTTAGAATCTGACTGTAGATCACAAGTCTGAAACACTACACAATACAGCGATTTCAGAAAAATTTTAATTCCGTAAATATTTTTTGACAGATTTCATTTTTGTAAATATTTTTTAAAAACACATTATTTCAAAAAATATCCCATGATAATAGCAGTGATTCAAAACGATTAGGTACAATTGTATGCATCCGTTAAAATTTACATGTTTTAAGTGCCAGAGATATCTAGCTAGAGCACTGTTTATAATTCAAATTGATCAATCATATTCAAAATTAGTGTTGGAATTGTTTGGTAATAAAACCAAGAAAGAAGCATCCGAGATCGGAATGTGTGTGCTTTCCTTTTTTTCTTTCTTTATCTTTTTTATAGCAAAATTCAGTTTCGGTTTCTTTTTAAATTGGATCACTTAAAAAAAAACAAATAATTAAATTATAGGACATAACAATTTCTCATAATATATTATCCTATATATTTCAATCGCATTTAATAATGCGTCATGTTCGCAAAATTTAAATGAGCTTTTGACCTTTTAAAATTGGAGATTTTTTTTAAAATAATATGTTTTTTAAAAAAATATTAGATAGAATGTGTCGAATTTTATTTAGAAGTGGTAAAGTTTGTTTTTGAAAATGCAGCGCGCTCCTATTGAAGATGCAGCAGCTGATTGCGTTATTAGCTTGGGAGATCGGTCCTTCCGTCTCTCCTCCATGTGGCATCTTGATAATTGATTTTAGCATAGTTATTAAAATCGGACCAGATTAGTCAGTTTAACCGCAAACCGATAGCTCAATCGGTTGATTCAACTGCATAAAATCGAATTGGTAAAAAACTAAATTAAATCAAAAAAATCGGATTGAACCGGAAAACCGAACAAAACAGGATTTTTGGCTAAAAATTGCAAAAAATTATATTTTTTCACCCCCATATATATATATATATATATATATATATATTCCATTATTTATTTATTTGAAAAAATTAGTATTTTAAATTCTAAATATGTCACTTAATAATTTTATATACTTATTATATATTTGGTTCATTGTAATCAAATATATGTGTGTGTGTATATATATTAAATTTTTTTTATTTATTTATTTGAAAAAATTAATATTTTAAAGTCTAAAGATATCACTTAATAATTTAATATACTTATTATCTATTTGGTTCATTATAATTATATATATATGAAATTTTCATAATTTATTTCTTTGAAAAAATTAGTATTTTAAATTTTAAAGATGTCACTTAATAATTTAATATACTTATTATATATTTGAATTTATTATAATTAAATATAATTATACTCATATATGCAAGGTTAATATTTCCTGTGTTTCTTCATTAGTACTCCATCTAAAAAGGAAATTTTTTTTATGATATGATTGTATTTTTATGTTTCTAATATATAATATTCAAAAATCCATAATTAATTACTTATAATAATAAAATTAAAATTATGTTTTGTAACTTATTATTAGGATATTTGTAACATATATTAATGTTTGATGGATATTTTTTTTAATTTTTATACAATAGTATTTATAAAATTATAATAATTTATAATATTTTAAAAATAGAAAAAACCCAATTGAACCCGGTTGAACCACGAACCCCAGCATTATCGATTCTTTATTCGGTCAGGTTTTAATAACATTAGATTTTAACAGTAAATTTCTGTACAAATTTGAGGACCATTATAAATAGTACATAAATATGCATCCCAAAAGAATTGTAAAATTAACATGATCCTTTCCTTTCATTTTCGGAATTGAGAAAATAATATTAATTATGCATCTAAAATACTATTTTAACTCTTTTATATAATAAATTTATACAATTATTAGAGAGTATTAAAAAAAACTATTTCCACAAACTTTCTGCAAAGAGATCTCGTATACATATGTGTTTTTTTTTTCTAATGAAACAAATACGTTGGATTAAAAATACAACAATATTTTATTTTTATTCAACAAAAATTAAGGACAATTTTTGCTGATGTACACCTACGCCGGTGTACACCTATGCTATATATGTTGAATAAAAAAAAAGGGATTTTTCTGTACCTCAGGTTTTGAGGGATTAAGCAATTTATAAGGGACCTGGTTTAGTAGGCATTTGATGATGATGTCAATTTTTCTAGCACAGTCGAAATTTTGTCAGACCGATCGAATTTGATAGAATTGGCAAAGAAGCTAACTCGCTAGATGGGACTTGTATAGTATGAGTTTTGCTTAAACCTAGTTTTGGGCTTTGTGGGCCTTATGGAATTTCGGGTATTATCAATAATTGTTTTGTTATCAAATAGTGTTGTTGTCAAACCAACCCATCTTCATTCGTTCATCATGTCTATCATTTCTTGTTCAAGGTAAAAAATTTGGAAAAATTTTAATGTTATTTACCATTTGGTGAGAGATTTGTTGGAATACTTAAAAAAAAATTCTATATTATTTGTATTGAATTGCTTAGATCGATGAAAATATTGTGAATGATTAGAAACTTTTAATTTTGGATCCGAAAAATTGACCCGAGCCCTAGTTGATTTGATAATTTAAAAATCAACCAATCAGTCAAATATTGAAAAAGTAAATTTGATGCAAAATCCGATCCAACCCGAACTCAAACCAATCAGACTTGAAAATGACTTGAACCAACCCGTCCATTTGACCCGTTTGACCGGTCTAAAATTACCATTAAGGGTATAATTTAATTATATATGTGAATTATAAATATATATATTCTCTTGTATAATATTATATGTCTACATACACATATTTGATTTTATTATTTTTATTATTATTATTATTATTATTATTATTATTATTATTAAATAATTGAAAAATAAAATCAAATGAGGATGAGAATGAGAATGAGAATGAGAATGAGAATAAACTCTAAAATAGTGCACTTGAAACAACACCCGGTTAGGACAAGAATCCACTACAAGCAGCTGATCAGGAAAATTTATCAAATACATTGTATGGGGCTGATTAGTATAAAAAACACTACTCAAAGTTAAACCAAAGGGTCCTATAGTCCTCCAAGTATATGGCCAATAATAAATCACCACAAAAAGAATGGCAGTTTTCTTAAATTTAATTAGTATACAAAAACATCAGAAAACAACAGGTGATGATTCAGAATTTTCTTAAATTTAATTAGCATACAAAATATCATAAAACATGGAGTGATGATTCAGTGCGCCACAACGCAGCGTTCGATAAAAATAAAAAATAATCTAATGTTCCATATACCGGTTAAACACCAATCAAAAGTCAAAACATAAGCAATAATATATTGGCCTGATAATGAAACAAAGTCAGAAACATTTTTGCAAATCCTTATATTCTAAAAATACTATTAATTTTAGAAATTTTAACCAAATTACAAAAAATAGTTGCAATTCCTTCCTGTTGATAAAAACTAATATAAAGGATTCCACCTTTTCATTTTAATCACTAGGGCAAATAACTCCATCATACTCCATAAAATATATTATTTTATCCAAGTTATACATTTATTACTAAAAGCCTTTTGTTTTTTAATCTCAAACATTATTTTGATCAATTTTCAGAGAGGTTCGGATCAGGATAAAATATTGACGGGTATAAGTCATTGGCAAGGCCAAAGTTACCAAAACTAAAAACATTGCATAAATTTGTAAACTAACCTATAGTTTTTTTTTTATGACCATAAAGTCTCTATTTTTTTTTTCTTTCCAAGGAAAAGGAAAAATATGCATAAAGGCCCCAAAACAAGCTCAGGGACTAACTACTCCATGAGAGTAGGATATTACCCAACAAATTAGTCGAGTAATAATAAACATACCAATCAGCTCAAAAATTCTATTGTGGGAGGGAAACTAATTGCAGTCTCTCAGCTTTTGATGCACCAACCAAAGCTTACAAGTTATATTATCCACATTCTCATGCCCCAATGCAGAGCTGACACACATATTAATTGTCCACCCCAAGAATTATAGCTCTGAAATCTTTTTTTTTTATCCGCCCCACGTAACTCTAAGACGAAGACAAACACCCACACTGCACATATTGAATTCATGGAATTCCAATGCCACTCACCCTTCCAATCAGTGCATTATTCTCTTAATTTCCCATCTTCTTCATTTTTGTGCACCAAAAGTCCTTCAACAGAGTAGGGTGGCCAATGTTTAACTCAACCATTAGACCAATGACTAACTTAATAACGGAAAGCTAAACCATAGGAAGTAACATCAAATTGATACCCATGCTGAAAAAGCCCTAATTATCATGTTGGCAACTAAGTAGTAGCTGGTGATGGTAAATGTAAGAGATGTAATGCAACAAATTGTCAAAATCTGACTTATACATGGTTCTACATGTTGAAAAAAAATGGATTTATGGCTGGTTATAAGAAAATAGTTCTCCGTATAATAGTGTTGATAATCCTCAACTCATGAGTTAAATTTTAGAATGGATTTAGGCCTGTATCTATTTTTCAACATGGTATAAAAGTCACCCGTCCTACTATCTAATCCTACAGACTTCACGCTCCAGAGTTTCCACATGCATGATGATGATATGTTATCACACATTGCAGGCTATAAAATGTAGTACTATGTCTCATTATTTGGATAATCCGCACATTACAAATTAGTTTTTGGAATCGAGTTAGGCCCAATTTCAATTTGTTTGACAAACCACTCCATGCAATTCCAACGGCACTCATGTAGCATAGTAAGCTAAGCTACATTCCCTTATTCGTACACATATTGAACCCCCCCTTCAAAGTCTTTCTGTCCATTTACAGCATGGATTAAAGCATTGTATCTACAATCATAGCATCGTCATATCCTCTATGCAGAGCAGAATTATCCAGCTCAAGAATGACAACAATAATATCTAGTTGCTATGGAAATTCTAGGCAAAATTAAAAAAAAAAAATCCCAAAGTCCAAATTCAGTAATCAAACAAGTAAAATGGGCATTTATAGCCACTAATTCGTATAGCCAATGTCTTAATTACTCATTAGCAAATAGATTCTCATAGAAAGCAAAATGTAACTGAAAATCAAATTCAAAGTTTTGCGCAAAACTAACAACTAAATCATCAATTCACCTAAAATTCCACAACCCGATCATATGAAGATATAATGAGAAACCAAAGAGCTATTTGATATCCCAAAAGAAACTAAAGAAAAAAAAGAGGAATAATTTTCATAATGTAAAAGCAATACAACAGGAATTATTACAAGAATCATTTAGTCCTAGGCTTTGAAATCCTAATTTTTCTTCTTGAGAAAAGAGAAAAAGAAGAACCTGAGAGATCATTTGGAGGATGTTTGGATGGAATTAGGAGGAGGAGAGGTGTGAGACAACAAATTTGGAGAGAGCTGAGATTGTTGGTGTTGTTTTTGGATGGATTTCCTTTCAATTTCTCTCCATTTGTTGATCGCCAGTGTGCAGATAACTGCAAATTATTGTCATAAAACCAAACAAAATTTTGATAAGAAACCAAATATTTAACTGAATAAAGTAAAATTATGGAGCAATACTCACAGCCGGCGCTGGCGAAGTAAAGCAAACGGAGAACTTTTGGGCCGGGCGGGCCGGCAGCCTCTTCTATTGTCATCGCCGCTATCTATTTTAGCGTTTCATTCAGTGGAGGAGTTGGGTCGGATCAGGACTCAGGACAGCTTTTTACGCTTGGTTCGTTTGATGGAAGTGGGATTACTTAAAAAATATAATAGAATAGAATATAATTATAATTATATTATTATATTTAATAATATAATGTAAATAATAATACATTTTTATATTTGATTGATAACGTGGATAGAAAATAGCTAAAAATTTCAAATGTGTTATATGACTTGGTTAATGGTCATAATTTGATCATTAAATTTTTTATTAAATAGCCATGATTAATTTATCTATCCATTTATAATGAGTTTAATTTATTTTGTTATCAAATTTTTATCAAAATTATTTCAAAAATATTATTTAGAATGTATTTAAAATTTCAGTTCAAAATAAGTTCTTTTCGATATATTTCAGAATCCTAAATTAAATTACTGATCCAAAAGTTAATTTTTCGGATTCATTCAAAATTTAATTTTTCACTTTCAAAAATTTATTTATATTATTTCAAGAGATTTCATGCAATCAGAATAATTTTTTGAGATTTGTAAAATATTTTCTAGCCAGTCAAAGTTTTGATCAGTCCTTTACGGTTCCGCTATTTATTTTTATTTTTGTCTTTTGTTGACCTAAATGACTTCATTTTCATCTCAAATTATATCACCGAACTCATTATGAATACTTTTTCAGTGGTGTAATGAAAATTTTACATGTTTCGGTGACCTTCGGACAGTACGGTTTACATTTAAAAAAAAGCGTAAGGAAGGTAATAAAAAATACCATAAAATATTATAGATTAAGGAATACATCTATTGATTTAGTGATGATTACATATGTATTTATGATTACAATACATTATAAAAAAAAAATTGAGTTAACAAACAAAATAATCAATACATTATCCATTACATTACAATACTTCATACTAAACATGATCTAAGTATTTTTAAAATAATAACAATAATGTTATTTTTTTAAAAAAAATTAGAAAATTGTATTAGAATAAAAAAATTGAGAATTTTGGGTGTTAGAAATTGGCAGTGAAATTTTTGTCGTGCCTAAACCGATTGTAAATATTTAGGGTGTGTTCGAAAACGATTTTATTTTTGGTTTTTTATTTTTTTCTTAAAAATAAAATAAAAATATGTTCGGTAAATTTGTTTTCGTTTTCATTTCTGCAAAAATTTAAGAAGTGATTTTGGCAACAAAAATAAAAATTAAAAATCTTTAAAATGTGGTTTTTATGGTTTGATTTTTATGAATAATTTAATTACTTCATCCTTATTATCACCACCGCCACCATCACCACACCGCTGCTACTACCACATCACCACACTACCACTAGCGTCACCACCATACCGTCACTACCGCTACCGCCAGCACCATCATATCACAGCTGTCACCACACCACCACCGCCACACTGTTACTGCCGCCGCCATCACTACCACTGCCATCTTTGCTATCATTACCGCCACCACACTATTACTACCACCACCACCACACCGTCACTGTCGTCGCCACGCCATCTTTGCCACCACCACTGCCGCCACACTGCTACTGGCACCACCACCACTACCACACAGTCACCACCACCACCATCATCACTACCGCCACTGCCACCACTGCTACCGCCATTGCAATTATCGCTACCATCGCCACCGCACTGGCCATCTTCACTACTGTTGTCGCCACCACCACCAGACTATCGTTGCTGCTACCACCGTCGCTGCCACCATCATACTGCTACTGCCGTCGCCACCATTGTCTCTACTACCGCTGATACCACCACCACCATATGATGATTTTTTTAATGTAATAGATTTTAAATTTTGAATTTTATTAAATATTTATTATTTAATATTAATAATTAGATTATATATATGTATAATATGCATTAATGGATATTAGAATATTTTTTAAAAAACAGATAGAAAATTAGTTTTTAAAGAGTTTTTGAAAAGCAAATAACAAAAATTAAAAACAATTTATGAATTTTAAAAAATAAAAAATAAAAAAATATTACCAAACACACCCTTATCTTTTTAATTATAATTTTAAATATTTATATTTTTAATTGTGAAATATAATAGTCTGGATAAATAAAAAAATATTTTAGTTAAATATTAATCTAGATAATAACTTATTTAACGTTTTTTTTTCTCGCGAGAGTTATAATTTGTGAGAGTATATTAATTTGATAGTAGTGTGCGATAAACAATTACTTTATATTTAAGTATGAATAAACATTTTTTTTCATTAATTCTTCCATCTAATTGATTTTCATACCATTTGTAATTAATTGATTAATTTTACCAAATTATTTTTTATTAGCATTTTCTATTGACAACCTAAACACGATATAAAGAAGAAAAAAAAAAGATTTACCAATTTTAGAAGTTATTATTGTACGTTTTATTTATTTTTCTTATTGATAAATCAAAAATTTTTGTAGAAGAAAAAAAGGACCTCGATTAGGGAAAAATAAGGAGTTGATGTGCACCTAAGGGCTTGAAGCCAATCGGATCGAGGTGTGTAAACCCTGGCAAAAGATGCTTGCCCAATTGGATTGAGCGTTAACACTCCGATGTTTAAATTAGCAACTGGGAGAAAGTATCTTAAAGAAAGAATGCAGATAAAAATTAGAGAGAGAGGAAGAGTCATTTGTTTTAGGATGAACCTATTATTTATAGAACCGAAAAATTAAATAGTATTTGTGAATAGTAGACAAACTTTGAGGCAGATATGGTCTAGCCAGGAAATGATGGTGATTTTATAGAGGCGTGTGTCAGGCAGTGTTATTATGATAGGGATGGATCACGTCCGATCGGATTGCCTTGTTTCATTTGTCTTAGCTAGAAGGTTAGGGAGGCCTAGACATCTTTGGGCCTTCTTAGTGATAGGCCTCTAATGACCTTTTATTGGTTCGATTTAGTTTTGATTTTTTGAGCATTACCATTTGTACCCCTGAGCAGTTCGATCGAAGGTCAGTGGTTTCAATATCCTCTTAACGATCTTACCATCTTTGGACTATTTTTCGATCAGTGATCAGGACAACGAGATTCTTATTCTTTGAGATTAGAGTTTAGTTACATCGATCATTGATCGAAAAAATGAGAAGTTAGTCTAGAGATCAGGATTGTAATTACATTGATCGGGATTAATCATCAATCTGAAAAATGAGACATCAGTCAAGAGATTGGAATTGTAATTACATCGATTGGGATTAGTCATTGATGGAGAAAATGGGACATCTTTCTACAAACAATGTTTATAAATGTGAACTGATTTTCAAAGCTCAATTGTATGACTTGTTTAGTTAATGCCCATTATTGCAAGGATTCATTATCTGAGGTTTTTTATGAGGCTTTCATGCTTTTGTGAGCCTTGTCCTTTTCTTTTTTTTCGTCATTAGACTTCTAGTTCCAAACTAGCTTATTTTTCTGTTACATTTTCCAGTGTCTACAAAGGAGTATATTAATTGCGCTTGCTACAAATGAAAAGTGAATTTGCTTTAGGATGTTATCGATTGTTGATGATCCTTACTAACTTGTTCATTTAATAGTGGGTATTTCGATTGTCGTCTCCTTTTTCATGTCGCTTTGGAAGAGGCCCTTCTTTAAGAAAGGGTGTTTCTTTAAATTCTATTGCTTCATCTTTCTAAACTTTTATTGTAGTATTTACTCCTACATTTAATAGTATTGCCACATGGTTTGCTTGTGAGGATTTTTCAACGAGGCAAAAATCCCTATAAATAGGCATGTTTTTTTCTTCTTTTTCCTGAAGTTTTTTCTTCTTCTTCTTGAGGTTTTTCCTTCTTTTCTGTGGAACCACCTAATTATTGTAACAACCTTATCATAATAGTCTTTTTCAATGCAAAATTTAGCAGTAAATGGTAATTTTTTTTAACTTCAATCATTGCCAAACAATTTCTATACAATTTAATTTTACTATTCAGTTTAAGAAATTTTGACAGCACAACAGCTAGATTTTACTAGCCTCCTGAAAAATTAAACAATTCACACAACCTCTTAGAAGCACAACAATCATATCAGTTAACAGTGCAAATTTCATTCACTAATTAACCATCACATTTATACAGACACAACAATGCTTACAATTTTGTAAATGTTAACCCAATAACATATCAATTCTTTACCTTTGCTATTAAAGTATATACCTGTCAACATACTGCTATAATCATATTAACTTTTCTTCTTCGGTCTTTGCTTCCCAGTGTACCAAGCTACTGCAACACTTCAAAACTTGCACGAAGTAAACACTACGTGCTAAGCACTAGAAATGCTTAGTGATGACTACTAATCTTATAATTTTTCAATTAAAGCATAATTACGTATATTATGCAAATATTTTTTTTATATCTTATCAAAAATTACATTTAATTCTTGCAGTATTATTTTCATTATTTACCAACATTTTGGAAATTCTTTTTCTTTGATTCTATATTACATCATTTATTTTTGAATACCTTTCTTTTACAGTTCAATTATACACATTATCTTTGTTCTCCTTACTTTTACTTTTTCTTAACTCTTGTCTTATACTTTTAGTTATTATTGATACAAATATCATTTCAATTAACGAGTTATACTTGTACTCGTGTCTTTAGTGACATTTTGTCCATTTACTGATCCATTTTTTTATTAATTACACAATTATCCATTAAGTAATAGAATTACAATTTTTGCTATTTATTCTTTTATTTTACTTTAACTTTTTACTAATCAATATATTGCAATTACCAAAATTTTTAACTTTTAATGCAAAGTGATACAGGTATTTGGAACACTTTGCATGTAGATCATTATTTTCTTTCCTTGTTTTATAATTGAGCCTTTTTAAGTACTTATTTCAGAATTAATATTTTTTCCTTATTAACTTAATAATAGTTTTTCTTTTGGTCATTTTACTTTCCGCTTAGCTTTTACTTTCAGAATTTCATTACTTAGTTACACTTTTACACTTAAATACGGTATTGTCATTTTTGAATTTTAAGAATTTTAATTACAAAATTAATAAAAATTTTCAAAATAATAATTGGTACACAACATACCAATTATTTCTCATGGGTCCTTTCATATAACTTTTCATTTTAATTCATTTTCAGTACAGAGATTTATTTTTATAAGAAAACATTTTCTTTTCATTTTTGCTTTTTAATTATAATGTTTGGGAACAATTTCAGTTTTATCCCAAAGTTTTTTTCTCTTTTCAATCAAGTGTTTTTTCATTTATAACATTTACATTCACTTTACTTTTACACTTCAGATTTATTCATTTCAATGTACCCCTAATGCAATATGATATGACTCTCAAAAAGGATATGCGAAATATGGATCCCGAAGAGTTCCACTGAACAGATTGAGAAATGATCCCAAAAGATCAAGTTTCACATAGCAGATATCAGATACACTATCACTTTCATTTTAACACTAAAGCTGTGAAGATCAGAGATCTTACTCATAGCAAAGCAAGTCATCATGACTTACATTGCGGTATAGGGTATCTCTATGGCTAGCCAATTATATCCTGAATAAGAATATTACTAACTGGCTATTGCTAATGGCAAAAACAATAAAAAACTTTCGGAATGATTTTCAAACTTTAAATAATTTTAATTTCTTTTCTTTTTCTTAAAACAATAAATTTTTTCAATCACACTCTTTTTAGTGCTTTTGACTATACAATAACTTTTTATTTTCAATCACTTTTTCTTGAACTATTTTACAATAATTCATTATGAATACTTAATATTTTTTGGACATATAACTTTTGAAATTACTTAATTTTAGATAAATATTATTTTCACTTTTATATACTTGGTGAATTATATTGTTACAATTCACCATTTCTTCTTTGTCTTTAACACTTTACATTTTATGAATTATTGCTTTTTAATTTAATAATTTACTTTTACATTCATTTTATCCTCTTCGACTTTTAAATAATTTCTTACTTCATCGGTCTGAATTTAGCAATTGTTCGGAGTTCGAAATACTTTTATACGGACTGCGAATTATTTATAATAATTCATCATTTTTATTTAAGTTATAAATTATTTTGTAATAATTCAATATGGTTAATTTATTCACTATACTTTTTATTTTCTAGAAATTCATCATTTAATCTCTTCATTTTTTTTATATGAAGTGTAAATTAAATTACATTAATTTACCAACTTTTAACTGTTTATTGAATTATTTCCCAATAATTCAATATTTCAATTAAGCATGTTCCATATTTATTTTCTAAATTAATCCCATAAATCAAATAAATTTCATAAAAATTTATGTGAATATTGTTCTTCAAATATTATCATTTTTGCATATTTTATAAATTATTTTACCACAATTCATCATATACGTATATACATACACTTAAAAATTCTCTAAAATCTCCATAAAAATTTACGGGGAAAATTTTATGCTTATTATTATTTTATAATATAATTAACAAAAATTCGCTATTCTTATCCATTACATTATTCAATAAATATTCTAAAGATATTCATATAAATCTCTATAATTTTTGTAACAATTTATGGACATATCATTTCATATTCTCTATGAAATTAGGACTTAATTTTATTAATTTACGACACAAATAATTCCTTTTCTTTAAAAAGAAAATTTTTTTGTTCATATAGGAAATTTCTTAATAAATTTTCTTAACTCAATTTACACATTATGCTAAGCTTAATTAAAATCTAATTGAACAATTATCACCTTAATTTCAATTTTACTCAATAATTCAATTTTTTTCCTTAATAAATTTAAAGAAAAAATTCAACTCATTAAAGGAAAATTAAAGGATTTCATAGTCACATACCTAAATGATCGAATTCGCTTCGATTTGTTTAATAATTTACTCGTCGGATCGGTCTCTGGAGCATCGCCGGAGGCTTACCGATGATAATTTGACACTACCATCTCATAGATCGGGACCTCTTGACTTCATTTTCGGTGGTCACGTGCCCAACCACTGGCTAGTTTGGTCGGAATTGGAGCAGAAAAAGTTTTGCCTCCTCTGTAATGGCCTTAACACTGGGTTAGTCGTTAATAGTGCTTTTCGATAATGAATAGTATTTTTCCGGGCTCGAAAGGATATCCGAAAGTCAAAAATATTTTATTGGACCATTTAAAAGAAATAGTTATGGTGAGCCTAGTGTTGAAATTTGAAGTTAATTTGAGGTCAAATGGGCCTCCAAAAGTCAAAATTAAGAAAAATGTATAGAGTACATTTCCTTGGTAGGAAATGAGACTTGATTTTGTATAAATAATTAAAAATAGTAAACGAACTCCGAAAATTGTCAGATTTTGCATGCCTACATGAATTTTTATGTGAAATATTTTGGTGATAAGAATTGAATTTTTCAGTAATACCGGCAGTTGTCGAATAGGACCGATAAGTTTGAATCGGATCGATAATGGACTACGATTGAGCCGAATATTTATATACTACCTATTTTTTATGTTTTAAGAATGATGGAATCAAATTTGAAGTGATTTGAAGTAAGAAAGAGAGAGAAATTAGATTGGACTTTAAAAAGGTCTAAATGGGCCTTAATGTTTAAATAGGCAAAGCCCACTCATTAAGCCCAATTTTGGGCCCATAAGAGTGGTATAAAAGGGGTAAAAATCTAGAGATTTGCTCCAGAATACTCCAGCTCCCTCTTCCTCTTGTAATGGTCGAATTTCTCCCCCCTCTCTCTCTCTCTTGATTTTCCTTCATATCTACTTCAAATCTATCCTAAACTCCTACATAAAAGATGAATTTATCTCTCTCTAGGTCACCTTAGTGGCCTTAAATAAGTGATTTAAGCAAGGAAAGATAAGAAATTGAGGGAAGAAAGGAAAGGAGGTAAGATGGACTTTAAGGAATTAAGTAATTTTAATTGGGTTTTTGGCGTTTTCTTATAGTTTTTGAGGTGTAGAAGCTAATTATGAGATTGGATTTTTCATTTGAGGATAGAAAATTGAGGTTAGGAAGGCTTGAAAAGTCGGCCAAGGATGATGATGGTTGAAGGATGAAGTTATGCTTTGTGCCAAGTGAAGAAAAGTGAAGTTTAAGGAAGCTAAAGCTTGAGAAAATTGTAAGTGACTACAAAATCCCTTAATTTTCCTTTTATTATGAATTTTTCTTAATTATGTAATTAAGGTAAAAATAGGTAAAATTGTTAATTGATGTAATTATATTAGGATAATTGTAATTGGACTAGATATAAGGTATATGGAAAGTGAAAATGAAAGAAATAAAATTTTTAAGAAGAAAAATGTTGGTGGCCGAATTATCTAGGTAGAGAAAATAGTGAAAAAAATGCATGAAATTAATGTATGTTAGCTTAAAATAATAATAGACATAATAATTGACGTCTATGAATTTTTAGAGAATATTTATAATTAATTTGAGAATTTTTAAGATTTTTTTATAGTGTATGTATTGAATGAAAATTGTGAATTATAGTAAATTAAGTGACTATTTTGATGAAAAATGATAATGACCAATAAAGAATGCATAAATAAATTTTATTGGAATTTATTGGATTTATTGGGATTTTCATGTGAATATGTATAATGAAAATAATTAAAATAGTAATGCATAATTGTATAAAAATGACTAAAGTGATGAATTACTATGAAATTAAATTAATGTCAATGACAAGAAGTAAAAAGGTCAACCGATGAATTTTTTGAAATAATTAATAAGTTGTGAAAATAATAAGAATAATGAATTATTGATAATAATTCATACATGAGTGAAAATGGTAAAAATAAATTGATAAGTAAGTAAAAAGAAATATAAAAGTGAAGTTTAAATGGAAAAAGGACTTAAATGAAAAAAAAGCAAAAGTTCTGGGGCAAAATGATAATTTTGCCAAAGTGGGTAATTAATGAGTAAAAATAAGTAAGAAATAATTCACAAGGGCAGAATGGTAATTTTAAAGGTCTAATGGGTCAAAAGATGAGGTTTTTATGGTATAGGGACTAAAATATAATTTTACTCGAAAATGTTTAAATAAAGAGTAAATGATGAATAATGGAAGCTATTGTGTAATAAAAATGATAATAAATGACTATAATGGTAAAATTGTAATTATGTATTTGAAATGAATAATAAATTAGAAGAAGTCAAATTATGTATTTTTAAGGCATAAAATAATGAATTTTATTAATAGAATTCCTAATTACGTAAAAAGTGATAAAATTAAAGTGTAACTAATTTATCAAAATAAATTAGTCAATAAAATGTAATAAAAGAGTGAATGATTATGAAATAATTCGCCGACGAAAGAATAGTTGGCATAACAAATGATTGCAAAGTTTGAACAGTAAAAGAAAAGGGAAAAATCGTAAAAAAAAAAGTCAATCTTTGAATTATTAGAAAATAATGTGCAAAGAATTACAAAAAGAATAAAAAAAAATTAAATTATAATGTCATAATTCATAATGTGTGTAAAAGACTGAAAATCTTATGTATCTGTGTGAATTATCGAAGAATAATTCACAAAAGTAATCTGAAAAGATAAAGTCAAAGGAAGGACAAAAAATTATTGAATAGTCAAAAGCACTAAAAGAGTGTATTTGATCAGAGTAAAATGTACAAAGGAATAAAAGAAAGAAATTAAGAATTTTTAAATGTTTAAAAGTGATTGCAATTGTGATTGATTATTTTGCCCTTAGCAATAAACAGGTGTTGTTATTTTTGTTTGGATATAATTGGTTAGCCATAGGAACATCTGAACCACGGTGCAAGTCATGACGACTTGCTTTGTTATGGTAGGATGACTAATCTCCATGGCTTCTGTCTGTATCTGATATCTGTTCTGTGAAAAAATGATCTTTGATATCATTTTTTAGTCTATCTGGGACCTTTGGGTCTAGTCCCGAGTATCCTTTTGAGAATTCTGTTATATTGTACTAGGGGTGCATCGAAATGAATGAATTAGTATTGTTTAAATAAATTAAATGTAAAAAGTTACAATGAAAAAAAAGTGATTCAAGAAAAATAATTTGTTTCGAAGAAAATGAAAGAGTAGAATAAATCTGTGAAGTTATCTGAAAAGTGTGATTAGTAAGGAAAAAGAAAAAAAAGGGTTTTATAAGAATATAATAATAAATAAAGATTAAGTCAAGCTTTTATAATAAAAAATGATTTAAATTGTATTTTGTTTTACACGAGAAAGATAAATTTAACTAATTAGTATTCCCTATACCAATTACCATCGTGAATAGTGACAAGTTTGGAAATAATATTAATTTTCCATTTAATATTAGAAAGTGTTAGCTATGGTATTAAATGAAATTTAATGCTTAAGTAAATGTATTCCTAAAAGACAAGTTAAATGAAAGATAAAACGACAAAAGGCATAGAATTGCTCCATGAGGAGAAAGTAAAGGATGTAAGTCCTAATCAATAAATGAGCATAAGTAAATGAATAAAAGAAGGAAAGAAGGTTTTGACTGTAAAATGCTCCAAAATAGTCATATCACTTTACAATAAAGCTTAAAAGCTTCTAAACAGTACTTATTATATTTATCAAGTAGGGTAATTAAAATACACATTGAATAGTTGGACAATAAGCTAAGAGTTAAAAATAATTTATTTTGGTACTAGTAAAGACATGAGTACCAATACACATTGCTAAATGAAATGATAATTAAATCATTGTGATTAAAAGATAAAACGAAAGTAATGATAAAAGTAAAAGTTATAGTAAAGATTAACGTAAAGGCAAAAGTAAATCCGATATCGATCCACCTAAGAAGATACTGTAAAGTAAAGTTAAAAGTTTGGAAACAAAAGAGTAATGATTATCAAACTACGAGTTAGTAACGTGACTAATGTTAACCATAGTAAAAGGCAATGTTTAATGAAATAAAAATAATAGTAGCATAATTATGAAATTATGCTTTATTCTGGAAAATTCTTGGATTTATAGTCACCACTGAGCATATTTAGTGCTCAGCACGTAGTGTTTTCTGCGTGCAGGTATGGAAGTGTTGTGGGAGCATCAGTACACGGTAGATTCAGATCGAAAGAGAAGATTTTTGTATTAGTTTGATGTAAGTTTTTGCCATGTATATACTAAGACTATTAAGGTAAAAGACTGAGCTGTGATTTGGTTATATTTATGTTAGTGATGATTTAATATCTGATGTAAGATTTTGTCATGAAACTATTTTTGTTTATGTTTTAACTATTTATAAGACTATTGTATGATTCTGGAATTAATGAAAAAGAATTTTAAGCATTTTTGAATTGTTCGGTGAAATTTTTTTTTTACCATTTTTTGGCTAAGTTTTGTATCGGAAAGAATTGTTCCGAGAAGGATATGACATCCTTAACGGTCGATCTACCCATCGTATCGGAAAACTTACCTCGTCGCCGAGAGTTGATCAGTGGTGTGGGATTCCTCGTCCGCTGCCTTGACTCACCGTAATGGAGAAAAAATTGATCGCCACGTTAAAAACTCACCACTCCTTCCAAGCGTCGGACACCAGACGCTAGAGTGAGAGTGACCGTCACGCCACTTGTCGTTGTGCGGTGATCGCCAGCGTGAGGTGCGGCTGGCATGAGGTGGGCTTGGTGCCGTCCCCCTTGCGTTGTTGTCGTCCTTTACATCTACTTCTTCTTTTTCTTTTTTTTTTTTCTTTCTTTACATCTGATCATCTTTGTTTTTTCTTTATTTTACCAAGTTTTTTTTATGGCCATTTGTGGCCAAAGTCGGTTGTCCTTTTTTTTCAACTCATCTCTTTTTTTACATATATATATATATATATATTAATTGATTCAATTTTTTTTTACCATTTTGGTCCTGAAAAATTTTCTCTCACTTTCAAAGCTCCTATTCATTTAAAATCAATTCCATAATTTTTATTATATAAAAAATAGGTGGAACACAAATTTTTGGATCACTCGGAGTTCATTATCGGTCTAATTCAAATTTATCAGTCCTATTTGACAACCGTCGATGTCACTGAAAAATTCAATTTTTACTAGCAAAATATTCTACATAAAAATTCATGAAGATCTGAAAAATTTGACAATATTCGGAGTTCATTTACTATTTTTAATAATTAAACAAAATCAAATCACCTTCCCTACCAGAAAAATTGTCTCGCTATCTTTTTCGTATTTTTGATCTTTCGAGACCCATTTAATCTTAGTTTACTTCAAATTTCAATCCTGGACTCACCATGATCAATATTTTTCGATGGTCCAATAAAATATTTTTGACTTCTGGATATATTTTTCGACTCGAAAAATACTGTTCACAGCTAACCCGGTGTTGAGACCATTATATTTTTTCCATACTAAAAGAAATTTTGTTCTCAAAATCTACTTATATTGAAGAGTAGAGGATACAATACTATTGTCTTATCAAAACTTCTTTTACATTCAATGGTTCTAAAGCATGTTTGTTAATGAAACCCACTTACTTTTGTACTATTCAATCTCAGTATCAAAGTCTTCATCACTCTCTTTTCACAGGTCATTCACCTTGTGTGTAGTTTTCTTTCATATTTCAAATCAAATCAACTTAAACCTTACTTATTTCTTTGCACTTAATTAAGTCCAATATAAAGTACTCGACATTTCTTTCTGACAATGCCTTAATAATAGTCAGATTCTACTAAGGACAAGGACTTTTCACAATCATTACCAACTTCACATATATTTCAACATAACCATTCTTTCAATATTTGCATTATCCATTCCGATTGATTATCAGTACAAGGGTGGATCACAAAGCTTATGTTAAGATTATTGTTAGTCTCTTATATAACATCTTTCATTTTTGAAGCACAGACAATCAGATTACAAAATCTCTAGCCACATTGTCCCATTTCCAATCAGATATCATTATAAGTCAAAGAAATTCCCAAAGGGATCTAATGCTTCGCTTTCATTTGCTGACACATTAACATCCACTTACGACATCTGTCACATTACACTTTCAACCTGACTTTCAATACTAAGCTTGTAATCCTAGTACATCTTATGATTTTCAGGATATAAAGTATTACCATCTCAGTGGGTTTCAGTAAGCATCCTTTAATTTACTCACAATGACTATCACACAAATATTCTCTTTTTGAACCATTTTTCCTGCCCGATGTACAATATTAGCTTCACTTATAATTCAGCTAATAATGCTCCATCTGGAGACAAGCTTAATTTGACATTCATAGCTCGAAGAACCAAAAACATTATCATTAATCATTTATACTTATTCTCCAGTCATACACATTCATTTAAGTGCATTTATTTTATCAAATATGAATTCCTATGCTGAGGATTTCAACCACTTCGTTAAACTTTCTGTAGTACTTGGCTAAATCCAGGAACTCTACATTTAACCAAAAGTCATATTTACTAAACTGAGCAGATAGTTGCTTTTCTTTCAATACTTGCAGAATAATTCTCAAATACTTATCATATTCTTTCGATATCTCAGAACATATCAGATGGTTATTACTCAAATCCTCTAATATGGATCTAAGTAAAGGTGGAAGACCCTCTTATCAATTCACAAGACGATCGGTACGTTAGCAAATCTAATTGACATGACCAATAACTTATAATGGCCACATCAAATACAAAAACAATCTTGAGTACACTATTAATTTTTATTTCATCACATTATATTTTATTTTTTCTTGATATCAAGTTGTTCCTATGCTCATCATATCTCATATCAGTTTATTTTCTATCAAGTGGGGCCTATACATATGATATGATGCAAATCAGATGCTACCAAATAATGTGAAATGCCAAGCAATGAATGTATGATTTCTTGTATGAAATAGAATACGAACTCGTATTCTCATATAATGCATATGTCATAACCCATCCCAATACTATATAATGTGCAATCGAATCCCCACACCTATAAAGGAATCGCTGATAGGTATACAAAACATCTTAAACAACTTCAACTTATAACAATTTGCTCAATAGCATTTTAAACCATGACAATCCAGTCAAGGTATCTCTGTGTCCTTTATAATTTATTTGAACTCAATATATAATTCCTTTCAACTTTCTGACACATTCTTTATTTTGTCCTTCTTTGGATTGTTTCTCATCTATATAGACACTTGTACTCTCACATTTATACTCAATATCAGTCAATACTTCATTTTCCTGCGTTGACCTCGAAGCGATTTCAAGCAGCAATACTTGCATCCTCACTCACTACCATTTTTACCATATAAAATCAATCCTTTCACATCTGACAATTTCAGTTAAATATCAACTTTTTGCTTTTAAAACAAAGAGGGGAGCATGTACACGTTAGATTCCTAACACTTACCCACTTACAATTGGCATGTATATACAGACGAACCTATTACTTAACCTTATCCCACTCTGATCTTAGAACCGCTTAAACCTTTGCTCTGATACCACTAAATATAACATCCTTATCAGAACAATCTTTTTCAATGCAAAACTTAGCGGTAAATGGTAATTTTTTTTTAACTTCAATCATTGTCAAATAATTTTTATACAATTTTATTTTACTATTCAATTTACAAAATTTTGGCAGCACAACAACTAGAATTTACTAGCCTCCTGAAAAATCAAATAATTCATACAGCCTCTCAGAGGCACAAAAATCATATCAGTTAACAATGTACATTTCATTCACTAATTAACCATCACATTTATACAGACACAACAATACTTACAATTTTGTAAATGTTAATCCAATAACATATCAATTCTTTACCTTTGCTATTAAAGTATATACATGCCAACATACTACTATAATCATACTAACTTTTTTTCTTCGATCTTTGCTTCCCAATGTACCAAGCTCCTGCAAAATTTTAGAACCTGCACACAGTAAGCACTACGTGCTGAGTACTAGAAATGCTCAGTGGTGACTACTAATCCTATAATTTTTCAATTAAAGCATAATTACATATATTATGCAAACATTTATTTATATCTTATTAGAAATTACCTTTAATTCTTGCAGTATTATTTTCATTGTTTACCAACATTTTGGAAATTCTTTTTCTTTGATTCTATATTACATCATTTATTTTTCAATACCTTTCTTTTACAGTTCAGTTATACACATTATCTTTGTTCTCCTTTTACTTTTTCTTAACTTTTATCTTATACTTTTAGTTACATCGATACAAATATCATTTCAATTAACGAGTTATACTTGTACTTGTATCTTTAGTGACATTTTGTCCATTTACTGATCCATTTTTTTATTAATTACACAATTATCCATTAAGTAATATAATTATAATTTTTACTATTTATTTTTTTTATTTTACTTTAACTTTTTAATAATCAACATATTGCAATTACCAAAACTTTTAACTTTTAATGCAAAGTGATACATGTATTTGGAACACTTTGCATGTAGATCGTTATTTTCTTTCCTTGTTTTACAATTGAGCCTTTTTAAGTACTTGTTTCAGAATTAATATTTTTTTCCTTATTAACTAACAATAGTTCTTATTTTGGTCATTTTACTTTCCGCTTAGCTTTTACTTTCAGAATTCCAATACATAGTCATACTTTTACACTTTAATATGGTATTGTCATTTTTGAATTTTAATTATAGAATTAATACAAATTTTTAAATTTTTTATTTTTAAAATAATAATTGGTACATAACATATCAATTATTTCTCATGGGTCCTTTCATATAACTTTTCATTTTAATTCATTTTTTATACAGAAATTTATTTTTATAAGTTGTACAACATTAATTATCATTTTATTCTTATAAAACATTTTCTCTTCATTTTTGTTTTTTAATTATAATGTTTGGGAACAATTTTAGTTTTATCCCAAAGTTTTTTCTTTTCTTTTCAGTCAAGTCCTTTTTCATTTATAACATTTACATTTACTTTACTTTTACACTTTAGATTTATTCATTTCAATGTGCCCCTAATGTAATATGACAATACTCTAAAAAATGATATGCAGGACATGGATCCTAAAAAGTCACACTTAACAGATTGAGAAATGATCTCAAAAGATCAAGTTTTATAGAGCAGATATCAGATATACTATCACTTTCACTTTAACACTGAAGCTATGAAGATTGAAAATGCTACCCATAGCAAAGCAAGTCACCATGACTTGCATCGCGGTATAGGGTGTCCCTATGGCTAGCCAATTATATCCTGAATAAAAATATCACTACCTGTCTATTGCTAAGGGCAAAAACAATAAAAAAACTTTTAGAATGATTTTCAAACTTTCAATAATTTTATTTTTTTCTTTTTCTTAAAATAATACATTTTATCAATCGCACTGTTTTTAGTGTTTTTGATTATACAGTAACTTTTTATCTTTTCAATTATTTTTTTGAATTATTTTACAATAATTCATTCTGAATACTTAATATTTTTCGGACATATAACTTTTAAAATTATTTACTTTTAGATAAATATTCTTTTCTTACTTTTATACACTTGATGAATTATATTGTTACAATTTAACATTTCTTCTTTGTCTTTAACACTTTACATTTTATGAATTCTTGTTTTTTAATTCATTAATTCACTTTTACATTCATTTTATCCTCTTCGACTTTTAAATAATTTCTTACTATTTCGGTCTGAATTTAGCACTTGTTCGGAATTCGAAATATTTTTATACGGACTGTGAATTATTTATAATAATTCACCATTTTTATTTAAGTTATGAATTATTTTGTAATAATTCAATACGGTTGATTTATTCACTATACTTTTAATTTTTCAAAAATTCATCATTTAATCTCTTCATTTTTCTTATACGAAGTGTAAATTAAATTACATTAATTTATCAACTTTTAACTGCTTATTGAATTATTTCTCAATAATTCAATATTTCAATTAAGCATGTTCTATATTTATTTTCTAAATTAATCCCATAAATCATATAAATTTCATAAAAATTTATGTGAATATTGTTCTTCAATTATTGTCATTTTTGCATATTTTATAAATTATTTTACCATAATTCATCATATACGTATATACATACACTTAAAAATTCTCTAAAATCTCCATAAAAATTTACGGGCAATTCATTTTATGCTTATTATTATTTTATAACATAATTAACAAAAAATTGCTATTCTTATCCATTACATTATTCAATAAATATTCTAAAGATATTCATATAAATCTCTATAATTTTCGTAACAATTTATGGACATATCATTTCATATTTTCTATGAAATTAGGACTTAATTTTATTAATTTACAACACAAATAATTTATTTCCTTTAAAAGGGAATTTTTTTTGTTCATATAGGAAATTTCTTAATAAATTTCCTTAACTCAATTTACACATTATACTATGCTTAATTAAAATTTAATTGAACAATTATCACCTTAATTTTAATTTTACTTAATAATTAAATATTTTTTAATAAATTTAAAGAAAAAATCCAACTAATTAAAGAAAAATCAAATGATTTCATAGTTACATACCTTAACAATCGAATTCGCTTTGATTTGCTTAATAATTTTCTTGTCGGACCGGTCGTCGAAGGCTCGCCAGTGACAATCTGACACTACCATCTCGTAGATCGAGATCTCTTGACTTTATTTTCGGTGGTCACGTGCCCAACCGTCGGCTGGTTTGGTTGAAATTAGAGTAGAAAAGTTGTGCCTCCTGCACGGCCGATCTACCCATCACCGACGAACAAGGAGGAGTGATAGGTACCAAAAGACTCACCTCGTCATCGGGAATTGATCGGTGGTGGTGGTGTCCCCGTCCGCCGCCTTGACTCATCGGAATGGAGGAAAAATTGGTCGCCACGTTAAAAACTCACCACTCCTTCCAGATGCCGGAGTGAGAGTGACCGTCGCGCCACTCATTGTCGTGCAATGGTGGCCGACATGAGTTACGGCCGGTGTGAGGTGGGCTTGGTGCCGTCCCCCTTGCGTTGTCATCCTCCTCTGCATCTACTTCTTCTTTTTCTTTTTTCTTTTTTTCTTTCTTTACATCTGATCATCTTTGTTTTTTCTTTCTTTTACCAAGTCTTTTTTATGGCCATTTGTGGCCAAACTCAGCTGTCCTTTTTTTTTTTTCAAGTCATCTCTTTATATATATATATATATATATTCAAATTTTTTTTATTATTTTGGTCTCGAAAATTTTTCTCTTATTTTCAAAACTCGTATTCATTTAAAATCAATTCCATAATTTTTATCACATCAAAAATAGGTGAAACACAAATTTTCGGCTCACTCGAAGTCCGTTATCGGTTTGATTCAAATTTATCAGTCCGATTCGATACTGTCAATGTCACCAAAAAATTTAATTTTTTCTATTAAAATATTCTATATAAAAATTCATGAAGATCTGCAAAATTTGGCAATATTCGGAGTTCATTTACTAATTTTAATTATTACACAAAATCAAGTCACTTTTTCTATCAGGAAAATTGACTCGCTATCTTTTTCGTATTTTTGACCTTTCCAGGCTCATTTGACATCAGTTTTACTTCAAATTTCAACTCTGAACTCACCATGACCATTACTTTCTGATGGTCCAATAAAATATTTTTGACTTCCAGCTATATTTTTCGATCCGAAAAATACGGATCGAAAAATACTATTCACTGTAGGAAAATACTGTTCACAACTAATCCGGTGTTGAAGCCATTAAAATTATTCTTTTGCTTTCCTTATTTTCTTTCCATTTTAGAAAGACGAATGAATCGTTAGGTTTTTTTTTCTAGCAATATATGACTTGCCACAATAAGTCATATGACTTTGTTTTCCGCTACTGCTTCCTTCTCTCAACCCTAAACTTTATTGGGGCCATGGTAGGAGATGCAAGTTTGTATTTTCTTCTCCATTTTTCTGATGCTGACCTGATGGATGGAGATTGCGAAATTAGAGGTGGTCTTGTTATAGTGAAACTATGGATTCATCATTGTTTTTTTTTTTTTCAAGTGAAAAAGCTCTATATTTAATTTACTATGTAACTTTTAAAAAGTTTAAAATGAACTTCATCCTTTGGATCTTTCCTTGTCTTACTTTTCTTTACTCCTCTATGTGTCACCTCCAATGATATTTACATTTCCAATTATACCAAACTTGAAATGAGGAAAGAAAGGTTACAATCGAGTGGTATTTTGACTTATCTTATGAGAGAATGGTATTTTCTTGTTCAAATCAAACTAATGCATACAAAGCCACAAACATCAGTCTCACCAATCTTAAGAAGTACAATGAGTAATATTGATAAATTATTATTGTTGTTCATATCTCTGTTACATCCGAAACAAATGGAAAAATCACCTTAAATAGTACACAACATAAATGAGACACTAAAGAAACATATCAACATCTGCAGATACTAACCGGTTGTCCCAAACAAGAAAAGATAATCCCACCAATGGCAGCTATGGTAACTATGGTAACTACCAGATCTGAAATTAATCTGTGCAAATGTCAAATAATATATCAAAAGCATAAACATCATGCAATATAATAACACAAAAAATTTCACTAACAGCACTTAAGTCAAAAAGAAATATCCATATAGGTGCAATCATGATGATAAATACAGTGATTGCAATGTGCAAGCAATTAGGCAAAGGCTCGTGATGTACTCATTGAGATGGAGGAATAGAACTTGGTGCCTAATGTGTACACTTATGGTTTGATAATTTATGGTCTTCGCAACTGTAGGGATGTTATCCTGGCAAACAGAGTGTTTTACAGGATGATATCTAATGGTTTGAAATCAAATGTAGTAATTTACTCTAATTTAATAAAAGGCCCTGCCAAGCAAGTCAAATTTAAAGAGGCAATAAAGATTTTACATGCTATGCAGGAGCAAGGGGTAAAACCTGATATCTTCTGCTATAATGTTGTTATAATTGGCCTCTGCAAGGCTGGATAAATGGAAGAAGCAAGGACTTACCTAGTTGAAATGGTTAAGAATGGATTAAAGCCAAATAGTTATACCTACGGGGCTTTTGTTCATGGATATTGCAAGGCTGGGAAAATGCAAGTAGCAGACAGATGCTTCTTTTGTACTCAATACCTCATCACTGATTTGTGTTAAATTTCCCATATTTACTATATTTATTGACCCTTCTTTTGTACTCATTACCTCATCAGCTGAGTTAATTTTCACTAGAAACTTGCTTCTAAGAAATCATGTTCTCTGACCAATGAAAGATTGGAACGTATAGTTAAATAGTTTAAGATGCAGATCCAGAATAAGATATGCTGAAGAGAGAATGATGTTAACAATGGACTTTATTTTTTCTGTGATGGCATTTGGGGCTTATTCAGTACTTGCACAAATAAATATACTGTCAAAGCAATACATTCATGTAGAATATAGCAGTAACGAAAGCAATATATTTAAATAATTCATTAATCAAGAGAGGCTAAATCAAATTACTTGAGTAGGCAAAATGAGACACTAACTTCAAACATAGAACAATCTATATAAAAGAGCCAGTCCAATGAAGTGATGCAGTTTACAGCCACTAAACTTAGACCTTCAATGTTCTATCGATTCTCGATTCTTTCACTAGATAAGGGAGCTAATTAGATTGATTAATCAGTTTTCAAAATGTAGCTAGATGCAGTAGAGACAAAAAAAAAAAAAAAAAGTGAAATAATTGAATAAGAAAGCAACGTAGAGAAACAATAATCAAGGTAGAGATAAATGGGGCTTACCTCAGAGATAGAAATAGAAACAACAAGAGGCCCTCCAATCTCTTTTATATCGCACTCAAAAACAGCAACTGTACATTGAACAACAAAATTAAAGGCTTCAAGCAGCAGTAAACAATGAATCCTTAATTAAATCTTCCTACAAACTTGCAGCATGAAATAATAATAAGAAAAAAAGTGAATATATAGTTCACCTTCAGATTACAAATTAAACCATTTGAAATATAATGCTTTTGTATGTGAAATGTAATCATCTCAGGTGAACAGAGCTAATACAGAGCCATCGATTAAAACCTCAAGACTGATAAACCTAACTAAGAGAATTCAAAAATCACTTTTGAAGTTTGTTGAAAAGTTAATTAAATCCACACCAGAGAAGAGGCAAAAAGACCAATATTTTGGTGACAGAGGAGCTACCAAAATTCTTAATAAATATTAATATTATTACAGCTGAAAATAGATGATTAAATTTTCAAAGTCAGATTATATATAATATGAATTTATCATCAGTTAAAGACAAAAAAAGGAAAAAAAATTAAGGTCAGAGAGGACTCTTCAACATTAGATGTAAGTTAAAGTTGGGTATTTTAAGAAATCTACACCATTCTTCAATTAAAATCTTAATTCTATCTTCCATTCTCTTTTAGTGTATTGTATTATTAATGAAATAAAGTAACTCTGATTTTAGAAATATGTTCTTAGCCCTGTTAGCTCCTATAACATCATTTTTGTCTAAAATCATTTGTTCTTCTTATTGATATTTATTTTACTTCCAATGCAAAATGAAATGCTTGTCACTTGGATTATTCAATACGATTTGACAAGATACATATTGCAGGAAATAGTTCCAATACAATTATAATTTATCCTGTAGTGGACATGGAAATATGGTGCTTGATGAAAAAAAACAAGAGACACAACCTAATTAAATTACTTTGCATACAGTGCTTGGTAAATTGTCGTTGAAAATTATATCATGCATTTGATATTTCAAGATTTGGCATTGTAGAAAATGGATGAGAGATGTTGAAAATATGTATAAATGCAATGAAATTCGTGGTGCAAAATGTTGATGATCATGCTGTTAAAGAGGCAGATAAATTAGCTTTCATAGCTTACTGCAAAAGCAGAAATAAAGAAATTATATATATATATATATATATATATATTTCCTAGATCCAATATTATGAATTTTTCATAAATCAAGCAAATAGTGTACACTAGTAACCACCTATCCACTATTTTTTCAACTTATTTCAACTCGTTTATTTTACGTGTTATTTTTTATTGGTTTGGTTTATAAATTTATTCATGAACTCTGTCTAAATAAGTATTTTTTGTATGAATAAATAGATGCTAACGAATAGATGATATCTTACCTATTTTTTGCAGATTGGTATTTTATATCTTTCTCTAGTTCTATAAACAATAGAATTTCAACTAAATGGTAAAATAGTATATATATATATTTTTAGTAATGCAATGTTAACTTATTCTTTTGTGTCTAATCAAAGTAATATATGAAAATGGAAAATTTTGTACCATATACTATCTAGACTTGACAAAATCGATCCAAACCCATAAGTCGATTCAAATTTATCAAAAAAATTGACCCAAATGCAACCCAATTCAAATGAATATTCACTGGATCAATCCAAAACTAACCTATTTTATTTTTTAATCCAACCCAATATCTATTGGATCAACCCAAAATTAACCCATCTCACTTCCCAATCAATTGAATCTTAACCCAATGGGTATTTTCAAAATACCTTTTTTGTCATACCCAAAGATTTTCTAAAATGTTTAGGTCAATGATTTGAAATGTTTACTTATTAGTATTATTAGTGTCTCTCTTTCTCTCTAGCTCCACCACCGTTGAAACAACTGCCATTGTCAATTGATGAAGTTCCTCTCTTACAAACGATACCGTTTCCATCCTCACACATCTAGCCGTTTTTCTTAATTCCTGTGCGAAATGCTTTTTCCATGGAGAAAAATCGTTGGGTAAGAATGAGGAAATATACTGTTGGTTTAACAATTCTAAACCATTGCTCATTAATAAAAATAAAAAAAAAACTCCTCACCTTTTTTTTTTTTTTCGATTTTCACTCTAATTTTTCTGGTAAATACAAATTGCACTTTAACTTTTTATTATTTGGTCAAAACTCGAGTACAAAGCAAATTGGTCAAATTGTTGCTATAAAACAACTAAACAGATTTAATATATTTTGCAACAATTTTGTACCTTTGCCATAAATTATATTTGTGATAGTGAGATATTACAGCCATCTTTATCATATATGTTAATAATCTCAATTCGGCTGTTTATAAAAATGTAATCTTTAATATAAATATCTAGATAATCCTCAATTTATAAACTAATTTTTGAGGTTGAGTTAAATTAAAATTCATTTTTTTTACATGATAGCAAAGTCACTAATTTTTATGTTGGACTACTCAAAAATTTTCAGCTTTATAAATCAATTTTTAAAATTGAGTTAGTAAAAAAAAAAAAATTCCGCAGTATTACTTATTTCCTTGATGTGGGCAAATTTAAAATGTTTTTTTCCTTTAATAATTTGATATTTTGCTAAAAAGAAAAAATTGATATTATTTATATTTTAAGATCAAACACTTCGATTATTCAATGATTTATTGTAAAAGAAATAATTCTTTAGTCTTTCCATAAAGAAATCTAAATTGCCACTATCAATTCATTATAAAATATTCTTAATAGACTGGTATCAGTGGTATGAGATAGTTTGATTAACTTTCAACTATTACAACGCAATTATAAAATGATATTTATAATTATATGATATAATACGCTTTTAATAGTATAGTATGCATAATTTAAAAAGTAAAGTTTTAGTATTATTCAACAGGTAACAAAAAAAAAAGAGTTTGAGTTGTAGATATGGATTACAATATTATTAGTTTAGTTAAAATATATATATTTTTTATACCAATGAGGCATATTTCTTGCTATTTTCCTATTTATTCATGGATCAATTCAAATTCATCCAACTTATTTTAATATTGATCCATTTATAATTTATATTTTTTGATCCATTTATAACTCAATCCATTAATGACCTATCCATTAATGATCCAACACAAATTCACTCAATTCGCCCATTTGCCAACTCTAATATTATCTATCTACTGACAAATACTTTATAAATTTCATAATCTTTTTAGCAAAAATAATTTATATGAAAAAATTTCTTAGTTACCGTTTGTGGTTACCAATACCAATACCAATATGGAGTTGGATTAATTTATCTTTCAAAATTGGCATTAGCCGGCAAAAAAAGAAGGTAAAAGTTACGTGTTTATGTCAACTCATATGTCGATTTAAATTCATTCTATCCATACAGAAATTCTGGTATAGGTCCATATAGAGGGATATGTCAGTGTAAATATAAATGATAACAAGACAATAATACAAACACAACGTGATCAAGAATTAGCTAGTAACGTAATCAAAAGAACAGTGCATTTTTTCTTGAAGGGAATATAGCTATTTTAGGGTTAATTATGTTCCTATACATTGAATTTTAGAATTTATAATTAAATTATTACAATAAAATAATTTGTTATATAAAAATCATCAAATTTATATTTTATTTCGGTCAAAGTAAGAATATTGAAAAATTAATTTTGTATATTACCGAAGTGATAGTTAAACAAATCACATATGATTGTTACATCATTTTGAGATCAATCAATATTACAAGTAAATCTTGATTACTTATTTATATATTTTTTTTGTATTGTGTACAAATCATCTTTTTATATTTACATGATGGTATGATGCTTTTTGCATTTAGTGATCTAATTTATAAAGTTTTTTGGTATCAAAATAACGTGATAATCATATTTGACGTGTTTAGCTATAACTCTGGTGATATATAAAATTAATTTTTAAATTATTTTTACTTTACTTTAAATAAAATAAAAATTTGATAATTTTTATATTATAAATTAGTTTATTGTGAATATTTAATTATAAATATCAAAATTGAATAACTACGGATATAATTAACTTCCTATTCTGTCACATATGTATGGGTCTAAGGTTGTCCTCAATGCATTTGATGGGAATCACGTCACTTTAGTTTGAGCACTTTATAATTTTGTGGTATTAAGTAGGAAATTATTATGAGTAAAAGTGTAATTCACATCTAAAATTTGATAAAAAAAATTAAATTTTTAATATTTATTTTACTACAGTATTTTTTTAAATTTATAAATTGAAATAATATCGCTTAAAAATTAATGAATTTATTATTTTAACTATGAGTCGGATAATATTTTTACAGACATCACTTATATAAATTATCTCTAAATAGCTAAGCGGAGGGTAAATGAAAATAAAGACTTTTTTTTTTAATCTTTAATGAAGGCACGCATTTTTGAGTTTTTTTTTTCAATAACTAAACACATCTTCTAAATTTTGTTTTCAAATAGAAAAATGGAAAATGGAAAATGAAAAATTATTCTCCATAATTAGGGGTGAGCATTTGGTCGGTTCGGTTTTGGACCGAACCGATTGAACCGAAAATCGAACTTCAAGAAATTTAAGAATTGAACCGAAATCGAAGTATATAGAACCGAGAACCGAATGAACCGAAATAATTTTGGTCGGTTCGATTCGGTTCTGGGTCAATGTAGGCTTTTTTTAATTAGGCTTTTAACCTATATGGGTCTATAAATTAAATTAATTTATATTCAACAAAATAAATTCATTTAAAATAACTAAAATTAAAATAATATACATAAATTTATTATATTATATCTATAATAAATTTTTCAATAATTTATCAATTTGAATTTCATTTTTTTATTTATCAATTTCTCAATAATTTATCAATTTGAATTTCATTTTTTTATTTATCAATTTCTCAATAATTTATCAATTTGAATTCTTTTTTTGTTTATATATTATTATTTATTTTTTTAAGCTACACATATACAGTAGATGTTAACCTAATATTATTAGCAAAATTAACCAATTATAATACTTTGACTTGCTAATTCATAATTATCAAACTATTGTTCACTCGAACACAAACAAATGTATGTTTATCGAATATTATACGATAATATTTTTTATAAGTTTTATTTAGTCATGAAAATTTTTTAATTTATCGTAAATAATTTATTCAATACTAACTATATTTTTAATAATTGATGTTTATATTATCAATTAAAAAAATAATCAATTACTCACTGTTAAATTAAAAAATTTAATTTATTAATTAAAATTTGATATTCAATAATCTACTATTTTATATATATATATACACAACTGTGCCAGTGCCCACGCTGCCAAACATTTGGCTTAAGAAAAATTTAATAGCCATGATGCATGCAGTGGGATTTGAACCTTGGACCTCCAGGGGTTATTTTTGCTTCCTAAACCATCAAGCCAACTTATGTTAGTTGAAATTTTAATACTATAAAATATATATATATATATAAATTTCGGTCGGTTCGGTTCCTTTGGTTTTTCAATTTCAAGAATCGAACCGATAAAACCGAAATTTTTTCGGTTCTGAACCGAACTAACCGAAAACCGAACAAACCAAAATCAATTCGGTTCGGTTTTGCACACCCCTATCCATAATAAACTCCCCATTTCTCTTTCTTCGATCAAAACCCCGAAAAGGCACAGTTGCTTCTCCATTCACCATCGCCAAATTTGAACTCGCCACCAACCATCTGTCGCCACCGCCCCCTTCCGTTCTCCTTGGTGACTGGTGCGTCGCTGGTCAGTTGTTCTTCTGTACATTTTAATTTTTTTCAACTATCAATTATGGTACATCTGTTGGTTCTTCATTCCTGGGTTTGATTATATAATTTACACTTTTGATTTTGATTTTTCTTTTATGTTACCTCTGATTCTTTAATGAAAGTCTTGAGTTAGGAACTCATGCTCATTTTGCTGTTCTTTTTCCAGATTTGGGTTTTCTTCTTTCCATCACCAAATTTATCTTCAATTCAAGATTTAGAATAGGTATGCTACTGGTGGATTTTCTCCACTTCAATTTGCAGTGGCTTTTCATTACAAGTCTTAAATTGTGATTGACGTTTGTATATTTGCAGAATCTTCACTTGGCTTCTACCCGCAACTGCTCTTTCATCAGAACAACTGGAATTTGCATTTCTGCTTCTCAGGTTATTTTTCTTGTTTAATAGCATTGCTAAATGTAGGTAATTTGATGATGCAAATGCTTTCTATCCATTGCTAAATTTGAAAATTCTGATTGTAAATTATTTGAGTCTTTTAATCTAATTAATAATGTCTGCTCTGAATTATACCAGTGCCCAATCCCTGCTAAGTGCTTGTGTGTATAACCTGAATTTTTTTAGTTTAAGTAGATTTTATGTTGTTGTAAAGATTCCGATGTGAATCCAGGAAGCCATTTGTGTGGCACCGTATGATAAATACTTGGAGAAATCTAAATTTTCTGCATTGATCAGTCTATTTATCTTGATTTGTACATGAATTCTTTGATCTTGGGATTTGCCTATGAAAATGAGCATGTGTCTCTGAACTGTGAGAAGCAAACTCTTGACAAAGTCTACAGTTCACTTCAATTTTCATTTTCTATATATGAATGTTGACAGTTGTACTTCTAGCTTGAAAACTGCATCAACAAATTAGTTGTGCTGGTGACCTTTCTTTCAGCAATTATGGCCTCATGCTAATCTGTCATTATATAATATTTCAATAAACAATGGCCTTACTTAATGCTATTTGTGGATGAAATAACCCATAAAATACTCTTTTGTAGTATCATTTTACAGCCACCTTACTCCTCCACTACCACTTCTATTCACCAGCACTACTCTGTTTTAGAATGGAAACATTGGCAGGTTACAATCTACATAAAGGGACTGATATCAATTTAATATATATAGGTTTGTTATTAATGAAAGCAGCTGTTTTACCATTAGAGTACTGTTGTGGTTTCAAATAGTTCTCTTGTTTGTTAGTTTAACAGACTGAAATCATTTGGTTTTATGGTTTAATTCAGTCAGATTCTTGGAATCTTTACTATTTACCATGGAAAATAAGAAGGAATTAAAGTTGTCAAAAGCTGGAGCCAATGATCATTGAGAAACCAGTTCTGGCCCACCCTCGAAGATGCATAAATGAGATTTGAAAAAATGCAATTTAACATAAGCATACATATTTATTAAACAGTAAGCTTAGGAGAGAAGTTGTAATTGCTTGTTCCTTCCTACATATTTATTTATCTTTCTTTGATTACCTATGTTTCTATTGATTAAGAGCACCGATGGTTTGATTGCTTTTGTTGTATACAAAATTGGCTCATAGAAAAATGAAGATAACTCATAGACTATAGAATTTATTAATTTCCTATGTTTTTGTACCTTCACTTAAATTTTAATTATAATTATTGAAATATTTTAATTCCACTTGGATTTATTATATGTATATTTATTTATTTTAAAAATTTTGAAAAAATATTGAATTATTGGAAATACCAAATTGTTTTGTAATTTATTGTTTAGTACCAAAAAAAACTGAAGAATCCAACAGAGCTATACGAATTTTTAAAAGAATTCTACCGAATTTTCAAAATAATAACAATCCTTGATTTTGAAAATAACCGAAATTTCAAAATAATATTGGAAATTTGTAAATCACATATTGTATTGGACCGTGTGCAACCTTACTTAAATGTTTGATAAATCTAAAATTTTATTAATCTACTGAAGATGCTGGGAATGGAACATCTTTCGCTGTTGGTTCATTTGATTACAGCCCATTAACACTTTAAAACTAGGATTGTCTAGTCCTTGCTCAGTTCTTAGTTAATATGCTTTTGCAATTCTTGTGAGAACTGAGGTTTCTGATCCATATTCCCTTTTGATTCTGTTTGTCAAGTTAAAGATGGCATGTTCAAATGTTGTGTGTTTATTAAGATAAAATAATGGACATGTAGTGGATTCCATTGGACTGCAAGATTGATCATTTAATAATACATGAAGATAAAGTTTTTAATTGTATAAATAATTGTATATAATGAATGAAGATAAAGTTCTTTAAATAATTGTATGTTTTCTTTTTTAAAACTCCTGGTCGAATCATGACCCAGTTCGAGTCTGGTTCAATGTCTGGTCTGGTTTTAAACACTTATTTTAGTTTTGTACTAAATCACTATTTTTATTCATCTCCTTATAACTGCAAGTGAAAATTGTTACATTTGTTCTAATGCAGAAATCGCTGAAGCTAGAAGGATATGGAGAGGAAAAGAAGCTCAAAATTGAATGTTGCAATCATACACCCAGATCTTGGTATAGGTAATTTTACTATTGACCCCTTTCTCCTTGTTATTCTGCTTATAAAAGAATAATGAGAAATAAGGATTAGCAGCTGTTGATTTTCACTGTGAAAAGTGAAATTATTACTTAATTTGAGGTCTCAGATTACTTGACATAGCAAATTATTATACTTGCATAACTTAATATGGTAGTTGGATTGGATCCTAGGTTAGAAACAAAAGTTTGAATCTTGTTTGAAATAATCAAAATTTGGAGCTTCTATGGCCACAAAAAAAAAAAAAAAAAAATCAATCTGTGTTTGGGTGGTTTTTGGTGGATGCATTTGGTTTGGATTGCATAAATATTAAGTAAGCAATGGTAACAATGGAGTTTGATGATGTAAATCGGTTCTGCCCAGTTGGAGGATCAAGCCTTGATTCTGAATAAAAAGCACAGGAATAAAAGGCTTTTTCTTTCTTTTTACTTCCAGTTAATTACATTTGAATTTTTTGCTGTTTTACATTAAAAGCAATGGTTTTCTCTTCCACTTTTTTAGGGGAAAGATGCATGTTATGTGTTGTGCAACCAGTCCCTCAAGATCAGGGGTAGGCGTGGACTGGTCACGGCCTATTTGTCAAGTGTAGTCCATTAACAACCAGCTGACTGCTAAATGTGATCGGTTAACCATTAACCTCAACCATTGAAAAATTAAACATATGCAGCTACCCGATACTTCATAAAAAAATGCATTAGAAAATTAAAATATAAATTTCAGAAGTTGTAAACCTAAAAGTACAAATAAAAATGCGAAGTCACTAAAATATAATATCAATATGATAAAAAAATTACATAAATGTTCTATAAGACCAAAAAAAAAAAAAAAATTCAACATTGATTTATCACTTATCAATATTGGCAAGTGGATGGTTTTCTGTAATTAAAGTGTAAGATATAGTTATAAGTATAATAATTAAAATATGGAAATTATCTTTATAAGCTATATATATATTGGTTAACCGTTTAACCAACTGGTTAACCAAACATTAAAGTTCAAATTTAAGTCCATTAACTATAAGTTTTAAAAAATTAAAGTTTGTATGCACTTCCAATTGCATTGAGTAACTGCATGGATTACTCAGTTTTAACTACGGTTTAATTATTATTATTATTATTTTCGGCTCTACTCAAGATATTATAATTTGCTACTCAATTACTTTTTAATGAGTTTTTCCTTTGTTGAATTTCACAATAAATTTATAAATGACCTAATTCATATTAGGATTTGCAGTTAAATGCATCATCACTTATAGGGTACATGTTCCTGTTTTATTGTTCTTGTTAGTGTCAAATCATTTTTTGTGGTATTATCATCCTTTATAGGTGGGGCTGAAAGATTAATTGTTGATGCGGCTGTTGAACTTGCCTCCCATGGGCATAATGTTCATGTCTTTACAGCTCACCATGATAAAGACCGATGCTTTGAAGAAACCGTTTCTAGTAAGTTTTATTTTTTGTGTCGTTCCGTAGAAGCAAGTCCATATTTATTTATTTATTTATTTTTAAAAACTTCTTAGAAGATATTCTCCTTGTTTATCAAGTTGTTTAATGTTAGTTTTCATAAAATGTAATTTGCTTAATTAAATTATGCATTCATCGCAGAGATTAGTTTGTGCCTGCTCAATCCAGTGTGTACTGATAAAAGCAGAACAGGATCAGCAAATTTCATATCGAAGTACTTAAGAATGTTAAAAAACGAAAACAATGGCATTTCATTGATCCAAGAAATGACAATTCCATGGTTGTATGTCTCTAATATCATATCTCTGTAGTTGCAAGCTGGAGAAGACTAACAATTGGAGTTAGCCATGCTGAAAGTTGAGTTTTGGGTTTTATGTGTTCATCATTTTAAAAGAGATAACTTTCGTGGCTAGCTCTATGCTTGAAAAATAATGAAGACGAGAACTCAAGGGAAATAAAGAAACAACTATTTCCTATGTTTTGTTTAGGTAAGGGAAGCAATGGGGTGGTGTTGAATGTGCTTACCTAGACCTTGAACCTAATTCTGATTTCTTCAACTCTGTGGTGTCTTATGCCTTTCATTGCTGGCAACATATTACATCATGTTCAAGCTGAAATTTTATGATGCCTGTTAAATTGCATATGCAGGTATCTTCCCAGTTAATGTGTATGGTTCTTTTCTACCTCGGCATATATTTTACCATCTACATGCTCTATGTGCATATTTACGGTGCATCTTCGTTGCTTTATGCGTGCTGTTCCTGTATCCATCATTTGATGTCATACTGGCAGATCAGGTTTCTGTTGTCATCCCACTGTTGAAACTTAAAAAATCAACAAAGGTATCATATACCTTTTATTTGACCTGTTGTTTAAGGTTCTTGGCTATGCCAAATTTCATAGAATGGCCTAATTTATCCAGGTGCTATTTTATTGTCACTTCCCGGATCTGTTACTAGCTCAACATGCAACCGCTCTTCGGAGGTTATATAGGAAACCCATTGACTTTGTAGAAGAAATCACAACTGGTCTGTTTCCTTATCCTTGTGTTGTAATGTGATTTTTAAGAGTTCCAAAGTTGCTAACTTTATCAGATTGCTGGGCTTGTAGGAATGGCAGATATGATACTTGTTAATAGCAAATTTACTGCATCTACCTTTGCAAATACATTCAAGCATCTCCATTCACGCGGAGTCCAGCTTGCTGTTCTTTACCCAGCTGTAAATGTGGACCAATTTGGTGAATCTCATTCTTATAAGTAACTAACATGTTTATAAATCTCTTGCATCTTTATTTTCGATGCATACCTTTGAATGACATATTTATTTCTTGATGTTTCCTTTCTGCTTAATTTGGCATAGATTGAATTTTCTATCCATCAACCGCTATGAAAAGAAAAAAAACATAGAGTTGGCAGTCTCAGCATTTGCTATGCTTCACAACCTTGATGAGCATTCCCTTCAGCATCATAATCTAGCTGATACCACCTTGACTATTGTAGGTAAAATGCTTAACTACTTTCTTGCTGAGTTCTACTGATCTTCACTACATGCTGAATTTTGTATTTCTTGATTCAGGTGGATATGACAAACGACTGAGAGAAAATGTTGAGTACTTGGAGGAACTTCAGAACTTGGCCAAGAGAGAAGGAGTGTCTGATCGGGTTAACTTCATTACATCTTGCTCAACTGCTGAAAGAAATGCTCTTCTTTCTGAATGCCTGTGCGTCATTTATACACCGAAGGTGCAATATTATTGCTAGTCCCACGACACTGCTCCATTTGAGAGATGAATTTTCATTATGGTTAATAAATTGCATCAATAATGTAGGATGAACATTTTGGCATTGTTCCTCTGGAGGCAATGGCAGCTCATAAACCGGTTATCGCATGCAACAGTGGGGGTCCTGTGGAAACAGTAAAGGACGGAGTTACAGGATTTCTTTGTGACCCCACTCCCAAGGCCTTCTCTTTGGCGATGATTAAACTCATTCAGGATACCCAGATGGCAAAAACAATGGGCGAAGAGGCGCAGAAGCATGTCAAGGAGTCATTTTCGACTAAGATTTTTGGCCAGCATTTGAATCAATATGTCATAAGCATTGCTAGCAGTAAGGACGATTAAGAATCAGTATGGCAGACAATGACAATGCGACTATTCAGCGGTTAAACACGTTTTTTTTTTTGAATAAACAAAATTATCTCGTGCTAATTTACTGGTTTGGTTTCTTTAAGCTGCTATGTCGTTTTTTTTTTTTTTCCTATAGATGTGTATCAGAATTCTATGAGGACACGGGAATCAGTGGTATGTTACAATATGAAATCAAAACTTTGTATCCCGATAAATTCTGGCTTCTTCTTTGTTTATGATTATGGTCGCTGTTGGTCTTCGGACTTTTTGAGGTACAGTGCTTGCGTGCGATGTGCACATTTCTACCGTCTGAAAGATGAGCAAAACGATGGTGTAGATGTGCACTTGCGTACCATAACTTGCTCCGTTAGAAAATATTACTGAATTATGCAAAAAATGACTTTAATCTATTTCAATAATATTGACTGTGCAAACCAAGCCAGTTTTCCATATTCATTCTTTTAGCTAGAGTAAGATTATTAGGGATGATCACGGGATGGGAATTCCCCGATCCTGGCGGGGATCTGTCCTGTTCGGGGCAGTGAATCCTCGAAATTTTCTCCCGCAGGGATTGGGATGAGAAAAAAAAATTTCCGTCCTAAAATCGGAGGCGGGGACGAAGAATGGGATATCCGCTTCGTGGGGTGTCCCGTCCCGCAAAATATATATTTTTTAAATTTTAAAATGTAATATTTTATAAATAATTAAAATTAAAATTAAAATATAATTTAATTTTATAATTATTAAATTTTAAATTATACTTAATTTTAAATTATTATTGATTATAAATTATTAAATATTTTATTTTTATTTTAATTATTTATAAAATATTATATTTTAAAATTAAAAAAAAAATAAATCGGATGATGGGGGAAATTTCCTCTTCGATATTGGTGGTGGGGGTGGGGAATTCCCGCCACTGACGGGGAAGTGAGTGGGGGAGAATTTTCCCGTCCCGTCCCTTGATCACTCCTAAAGAATATAGCCTTCTAAATAGATGAAGTTCAACTATTAATAAGAGGAAAGATATCCCATAAGCTTAGTTGAGAGCTATTCGAGGCTTTGTGAAGGAGTATTGATCATAAATAAATAAATAAATGGAGAGCTATAATTATATTATTAAACAAATAAAATAAGTAATCGCAAATATACAAATTACAGAAGAATGAAAATGTCTGGAAAAAGAAAAAAAAACTTGTCTGATTTTATGGATATATCGGAATTTCCATCTATTTTGTAATTAATTTAAAATAAATCTCGACTATAATCCGCAACAGTTGCAAATCCTTGGAGCTTGTGTGGACAATAATGTACATCAAAATTTACCTGAATTACCCACAAACTATATTTACAGTTATATAATTTTTCAATAATAGTACAAAAATTAAGAAAACTATCACTCTATCTCAATTTATGTGTCATAAGCTTTTTTTCTCCTTAACCAATAAAACCTAACTAATAGCCTAAATTTTGATAGATTTACTTTGTTTTGTCAAAAAAATATTTTTGTTTAATTTAGTATTGATCATTAAATTACAAGGAAAAATATTTAGTGGGAAGGGAGAAAATTTTGAAATTTGATATATATAAGAAACCACTACAATCTAACTTAAGACAAGCCTGGAAAACAGATTTTCCATGCCATCACTAACTAAAATACTCTTAATACCAGTTGGTGGGGAAGAATGCCATATATTGTAGATATCGTGATTGAAAATCCAGTTGACAAGGAAGTTAGTAGCAGCATTGACTTCTCTAAATACATGAGGAATCTCAACATGCCACTCACGGTACAATAACTCTTGAATGCGAACGAGAATCGGGCTATGCGATGGATGAATAGTTGTGTTAATCGAAATAGCTAACACCACACTTTTATTGTCGACTTAGAGAATAAGTCTCCTCCATCTTCTTTTCCAATCTTCTTGCAACTCAAACAAAGCTCCCCAAATTTCAGCGAAAAAATCATTATTTCCTCCAACGAACACCGAGTAGCCACCTAGCCATCATCCCATCCAATCTCTGAAAATGCCCCCAGTTGAAGCTTGAGAAGAAGGCCTACCGCCATTTCCAGCATAGATTCCAACTGTTGTTATTAGCATCAGTAGCATGATTAACATGGAGTAGGCCTATTCCACCGAGAAGGAGCATGAGCAAGACGGGAGCCAGATTAAATTATTTGATCTCAAATCATCGTTAGGAGGTAGTGAGAATCCAATTAATGAATTTACTTCAGTGCTTAAGAAATCTGTAAAAATATTCCATCTCTAACCAGAACAAAGCTCAAACATATCTTTGATAGAAAAGTGAGAAATGTGTTGCCAAGAGTCAGTACTCCTAATTTCTAGCGGTACGTGAAGATACAACAGACCCACCTCAGCCCAATGATCAAACCAGAATGAATTCGATTTCCCATAATTTATAGCCCAACAAGTATTCATTCTAAAGAAGGCCAAAGATGCATTAATCCACGCCAAATAGTAGAACCTAGAGTACAGGGAAGAACGGTTGGCATATAATTATTGAGCATGTTATATTTAGCCTTAGAAATTCTCACCCAAAGGGCATCTCCCTTTGTGAACAAAAGTTAAGAAATTTTAAGAATAAAGGCTTCGTTGCATGACTTAAATTTTTTAATACCTACCCATTAATATCTTCAGGCCTACAAAGTTGCTCCTATTTAATTAAATAAAATTTTCTTGCATCAGTAGATGAACCCCAAATGAAATCGCAACATAGACGATCAATCAGGTCACAAATGGATATAGGGAGAATGAAGTTTGCATAGCATAAACTGGAATAGAAAGAAGAAGTGATTTAACTAGAGTGATACAACCAGCCATGGAGAGAGAATTCGCCTTCCAACTAGCCAATTTACTTCTTACCTTATCAGTAAGATAATTATAAATACGCTTGCTAGATTTGCGATGAAAAATTGGAGTGCCCAAGTAATGTCCAAGATCATTAGTAAACAAAAACCTGAGTTGTTTTTTAAAGCAGTAGCAAGATCACGATTGACATTCGTAGAGACATGGAAAGTTGATTTATCCTTGTTAACCAACTGGCCGGAGCAAACACAAAAATCTTTTAAGACTTCATTAATGATTTCCATTTGACCAAGAGAAGCTTCAACAACAAACAGGATGAGGTCATCCATAAAGAAAAGATGAGAGAGAAGAGTACTCTATAACACTCTTATACCACTGTACTGTACGTGCGATGATCGAATGTTACAATTGCATAATGGTCATGAATTGTTACCTAAGACAGTACGGTAAATATTTTTTTTTTCAAACAACATCATAAACATACACGTAATAAAATCGTCAAGTAATACAATTATGTCTCAACAATTCACAAGTACACATCATATACTATAATCCCGTACCTAAGCAGTTACTATACCTTCAGTACATATATATGCATGCCAAGGTTTAATTTCATTCTTATTTCCTCTCTTGTTCTTGATCATCCTTATAGCGTTGGCCACTCGTTTTTCTTATTTTTACAACCTGCACGCAGTCAACACTACACGCTGAGCATCAAAATGGCTAGTGGTGGATATATATCCCACATTTTTCATAAAAAAATTCACACACACGTATATGCATGCATACGGGTATCTTTATATAAATATAGATCTTTAAACAATAACTATTTTATTATTATTTACTGTGTACCTTAACTTCATAGCGTTTCGGTTGTTCCATGTCATCTATCTTTTTCCCTTATCCCCTCTATCCTTATTGTTTTCTTTACTTATCAATATAATGTTGTTACTTACATTAATAATTTTATCTTACTTAACTTGCTGCTTAGCCTTCAATCCTTTTCAATTTCCAAGACTCATTGTATTATTATTATTATTATTATTATTATTATTATTATTATTATTATTATTATTATTATTATTATTATTATTATTATTATTATTATTATTATTATTATCGCCGTAGGGTTTTATATCTATTAATCATGCCCTTGCCCAAATCTACATTCTTGTCATCTATTTAATATCCCTCAACATTATTTTACTGATTAATCTTTTAGCTTTCAATCAGTTCCGATTAACCTTTATTAAACCATTTTTCTTATTTAATCACTTTCACTTCAATTATACATTATATGAGATCCCCGTTAAATTTTTACGTTTCCTTTTGCACCTAATTATACTTTAGCGTTCGTATATTATTATTTCTCTATTCATTTCACCATTGAATCTTCATTCCTTTCCTCCTGTATTTCTTTTATTTTAACGATTTACTTACTTAATTATCATTTGACCCCGTCGTTCCTAGTATTTACGGTTAACTACTTTCCATTTTATTGATTCACATTTCACCTTATTTTGTTTATTAAATTCCAGTTTATCTTGACTTGCTTCGTTTTTGTACCTATTTCTTTGTTGTTTTTTTGAATTGCCTCTAGAGTTAGTCCGGTAAAAATTTTCAGATTGAATATACGAGATATGAACCCTAAAGACTCAAAAATGTGAAGTGACCCCGAAAAACCACTGAACATGTACGTGAATATGGTACATACTTGTAGCTTGAGAACATGTGACATGGGGTAGACAAATATTAGCCTACCAAGCCTAGTCGCCATGACTTGGACCGTAATATGAGTGTCTTTATGACTAGCCAACTATATCTTGATCGAATTACTTACCAGACTATTGCTAAGGGCAACTTCAATGTCGATACATATCCAGTAAATCATTTTATCTTTCTCTAACTTTAACACATTATTATCATTTCTATATATTCCTATTCACTTATTAATGCTCTATTTTTGGATAAGTGCCTTTTTATTATTCTCTATTTCTCAGTCATTTAGTAAAAGTATTATTTCAGTTTAGTCATTATACACTACGATCATTATTTGTAACCATATGTCTATTCCGTACATATAATAATGTCAGCGTTGGTACTGGACAATATTACTATAGAAAATTCTCCGATATATTTATATTCATTTAGTTGAAATCCAGTTTAGTTAATTGATAGTTTATATTTTTAATCCTTTTAGAGAACTCTAAATCCTTCCATACTTGAATTCTCTTTTTTTTTCAGTTATTTATTCATTTTAATAGTTCATTTTCTTATTTGTTATCTTTATTTCTGATTCCGTTGGCAACCTTAATTCCAGTCTTTACAAATTTACTTATTTACTTTGCAGTCCCTTTACATTTTATTTTGGTCCTTATTCTCTTTGTTCTTTTACATAAAACTTATTATAATATTATTATACAGTTATTCACTATCTTATTAACTTAGACCCTTATTACTATTAATATTTTCACATCGTTTAACCTTATCTTTTAATAATTTACATTTTAATCCTTAACCTGACTTAATTTCTATTTAGCCCCTTATAACTTCTTAAATTACGATTTTGTTCTCCACCTTTATTTTAAATACGAAAATACCATTGTCTCTCTATTCTTCGCACTTAACCTTTTATATAAGGTGAAATTACTGTTCAATCCCTAAATTTCATTACCTTACAGTTTTATCCCTCTAGTTCACTTTTATGTACAAAATTTCCATTGATTATATACTCTATATCTTTAATTCATTATATTTTTATGAAATTATAGGTTAATCCTTAGAATAGCTAAATTACCATTTTATCCTTTATTTATCATTAAATTAGGAAAATACCTTTTAGTTCATTTTATTTACAAATTTGCCACTATTATACATTTTGCATTAATAATTCATTATTCTTTTGTAAAAATTTGGTTTAGTCCCTAGATTTCATTTCATTCACACTTAATAGTCAATTAATTAACCTTTATTTTAGTTGATTTACCTTTTTTATAATTTTTTCTCAATATTTTGCAAAATTACAATTTTGCTCCTGAACTTTTAATTTCTTTCATTTAAATCTCATTTTTTTTATTTCTTATTTCATTAGTTCAACTTCAAACATACCAATAATCAATATTATATATTATATACCCTTTCCATCAGATCAGAAAAGCTGGTTGGGGGCTTTGTTGTGATGAATTCAAATAATGGCCGATCAACGGTGCCGTTAGCTAGAGTTGTGGATGCTATCTCTACACTTATATTTTTCACCTTCGAGATCGTGGCTTGGAACCTATCGACGTAGTCTCGAAGACTTTCGTCGTTCTTTTGATAGAGGTTACATAAATCGATCACGAATTTTGGTGTCCACGTCTGTACAATGAACCATATGGTAAATAGTTCCTTGAGTTGTCGAAAGGAGGTGATTGACTCCTGGGGGAGTTCGTGGAACTAGCTGAAGGATCTCCCCCTAAAGTAGCAGGGAAAATCTTGCAAGCAACCCTTTCGTCATAGGTGTACACCTGCACTTTTGTTAAATATTCTACAAGATGAGTGGCGTGGTCAGTTTTACCTATATATTTGTCCATCGTCACATCTCTCCATCTGGGAGGCAGCTCAAACATCATAATTTTCCTGTAAAATGGAGAGGCCGTGTTGATGCAGGTATTTCCCTCGAACACATCATTTCTGAGATCTGTCAAGCCAAACTGCTTGAGTTTTTGTTTGAACCATTTATCCTCCCTGCTCGTGGCCATTAAGGAGAATTCATCTTTTTGCCTCCTTAGGCAACCGCGATTTGGCGTGCACATGAAGGTCAAATCGTCCTCAATGGATGGAGTTGAGGATCTGCTGGGGATACATGACGAGTCTCTGCTTGAGGACATTGTCTCCTTCCTCCTGTCATATTTGCCTGGGGTTTTGAACCCTGTTCTCCTAGTGTCATGAGCTTGAGGCTCATTGATGGAGATCCCCTTATTTCTTATTCTTCCGAAATCTTCAGTTGCGAAGTCCATCTCTTGACTTTTTTCGAAAGTCTTGGGCACTTTGGCCTTTTTTAAGGTTTGTATAATGCTCTTAGCGAAATCACTAAGAGTGGCACGCATGTCCCTGATGGTGACAGGAGTATCCTCAGGTTGTTTCATGACTATAGCGTTGGAATTCGGGGGGAGGTTACCCATGATAAGTGATCTGAGAGGTCTCTCTCTTCTTCCTGAGGGCCCGGATCTGCCCTGATTGGTGAGATCATGGTCTCCAGGAGCTGTATTTTTGCCATATCCTGAATCTGCCATGGCTCTCAACAAAAATACCAAATGATAAATCTTAAAATGTCTTTATCTCGTAAGAGGGAGAGTTAACGGTTGAAGGGCCGGTCGGACAGATAGACCTACAAGAAAGAGAGCCCGGTTAGATCCAGGTGTTAGCACTTCGAAGCTTAAGTTAGTAGCTTTTAGAGAAAGAGCATTTAGAGAGAGAGAGTTTCAGATGTTCGGTACCTGAAGCCATTGTGTTTTAGGCTATTTATAGGAGTTCTTTGGAGGGGTACTTGAGTACTTTGGAGAGTGATAACCAACAGTCAGAGTAGGTGAGCGGCGATATGACAGGAAGCAGGTGGAGAGTATGAACATTGACTTATATCAGTGGGCTGACATGACGTGTTGTTCTATTAGTCCGATGGGACATCACGCCTTTCTGTGCTATTTTTCAGCTCATGCTTTATTTTTTTACTATTAGACTTAAGTTCTATCAAACGTTGTTGGGCCACCTTGATTCATCATTTGAAAATATATTTTTTATAGTTATCGATACCAAATCTAATCTAAAAATAGTGATATAAAACTGATCTGATTTGAGATTGATTTGACTCAAATCCGTGGATTCAAACCGTTTGACAAGTGTAATTAATAGATAATGCAACATGATGCTAGAAAAAAGGTTTTCCCTATTGATTTCATTTGTGGCATTTTAATTTGTTCAAGTTTTGTCAATTTAGCAGATATCAATAAGATCTTCAATTGACTTAAAAAGTGCATAAAAATTTCTTTCGTAAAAAATAAAAATGTTTGGATTTTCCTCTTCTTCCAATATAAAATACCTTCGAAGTAACGTCTTCAAAAATAGCCAATAAATGAGGAAATATTTTGACTATGTTAATCAATTGAGTGGTTCCCTAAACTTGTAGTGATGTGTTCTTGAATTCTTATCCCATATCTCATGTACTGCACACTGTGATCTATTATGGAATAATTCCACTATATATTTACATGCATGTATGTATACAACTTTCAATTTTTAAGAGAAACTAGAAAACTCAACTTTATTTCCATGAAACTTCTTAACACTTGTAGAGTCTTAAATTCTGATGTTAAAATTTTATGTCAAAAATTAAGAAAAAGATACGTACCTTTAAGTGTATATGAAAATATTACACGTATCTTTTTTTTATTGGAATGAAAATTTTATATCAATATTTAAAAACCTATTTTATGATCAGGAAATTAAAAGTTCAGTAAATTAAATAATTTTTAAAAAAGTTTAAGGGTGAAATAACCTATTTTTATAAATTCAGGGGTGCTAATGTATTAAACTATCTTTTCATCCACCCTTCATTAAACAAATCAAAACCCGTTTTGCAAATTGATTTAACTTAAAAAAATTGTTTCACAAAATACTGATTCTCCTTGTTTACTTTGATCATAGTATAATCATTTGACTATATTATTAATGGCTTGATGCATAATATGTTTTGGATTTCATTTTTTGAATTAAAAAGTATGGGCTCAAAACATACATTTAGTAACTTCAGGATTCATATATACACCTTATTATATAATGATATGACATAATTTTATTTTAATAAATTACATGAGAGTCAATTAATATTATTTTAGTAAATTACAGGAGAGTCAATTAATATTCTGCAAATTGAGGCCACATGGCAAATTTATAAATTTAAATATTGAAAAAATTAATTCAAAAATTGAAAGAATAAAATAACTTCACTTGTGCAATTACATAAGACGAATGTTCTTCGGTTTCTTTGGCTTGTTGTTAACCATTTATTAATAATACTCTTCTGGCTTATAAAAAAAAGGGATAGAAAACAGGAATTCCCAATACAACTGCATATAAAAACAATTCATTTTATTTTATTTTTACAATTGGAGAGCATAATACCTCATTATAAAGACATCATTACTTATAAAAAAATGAACTCGAAACTTTCTACATTTTTTTTTTGGCATACTCACTATCAGAGCAACTCCTAGTAGTTTGCAAAAACATTTTATCAGTTGTTTTATTTATTTATTTATTTTTGATAAGCAATCGATATTATTAATTTAAATGAGCTGGAAGCAGCCCATAGCCAGATACAAGATTACAGTAGGGTGACTAAAATTTGTCAAATATTTTTCGAAAAGCTAATTGAAGTCCCAATAATTATATTTGAAAACATAATCCATATATATGCAATTGCACGAAATTAATTCATAAGTACCTAACCCAAATTCACCAAGTACGAATTATATGCAAATATCTTTCATCTACGAGTTCAAAATTTAATTACTTGTCCCCTACGCTTCACTTCCTTCTCCAATATATATATATGGCTTACTACAACAAAATCTTAAGCTAAACAAGGCAATTATTTTACCAGCAAAACATGGCTAGTTTTAGCAGAACTGGTCTAATTCTTGTTGTTGCATTAGTATTTCTTTTTCCATTGCTAGATACAAGAAAGGTGTTAGTGATGGAAAAGGATTTAAGCACGACCATTGATCTTTATCCCAAAGCTAATGGTCGCGCTTTGAGTCAGTCGGTTCCAAGCCCTGGAGCCGGCCATCGTCAGGCTTTCTATGCGATTTCAAGTCCTGAAATTGGCAATGATCGTGCTTTGGGATCCGTTCCAAGCCCTGGAGCTGGCCATCATCATATTCTTGATCTAGTTTCAAGTCCTGAAATTGACCATGATCGTGCTTTGCGGTCTGTTCCGAGCTCTGGGGTTGGCCATTTCCGATTAAGGAAACAATTTTCAAGCCCTGGAACTGAAAATGGTGGTGATTCCAACTCTGTGCCAAGCCCTGGAGCTGGCCATATTCAGGTTCCTAATCTAGCTTCAAGTCCTGAAATTTACGTTGATCGTGATTTGAGGTCGGTTCCAAGCTCTGGGGTTGGCCATTTCCAATTAAGGAAACAATTTTCAAGCCCTGGAACTGAAAATGGTAGTGATTCCATGTCTGTGCCAAGCCCTGGAGTTGGCCATATTCAGGTTTCTGATCCAGCTTCAAGCCTTGAAATTTACGTTGATCGTGATTTGAGGTCAGTTCCAAACTCTGAGGTTGGCCATTTCCAAGTTAGGAAACAATTTTCAAGCCCTGGAACTGAAAATAGTGGTGATTCCGAATCTGTACCAAGCCCTGGAGCTGGCCATTATCATCAATGGCAGTTTTCAAGCTCCGAAATTGGCAATTAAAATGCAGATATGCAATCTTCTCTGAGCCCTAGAATTCACAACTATACAATCTTTAAGTCAGTTCCAAGCCCTTGAGGTGGCAATTAGCTACATATTAAGTTTAATTTTTAACTTGATAAAATTAAAGAATTTTTCAATGGTATTTTATAATGGATGTTATATGGCTTTCTGTATCTAATTACTCTCATGTTTTCTGAATAAAGAATGTTTCAGATACAGTTGAATTGTAATAATTTCAGTCTTACGTTCTATTATTATTTATATCTCATCTATTAAATTTCACATTGTATACATTGTATTACATTGTGAAATTATGAAAATAACTTCTCATTTTTTCTTTGAAATCTTTTGCAAAATGATGCATTGACTAATATATTTCAACTCTGATATAGGCAAGACTTACTCTACGTGAATATTTAGGAACTGGACCAATGTTGAATTAATATTTATACATGTTAATCATCTGTGCATTTTTGTTTAACTGACTTTAACTATTCGTTTGGTTTGCAATTTTTTCTTTGACTTGATCTATATAAAACTTACTCTAAGTATTATATATCATCCTACTAATAATATATATTGAATTTTTCTTACCTATACCATGATATATAGTTTGCAAATGAATATTACTAGCCATAAATATAATTATTTATTTTGGCTAACGAATTTATTAGTTTATGTTCAATTATTAAAGTTTTGTCAGAACCAATAATTCTCGATTTTTAACCAATAAAAATTTTAAGAATATAAACACCAACAAAATTATACAAATCCCATTTAAATTATACAAAGTGCTATTCAAACTGCAAAATAAAATATACAATTTAAAAAACTATAAAGAATTATCAAATGCAAACTAGGAAAAAACAATAGTGTTAAAGATATATAGCCATAACCTATTATCTATTCATACTAATTTTAAATAAAAATATGGTTAAAAGTGCCAATAAATTAATATGTAAAACAATTATATATGTTATATTTAAATATATATTTTTGGAGAATGAAATATAATAAATTTAGAGAAAAATATATTTAAAAAAATTTGATGGGTAAAAATAAATAGGTATATATAATAAGCAGTGACTATTATTTAATGGTTAATCGCATTTATAAGTTGAAAGCATAAGTAAAAGATATAATATAAAAATTATAATCCGAAAATATGCCAATTAATTAATAAAAAGTTTTGATCCAATTTTGGAATAACACACACCTACTAGCCCATCTCTGTCCCTGTCGTTTTCTATCACTGGAAAACACAAAAGCAACCTTATACACCTTTCTCCTCGTCGGTCACTCTCGCACGTAAAACAGAGGAATTTGGTGATAATGAATACTTGTATTTCAGTGGGCAGAATGCTAAGTATAAATACAACAGGTAATTACATGTGATAATTACAAAGAAGCAATAAAATATAAAATGACAGTAACAGATATAGTGCCGTGGCTATAACTGGAGTTTTGAAGCTATCCTTATCCATTGACACCCCTCTTTAAGTCAATGTCGGGAGAGGGAGCAGCTGGAGCTTGCTACGAAGAAATAGAAATCAAGCAGTAGGCAATGGCTCAGTAAGAATGTCAGCAATCTGATCCTCAGTGGCAATAAATTTGATTTGAAGCTGTCCAGTGGCCACACATTCATGAACAAAATGATAGTCGAGCTCTATGTGTTTTGTCCTTGCATGGAAGACAGGGTTTGAGGTAAGATAAATTGCTTCAATATTGTCACACCACAGAGTTGGAGGAGAGGATAAGAAAACATCCAATTCACGAAGAAGTGCTTGATCCATAGGAGTTCTGCAGTGCCATTGGCTAAAGCTTTGTACTCTCTTTCAGTAGAGGAGCGAGCAACAGTGGGTTGCTTTTTGGCAACCCAATAGATTAAGTTCTTGCCAAGATAGACTGCAAAACCATTGGTGGAGTGCCTATCATCTTGACACCCGCCCCAATTACTATCCGTATAGCACTGTAAATTACCAGAGGAGTCCGCAACAAAGAACAAGCCATAGGAAATTGTAGCTGCCAAATATTGAAGAAGCCATTTGACTGCCTTCCAATGTACATCACTTGGGGAGCGTATGAAGTGACACAATTTGTTGACAAAAAAGGCTATGTTTGGCCGTGTAAGTGTTGCATACTAAAGTGCCCCCATTGTTTGTCGATATTGGGTGCCATCGGTAAGTAATGTGCTATCATGCATGGAAAGAGATGGAACTATAGCAAGTGGAGTATGGTAACCCCTAGCATTGATCATGCTTGTATGATGCAAAAAATCTTGGAAATATTTTTGTTGACTAAAAAATAAGCCATTATAAGAGGTGCAAATGACTTCAACACCTAGAAAGTAGGAGAGATCACCCAAATCTTTGACTAGGAACTCCTTCTATAAGGCATGAATGAACTGTTGAACAACTCCAAGAGAAGATCCTGTAATGATAATATCATCTACATACACCAGGATAAAAACTTTAATGGTACCATTAGTGTAAATAAAAAGAGAAGTATTAGCCTTTGAAGCTTAAAAACAAGGGTCAAGAGTTGAATTTTTAATCGATCAAACAAAGCACAAGGTGCTTGTTTAAGACCATACAAAGATCTTTCAAGCTTGCACACATAATTAGGATGGGTGGTATCAATAAAGCCCTGTGTTGGGGACATATATATAGTCTTTGCCAAAAATCCATGGAGGAATGCATTGGACACATCGAATTGGCAAATTGGCCATCCTTGAGAGGTAATGTAACACCCTTACTATAACAAAGTCATGTTGATTTAAGCGATTGCCAAGAAATTTTTTTTCCAAAATCTTATACTGAACCATAAATAATATCCATTGACCACAAGTCTTTTCAATCATTATTTTATACACTATTATACTTGCTAATTGACTTATAACTGTTCAATTTACTATTATTGATAAAAAAATTTCAGCAATATAACAGTTTAAAAATTTTCCTACCCAACCCGAAAGATAAATAATTTCACAGCCCCTCATGGGCACAACAATTTATATATTATACAAACATTTATCCATCATCATCATCAACAATATCCACTTCATATCACAAGTCATATATACATATACATAATTACTGTTTATTTACAATCCAACTTTAACTTTCAGAATTAAGTTGTATATATACATGCCATATAAAAAGAGTTTATAACTATTTTTTCTTCTTCAAAATTAAGCTCCATTGTGTGTACTTTGCTCAACTAAATCTTCATAATATACACCTAGTAAATACTACGTGCTGAGCATTAAATATGATCAGTGGTGACTATAAATTCAGGAATTTTCAAACCATACACAAATGCATTAAACATGCAATATTACTTAATTATTCAATAAAATGCCATTATCACTTCACTTTACATTCTATGCTATTAAATACCATCAATATGGTAAAATTCTCATTTATTCCTTAATTTTTTTCAATTAATTACAAAATTACCATTTTTACACTTTAATTATAATTTTACCACTAGTTCACTTATTTTAATTATAAATTCATTATTTGACATACAAATTACTAATTAGTTCCTATTTCATCATTTTCATATCAAATTACATTTTTGTCCTCGAAAATTATAAAAGTTTAATTTTAAGCCATTCATTTACTACTTTATCATTTTTACCTGCCAAATTTATTATTTAGATAAATTACCATCTTAACCCTAAACTTTTTTATTTTCTTTCATATAGATCCTTTTTTATTCTAATTCTCATTTTACCTCACTTTTTGCATTCTTAAGTCATTTTTATCATTATGCCCCTAGTATAATCCTGGTAGAAATTTTCAGATCAAATATACAGGATATGAAACTCGCAGGTCCATATCACTGCACTAAGGAATGATCCTGAAAGGTCACTCCATCACTTTCAATGAGCACTTAATATTTCATTGAACTATGGAGAGTTATTACGATTCTGCCATAGTAAAGCAAGTTGCCATGACTTGCACTGCGGTATGGATGTTCTTATAGCTAGCCAAATATATCCTGAATCAGATTTAAATCACCTGACCACTACTAAGGGTAAAATTAGTTACTTATCTTCAATTCACTTTTCACCTTTTAACTCTTTCACTTGCACTTGTATTTCAATACACTAATTACTTAACTTTTTCATCATGTTTGCACATTTTATGAATTAACTCATTATAATTTATCATTTTTACTTATTTCATGAATTATTTATCATAATTTAATATTTTCACTTTGAACATAATGTAATTTCACTCTTTTGAATATTCATACAAATTTTATAAATTCTAAATAAATTCATAGATACTTTTTTTTCATGTCTAAATTTATTTTAGGCCACCATATATCATATATACACAAAAAATACCCTATTATACACTAATGTTCACTACAAAAAAACTGCAAATTAGTGATGGAAAATTCTGTTTCGAATTACTTATTTTTCGTCGCTAATTTAAATTAGCGATGCCGCGACGAACAGTCGCGAATATATTAGCGATGAAATTCAAAATTAGTAGCTAATTTAGCAATGAAAAATTTCGTCGCTAATTTTTTTTCCATCGCTAATTTATATTCATAATTAGTTGCCGAAATTATAATAATAATATTTAGCGACTACATTTTTCGTCGCTAATTCCATAGCTAATTATAAATTTACTGTAAAAGTTAGCGACAAAATTTTAGTCACTAATTATTTCTTTAATTATATCTATTACACATTAGCGACAGTTTCTGTCGCTAATCCATTGTTAAATTATTGCATAATTTTTTTTGCTGTATTTTAAAATTTTAATCCTGTATAAATGATCGCTATTTATTTATTTTAACCATGTACATAACAATGATCTCACACATACAAACATATATTTATTTCAAATAAAAATATGTTCCAAAATACACATAGAGAAAATTATTTGAAACATTACATAATAAGACCCATTTTGTAAGAAAACAGTAAACATACAAGAATCAAATCTTAATCCATTGCTGTCAATCAACAAGTTACAAATGTAAATAATAACATAAGAATAACCAGTCCAGCCCAACCAAGACAATCAGGGGTCAAATCATCTACAGAATTCATAGCTTCTCCTCTACAAGCTAAAACCAGGTGTTCCATATTTCTTATCTTAGCTCTTCAAAGGGCAATTATCTAGAAAATATCAATGTTAACACATAATTGTTGTAACAAGGCTAAAAATGATAGATAATATGCAATGAAATACAAAGTAGCAACAAAAATCTAACATAGCACATGTGGCTCCTAATGAAAACAAATTTTGTTTGAAATAAACTATATATTGAGAAATATACAATAGCAAAGTAGCCAAATCAAGTCAACAACCAACAAATGCATAATTTAACAAAAATAATTTAACATTGAAAAAAGCAAGACCAAAGTGCATCAGGAACTTCCTGGAAGTTCTTTTGCTTTTCCTATCATTCCAATGAATGAAAATTTCTCTGACACAACACCAACTAAACCAAACAAAATTTTTCCTAGAACACTAAGCAGTAGTCATCACAAGATTAGCCACAAACAATTTCATAAACAGAGTTGCATCTCATGATTTCATTATCTGAGAAGTGTTGATTCTGAGACCCATGTTTTTGCGCTGCATTTGCTAATTGAATTTCCTCTTTAAGGTTAACCAAGATATGATCTTTCCTTTCAATCAAAAGAAGTTGATATCTATAACCATCACAAACTAAATCAAACATCTGAGAACATACTTGTTTGCATCATTACTTGAATGCACTTAGTAAATAATGCAAATGGACACTTCATAACTTACCCCTGCATGGGCAAGAAGGTCAAGCGATGGGGGATCGATACCCTTTTGATTAATAACAACAAAATTGTTGTCATTACCAGAACAAACCTGCATGTAAGCATACATGTTAGCATTTTCTTAACAATGACTGCATATTTTAGACAAAATAATATCACATGCATCATTTCATAGATATTAGATTTGTTACTTAAGTTTCATAACCTTGTTTTTAAGTTCAATGATTTGCCTCACTCTCTCATCCACCTGACACCTTTCAACAGTAACCATTGCCTCCCTCTGCTCTGCATTCGAGTAGAAAAATCCTGCATTTATTTCACTTGAGAAATAATAGGAAGTAAATTTTAGTTTGGTTAAATGAAGGAAAACCAAATTAACTGAACAATTAACATAAAGTTTGTTAATCTAGAAACATAAATTTCTTTAAAATAAATAGAGAATCATAAAACTAGACCATGTTATAAAATTGCAACTAAAAGCAAGAGAAACTAGTCCATCATTCTCACACTTAGTTTGATAAGCCTGAAAATAAAAGTTAAGAAATCAATGAGGGACAAAGGCATGTTTATAATTTCTAGAACATCTATTTGAACCCGTTTTTCTCATTAAGATTTTCTCAGAATTATGCCTATCTCTATCAGTTCTTTTAACAATGCAACAAATAGAACAAGTTACTTTCGGGAGAAAAAAGGAGAGAGAGAGAGAGCTCAGTGGCATTTTAACCTTGGCAAATCTGCCCAACATCTCGGTATTGTTAAGAATAAGTAACATGAAATGAAACTTGATAAATTTATCTACATCAAAGTAATACTTCAATAGAAGAAGTAAAAGAGCGATTAAATATGAAAAGGTAGAATTAGTTTTGGTTCATGAAAAAAAAAGAGAAAATGTTTAGAATCGCTGCATTTGATGGACTATAAACAATAATAACATGAAAAATGGTACTGAAAGATAAATAACTCATGCAAAACAAAAATATTAACTTTCAATTGAAACTAAAATAGGAAAATGAAAAGTTACTACCTTCAACTAAAATACCCAAAAGAAGAGACTCAGTTCTAATATTTGTATGCTTGAGTTTCCTTGCTTCCAATTCAGCCATAGAAAATGCCTTTATTGCTCTCCATGACCACCTAAAATTTCACTCAAGCCCAATGTCAACAAACGTCAAATCCACCCAAAACCAAACTAACATTCTATGAAGAAGAAAGTAAACAAGAATAAATATACAATATATTATTCTTGTATATTTATTTTTGTCAACATCTTCTACTCTACAATGATCAACTTCAAAGATTACTCTTTTCTTTTTGTCACATAATTGACTTATACTGAGTAAATTATACTTTAGACCTTTAACAAGAGAAACATCTTCAATTATTGGATTAGTCCCAATAGAACCAATACCAATAATTTTTCCTTTTCTATTATCATCGAAATTGACAAAGCCACCTTCTGATTTTTTCAACTTAGAAAATTTAGTTGTGTCCCATGTCATATGCTTAGAGCAACCACTATCTCTGTACCATTTTTTTGTCTTGGTGCTCTTTAGGCAAATTTGCAAAATAATTAAGTATTTTTAGGTACCCGACTCTTCTTGGGTTCTTCATGGTTAGTTACAATAGTTATAGAATTTTTAATCACCCATTTCTGATTAACAGAAGAAACATTCTTCTTATAGTAACAAAATTTTGAAATATGTTCTTTTCTACAACAATAAAAGCATGTAGCAGAAGAACTAGTTACTATTTTATCATATGAGTATTTCTTGTATCTTTTATGGGTGAGTTTTATATTATATTTCTTTGATGCACTTGCATGAGAATTGTGAACAATTTTTGTAGTTAAATTTTTAGCAGAATCTTCATTACATACACAAATCTGTTTACCCTTTACATTGCATTTTTCTTGCAAAGTAATAATTTTCTTTCCAGAACAGAATATTCATTTTTTATTTTCACTTCTGTCTCCATTGCATTTTTGTTTTTCACAAGTAATGCATCATAATTTTTCTTTACCTCAATATGCTTCTTTTTAAGCATAAGATATTTATGATGTAAATTTTCAAAATATTCAAGCATTTTCTCATATTCATTGCCATTTTCATTTGAATCAGAATTTGAGTCAGAATCATTTACCTCAGAATTTTTTGAATTATTTGCAGGTGAACTATCATCAACATTCTGTTCGTTATCAGAATTTGAGTTATGTTCTTCATGATCAAAAATTTCCATCAGTCCAATATCATTAGAATTTGCAAATTCTGGTTCACTAGCACTTGATTCTTCACCTTCACTCCATGTAGCTTTCGTAACTTTCTTCTTGAATATTTTCTCCTTTCTTTTGAGATTTGGACATTTGGATTTGATATGATCGGGTTTGTTACATTCATAACAAACTACTTCACCAGCAAATTTTGATGAGTTTTCTACCTTATGATGAGAGAATTTTTTATGCTGCTTTCTAAATGATTTTTTGCCTTTTCTGTACAACTTTTTAAACTTTTTTATAATTAAAGCCATCTCATCATCACCTGTAGAATAATCACTTCCAAATTCTAATTTGAGAGTAATAGCTTTCAATTTTCTATCTTTTTCTTTTTCTGCATCTTGAGACTTAATGTAAAGCTCATGGAAAATAAGAGATCCACATATATTATCAAAATTTAAAGTGCTAAGATCTTTATCTAACAAAATTGAAGCTTTTGCCTCCCATCTAGGAGTGAGACCTCTAACAAGCTTAGCAATTTTATTTCGTTCATCAAGTTTCTTACTAAGAGCCTTAATTTCATTTGTTAATTTAACATACCTGTTGATTACCTCAAAAATTGACTCCTCTGGCTTTATTTTGAATGCTTCATAATCTACCATGAGAACATGAAGTTTGGTATCTTTAACTTGATTCATACCTTCATATGTTGCTTCCAGCTTGTCCTATATTTCTTTAGCTGTATCATATCCAGAAACTCTGATTAATTCATTTGTGTGCAGTGAGCAGAAAAGTATACTCGCAGCTTTAGAGTCTGTGAATTCTTTTCTAATTTTTAGAATAGTAGCAGTTTCTGGTGTACCTGCTTCAGTAGAATTCTTTCTTGGAGGTTCATATCCATCTTCAATGATATCTTAATAATCCATATCTTGTAATTGAATAAATTGCCTCATAACAACCTTCCAGAAAGGATAGTTTTTGCCGCTAAATATAAGAGGAAGATGGACTGAATGTCCTTCTTTGAATGGAGTAGCAGTAGAAATATTGCTAGATTCGGCCATATGTATGATCACTCAAGGGTGTTAAACCTTAGGGAATAGAGAACCGCTCTAATACCAAATGTAGGTCCCAAAAGACACTCAAAAGGGAGGGTGAATTGGATGTCTTAATAATTTTCTGGCCAATTTGTGATCAACTGGAAAGTATGCAAATGCAAATTTTTTAACATATTTTCTAATAGAAAATCTAAGTATGCAAGGTAGTAACAACAATAGAATTTCTATGAATTTTGTTCTTCAAAATTTTTGAATACTTAAATATCATAATCACTACAAGAAAATTAGCAAATAGCAACGGAAATTAGCAACCGAATTTGTTGAATTTTCGTTGCTAATAAAAATTAGCAACGGAACATTCAATTGCAAATTTGACGGTTGGTATTTTTTGTAATGGAAAATGTTTTCAGCAACGGATTTAAATTTCCGTTGCTATTTTTACCAACGAATTTTGAATTTTCGTTGCTATATTTACCAACCGAATAGAAATTTTATTGCTATTTATAGCAACCGAAATCAATTTCCGTTGCTATTTCTAGCAACCGAATAAAGTTTTTGTTGTTAAATTCAGTCAGTATTATAAAAACAATTACGACGGAATTATCTTCGCTATTCTGTCACTAAATTATTGTTGATTTTTTATACAAAATTTATGCAAAAGCCTATATCCGTATGAGCATAAAGCAACCAAATCAAGCAAGTTTGTTTATTTCAACAAGCATATGAAATTGGAATCATTGTAAAAGAGATTAGTTGCATCAAATATTGAATGAAGTTATAAAAAAGACTTCTAAATTCAAAACAGATAACGGATTTCTGATTTAAAAAGTTGCTTTATCCAACGGTTTAGCCAATAAAGCATATGATGCAGCATATATTATTTAACTATAAGTCAATGTGTAACAAGGGCAACTAAAGACTGCGAACCATGAAAATAGTCAAGGATGGAAACTAAACAGACCCAAATACCTTGTTTAAATCATCTTCTCTTTCTATGAAGTCTAAATAGTTATGCCAATTCTCAAGCTCTGCAACATTGAAGGGCCGCACATGAAAGTAAGGCCTCCTAATAGCATTTTCAAAATTAGATATCTTAGAATCGAACTCTTTAGCTTTCCTATACATCTCTTCTCTAATGGTGATATACTTCTCCAACTCCTCTGCGTCTATTAAGTCCGCACTTATAGGTTTAGAAGATTTTTTAGCAGCATCAGGATGGACTTCTCCCTCATTCCCTTGGTCAGCACCCTCTGCAGGAGAAGGCACAATAGCTTCCTGAGTAGTTCTCAACTCTGCCAGTGTGTGACTTGCAACAAAAGTCTTAAATCTGCAATCCCACCAAGAAGACAACTTATAAAAAATTACACAGATATTCCACATTAACTCCTTTTGACATCTGTGTTTAGCTCAACATCAGACCTTATATGTGCATATACATAAAAGCAACTAAAGCCAAATGATATAGAAGAGGAACAGAGAAAAATGGAAATAGATGGGGGATGTCCACAAGGAAAATGTATTAGAGCAAATCTATGACAATTTCAGCTTCATTCTTAGGAAAATGTCCACAAGGAAAATGTATCAAAGCAACCTTAGCTATGGACTTAGATATGGGTGTTCTTGGTCTAATAAACATTACTTTCAATTATCCAAGCACATCAAAAGACATGCATATGCTTATTTGGACATTTAAGAAAAAGTGATATTAACACATTAAAAATAAGGTCATCACTATAGATGCAGTTCATCTTCTCCAGATCAAGCTCTTGCACAATCATGAACTAACTACATTTCACATTACCACAATTCAGCATGAAAAACAATAATTAAATGGGAATGCTACCAGAAAACTTACCTAGTAAAATAATCATCTAGTCATTTATTTTGAATCTCTAATATCCTTGTGTAAATCTAGGCAACACGGCTCCACTGAGCATGCATTTCTTCATATTCAATGTACTTGTCCTAAAGGGGGAAAGACAAATAATCTGTTCCAACATAAGCTAATCCTTGCTCAAAAAGCCTGATTCACAACAAGGATATTGTTAAAACACCACTATAGACACAAAACTAGCCAATGCTAACATGTTCATAATGGGAGACACAGGCACTAATGTTGAAGAAGGAAGAATTCACTCTAATAGCATGACACTTCCAAATGCTGTATTTACCTTCCTGAAATAAATCATGTCTAAAAATAGCATGTCCACTGAACAAGTCACTCCCAGAACAACCCATTTAGGAAATGAGTCAGAAAGGAATGAGCATTTTTGCCTATTTTTTAAATTAGCATAATAGTTCCTAAACCAACCGAAAAGTAAGAACAGGAATGGAATTTTGGACTTGGAACAACCTAAGCCATTTTAAGTATATATGGATATAATCAACATATATATTAGACAATGTCAAAATGGTAAATAAATTTAAACAAAGTTATAATTAAATTAAACAACTAATCCACAAGGAAAAGAAAAATTGTTAGCGTTTTGACATTGCAGCTAATTTTCGGCCTTTAATTAGAGCAAGAAACCAGCTTACAAGCACTATAAATTGGTATAAGTTTCAGTTATATGTCAAAAACAGGTCAGAAATGAAGCTACTGTAACTATGCGATCACATGATAGCAAGCAGAACCTTCTATGACACATGATAGCAAGCAGAACCTTCTCCTATGACTTTTTAAACTAAATTCATATTATTAATAAGAATAAAACATGTAAAGTGTAATGAATATAAATAACGAAAAAATTATCAAAATTTATGGAAAAAGAATATGAAATTTTAAATAAAAAAACACTAAATCTAAAACTAACAAATACTAAAATTTATCTAAATCTAAAACTAAATTTGAAGAACTATAAATGTAAGATACTTTTCGAATTTTCAGTATCTTATCCTGCATTGATTTCAATAAAGTTGTTAAGACCAAGGAAATTAAAAGCTCCAACACTTGGCAAGTGAGATGACAAAATAGAATTCATATAGGAAATTAAATTTAGTTGTGCACGCAATGATCTCCTACCCTAAAACTATAATGCAAGAATTTACTTTATTAAGAAGAACTAAATATTTCAATTCCTAACATCATATAATGAAATGAACAGCCATTTCAGGGACAACTAGCTATTGACTAACAAGAATTATTTGTCTGAAATCTGCATAAGTAATCATCGAAGAAAAGCTATACACCGAACAACAATATCAAGAACTAGCAACAAGCCAATAAAAACTTAATCCCTAATTTAAGGTCCTACCTACCTTCGGCCAGCAAAACAAGAAGAAGATGGTGGGAAGAGCCCGGCTTTGGTGGTGGAGCAAAGTAGATGGTGGACAAATAACCAGCTCCAAAGAAATGATCAGGATAAGATATCCCATAAACTCTTTGTAAACTTTCACGATCGCTGTTACCTCTCCAATAGGCTGATGAAGCTTGGCATTGTAAATTTACAAGAAAAAACAATTCATCGCTGACATGATTCAAACACAAAAAAGTTACAGATATAGTATGTGATCTAAATGTCATCTTTAAACATGCACAAATTATAGAAAAACCCCGCCTTATTTTAACATCAATTGAATCTCCCTCCACAAAATTAAGATACCCAGCAAACAAAAAAATAATGATAAAAGGAATTAGGATTAAGTAAAACCCAGAACATCTTCATCAACCTCAGCATTTTCCATAGCTGCTCTCATTACTTCAGTGGGTTTAGTGATAGTGCTGGAGCGGAGATCCACTGTTCTTGTCACCATTTTCGCTGAAAACAACCCACCGTCAAACAGAAATTACCTCTCTTTTCTGCCTATAATTGCTTAAAGTATTGGTTCTCTGGCACTAAGATTTGGTTGAAATCCACAAAATGATTCTGCAAAAGGCAAGAAAATATGAAAAAATAGAACAAGAATTCTCCTTGGTGAAGTTTGGAGGATCGAAGTGAGCAAAAAACTCATAAATTTCTGAAACTATTAAAGCAATTTGACTTCGGCTTAATTTAATTCCATTTTTCTTCTCTGATAAAAAAAATAAAAGAAATTTGTTTTTACGTCATTAGTCAAAGAAACAAGCTTAATTAATAAATTTCTCACCCGATTACAGTTATGAAATTAATAAAAAGATGGTAATACTAACACTAATACATGTTGAACGATTCCTAAGGAAATTCAACAAATATATGGTCAATAGACTAAAGAATTTAAAGGATACGTATATAAGAAACACAGAAGCGATACGTTTCTACCTCTACAAGTCTTTTTCTTTTCCTCTATTGAATTCACTGCTCGCTTATAGTCTGTAAAAATACAATAACCATGAAAAAAAATTCACAATTATAACCACAAAATTACTGAAAAAAATCCAAACAGAAACACTAAAATAAGCACAGAAATAACCATAGGCGGAAGATTTCTTTTTTTCTTTAGTGGAAATAAAAGCACCTTTAAAAAGAGGGGAAAGAAATTCTCCAGAAAATCCTCAAAATTAAAGAACCAAGAAACTGGTAGTAATCATGGAAGTTTTCTTTAAATATATTTTTAGTAAAAATCCAAATTATGGCCTAACCCACCAACTCTAGTTTCTTAAACAATAACTCTGTTTTTTAATTGATGGAATCTCCGATTAAAAAACATGAGTGTGTGTATGTGTCTAAAGAAACCGTGAAAAGACAAAAAAACACACAGAAAGTTAATAGATAATCACAAGAAAAACCTGTAGCAGAACCAGAGGAAGTGGCATGTCATCATCCTCTTCGGACGACATGGAAATTGATGTCATTTCTCTTTCACAATTTGAAAGATTTATTACAGTAGTTTTAATTATGTATCCATGTCTGGTTTATAAATTGTGGTACCAATTGCTGATACGTTACGAAATGGAACGATACAATAGGAGTTTTTCACATAAAATTAAGGAATTAGGGTTAAGTAAAACCTGGTGGAAAGGGAACGATTCCAACTGACCTGCTTAGTGACTGCAAGAAGACTCAAGCAATTCTCCTTATCCGATTCCAACTGATTCCTGAGAATTAAAAACAAAAAAAAAGTTCGAAAATGCGAGTAAAAAAGAGAAATGTCAATCAAATAAAAGAAAAGAAAAACTCGAAAGAAAAATAGAAAATGAAACTGGATTGGTGTATGGGCTCTACGACATAAAATCTTGAGGAATTTTCAGTGTCTTCCTCCTTTGATAGATAATTTCAACCTTAGATAGTTGGTGTCGATCAATGTAACCCGATTCTTCAGCTATGAGTTTGGACCATAAATCAACTCCATTTCCACCTGAAAAAACACCCACAGAAATAAAGAGAAAAAGAAAGATATGGAATAGTCATAAATACATAGAAAAACATAGAATTTGGTGAAATCCCTAGTTACCTGGCTTGGAACCCATTATACCAATAACAGTAACTACAGAGTAGAGGTGTATTGATAAGACCGAGAAAGGGAGTGTGTATGTTTTGGAATTGATTTATGGGCGGGAACGGAGGCAGGGCTATTTGTTTGAACAATAAATGGCAGATTTATGGATGGAATTAAGAAAGAATGAATGATTAATTTTAGGGGAAAAGGAGATTAAGAATAGAGAGGGAAGGCAGACGGCGAGGTAGGGAGAGAAGAAAAAGTCAGTATTTATACCTAGGGTAAATTAGAAAATACCAACGAAATTAATATTCGGTTGCAATTTTAGCAACGGAAAACTAATTTCGTTGCTATTTTTGGATTAAATTTTTCCACCTTTTTGGGACCAAAAATAGCAATGGACTGAAATTTCGTTGCTAAAATTGCAACCGAATTGTTTTTGGTTGCAAAAATTGCAACGGAAATCCAATTTCGTAGCTATTTTTAGACATAATTTTTCTTCTTTAGAACCAAAAATACCAACGGAAATGCAATTCCGTTGCTATTTTTGGACCCAAATTTTTTCATCCAAAAATACCAACGGAATTCGATTTCTGTTACTAAAATTGCAACTGAATAAATTTCCGTTGCAATTTTAGCGACGGAAATTGCAACGAAAATGCAATTCCGTTGCTATTTTTGGACCCACAATTTTCCAACTCCTTAGGACCAAAATATCAACAAAAATAGCAACGGAATATAAATGTCGTTGCTATTTTAGCAACGAAATATAGTTTAAGTTTTCGTTGCTATTTTAGCAACGAAATTAAGTTTCCGTTGCTAAATTTCGTTCCAAAATTTTTTCGTCATCTAATGCCGCCATATTGAGCAACGGTCTTAGGTTTCCGTTGCTATTTTTCGTTGCTATTTTTTGGAGTTAAAATTTCCCTCTTTTTTTAGCTACAGAATACCACCATTTTTTATTTCGTTGCTAAATATAAAAAAATTCAACCAAATTTTGCAACGGAACTGAATTTAATTAGCAATGGAAAACAAATTCCATTGCTAAATTACCAACGGAATACATTCCATTGCTATTTTTCCGTTGCTATTTTTAGATTTTCTTGTAGTGAATAAATGACAAAATAATAGAAGAGAGTAGAAAAGATAAAGCACACATAGAGTTTATCGTGGTTCAGGCACTTGCCTACATCCACTCCCCAAGTGCTATTCTCGAGATTTTTCTCTTCACTCTTAACTTTTTTAAGGGCAAGAGTTGAAGCTAATATACAATCCTATGTATATCTACCCACAATCTTTTTTCCAAGTAAAAGATTAAAATACTTACTAGAGTTTCTTTCTTAGGTTATAGCTAACCCAAACTCACAATATTTCATAATAATACTTCCTCACAACAATTACAACAAAAGCTATAATCAATTGAAGATGATATGTAAAGATGGAAAGTGAGATTTAAAACAAGTAAGCTTTCTCTTAAGAGTTAGAAATCTTTCCAATATATTCTCTCTAAACTTCTAAAGGGTTTCACAACTTGTATTTATACCCAAAATCTTAGTTTGAAGTGTGAAAACTCAAAAATAACTGTTTATGATCGTTGGAGAATAGCACAGATGAATCTGCCTTTAATTAGCCGTTAACTAGTTGTTATTTTATCCTGTAGTGCGAAATAGATTTTCGATCAGAAAGTTGTCTAGATTTCTAATGATATGAAATTCTAATAGACCATTTTCTAAAATATTTTCTGAAAGAAATCAGTTTTGACTCAAAAATATTTTTATGCAATTTTAAGACTTAGAATATACATGCATAAATGGCAATTTTGATCCTCAAATTGATCTTACAGTTTAATAACCTAATTTTCTATAAACTGAGGTCTTCTTTAACTTGAATCTTCAAAGGTTGTTTGACAATCTTCATTTTTGACAATAGCATCAGAAAGATATATAAGGATACCTGCAAAACATACTTCAACATATTTCTTAATAGATTTTATTTAAGGTTTGATTATCATCAAAATTTGAATGTTGCTTTGGGCCAACAAGTTCAATGAACAAGCATAAAAGAAGTTCGGCCTGCTCTTCATCAGGCTTGACGTCATCCAACTAGGTAAGGTTTTCATAAAAGAACTTGTCTTTCATTATTTAGATGAGCTTATTTCTGTAAATGATGGCCTTATCCATAGCAAGGTCAGCAACTTCTCTTCAAGCTTGACACAGTTGCTCTCCAGCTTAGTCTTCTTAGCCCGATACTTCTTAAGCTTAAAGAAAGAAGCCTGAAGTTCCTCTTTACACTTGGCAATAGTGACCTCCACCTCAGATAGCTTTCAAGCAGCATCCTCAGATGCCTTACGATTATCTTTTTTTGTTTCCTTGCTCGAGATCAAAAGCATGGGACTTCTAATTTTTTACCACTTGTTGGACCTCTTTCAGTTTCCCACCAAGCTTTATAGAAAATCCACTTTTCCTCCTTTAGAAGGTTTAGTAACCTGCTTATCTTTTTGATAGCTTCATTCAATAAGATCGCACTCTACATGAAATATGGGTAAGCATATAAAAATGATAAATCTAAAAACTAAGCAAAATGAGGTAACTCCATTTGATGTCTCCTTATAGTGTAACAGAAGTGATCCACCTTCAAGTTCAGGAAAGAGGATACTTCATCTGGGATATAGGTAATCAGCGAGTAAAAACTATTAAATTCCAGGTTAAAAGAACTATAGGTAGTTTTGTTTGATAACCACATATCCCAAACTTCCTCAATCATTTTGGTAACTTTCTCATTCTAGCCAGGGAAAAAGATGATTTCTTCTGGTGAGTTTGGTTAGATGACGGGCTAGGTAACATTATAAAAGCTGACCTGCACATGGTGAGCTACAGACTAAAAAAGTTAGGGATGTGTCTGACATTGTTATGGTTATGGATGGACTATTGATGGGGGCAACATCGGTAGGTAAAGCAAAATGACCCAGAGGTACTGGACTGGCTGCAAGAGCAGAAGTCATACTAGCTACTTGTTTAAACAATGCACTATAGGCTTGGAAGGGTACCGACCTAGCCTCTTCAAAGCTCTCTCTAGTCTTGGCCCTTTTAGCCATAAACATTTTGCCAAAAGACTTACCAACCCTCTTCATAACTGCAAAACAATAACACAATGAGAAAACATTAGACTTTCACATCAAAAGAAATAGAAAGGTGTACCTCGTATTTCACTAGAGGGCTCGGAGGATGACTTAGGATCCAAGAAGCCATATATATCAATCTTTTTATGGATGAGCTCCCTTCATCATTTTAAAGTTTTTTCTTTATCTTAGGTCAATAGTAGATGTTGCTCATTCCTATTGATGAACAACCTTCAAGAAGTTCGGATAGGAAAATCAACCTTGCCTTTCACAACAAAGAATAATTTTTCCAATTTTTGAGGGAATTCGATTTCCTAGAGAAGACACCATAACCCATTCGGGCTTGAACATAACAATGGTCCTATATCATATTTCGAAGATCGATGATATAGTTTACTTTAAATAGATAAACTATTAGGTCAATCGCATTTTTAGAGGTCCAAATTTGTAAGGTGGTAATGGTAAACTAGGTGGTAGGGTGTAGCTGGCTTATGGTAAAGTCATAGTATTTCAGTAGAGAAACTTCAAAATGAGTTTGAGGAAGAGTGGAGCCAGCTCGAACACCAGCCTCATAAAAGACTAATTTTTTCTTACCATTGAAATTATAGTTGGCGATAATATAGGAGCTCGATGCTAAAAGTTTGTATTGGTTGGGTATCCCTAACTTGACTCTTAGGCTGGGGAGTTTGAAGACATAGATGGTCAAGCTTATGTTGGGAACTTAGGGATTGGCCCTCGACTATCTTCTAAGTTTAAGCTGGTTGGATTCAAGGGTTTCACTTGTAGGAGTGTTTGAGGGAGTGCTCTCCATAAATTCATGTGTATTTTAGGAAGGCGCTTGAAATTCTAAAAGTTATATAAGGGTTCTCTCGATGGACAAGCTATAAGCGAATGTGCTCATACTCTAAGAAAATCTGAAAATAGCAACGGAAAAATAGCAACAAAAATGATTTCGTTGCTAAATTAGCAACGAAAAACTAATTTCGTTGCTATTTAGCAACGAAAATTATTTTTCGTTGCTAAAATTGGTTAAACTTTGTAGATTTAGCAACAGAATTATTTTCGTTGCTAATTAAGGCGCCAATAGATGGCGAAAAAAATTAGCAACGGAATTATTATTCCGTTGCTAATTAAGGCACCAATAGATGGTGAAAAAAAATTGGAAGGAAAAATAGCAACGGAATATGATTTCTGTTACTAATTTAGCAACGAAATTTACTTTCCGTTGCTATTTTAGCAACGGAAAATAATTTGGTTGCTAAATAGCAATGAAATTTATTTTCGGTTGTTATATATTTTCATTGCTATTTAGCAACCGAAATAGAATTCCGTTGCTATTTTTCATATTCAATAAAAAATAATAACCAAATTTATTTTCGGTTGCTAAATAGCAATGGAATGTAAATTCCGTTGCTAAATTGCAACCGAATATATTTCGGTTGCTAAAATAGCAACGGAATTTATATTCCGTTGGTAAACGAGGGATATTTAAGTAATTTTGTTATTTGTTGTCCTAGCCATAAATTAGTTACTCAGTCGCATGAGCTTCTGCGCTATCTCGCCCACATTTCCTCTGCCTGCCATTTATGCTATGATAGCGCACAGCCGTGGAGTAGCTGCGGCAGCCGCCGCCTTGGAGATCATACCGGCTATCCATCGTCTCCTTATGGTTGGCCGATGTTACACCATCGCAGGTGCTGCTCAACCCCAGCTCGACCCCGATTACTACTATTACAACCACAATAACTACTGCCAGCCGAAGGGCGACTTGCTTGAGACAGTTCTTATGGCTGAAACGTAGAGTTCGATTCCAAGAAGAGGACTGCAGTGGGCCTTCATTGGATATCCACGTATCAAGAAGCGCGTGTATGCTGGGACGCTGTCGAAGCTTCTAGAAGTTCCTTATATTTCAATGGCTAGTCTCGTTCGCCAAGAGCTCAACCCTGGCGCCGCTCTCTACAAACAGGTCTCCATTTCCCCCTTTTAGACCTTTTAGAAAATTTACTAGGGTTCCTCAAGGGATTTTCTGTTAGTGATATTTTCCTAAAAAAGGATCTTTAGAAAATCCATTTTGATACGATGGTTCTTCTAGAATGTTATAAATGAGAACTGTGGCCATTTTAGTTGAGAGTTCCACATAAATGGAAACGTTATTTGAGATAGTTCAATTTCTCCTTAGTTTTCACCTTCTTTTTTTAATTGTAGATTGCAAATGCTGTGAATTACGGATAACTTGTTCCAGAAGATATAATCTTTGACCTGCTGTCTAAGAGGCTGAAAGATGGATATTACAGAGGCGAAACTGGCTTTATTTTGGACGGAATTCCCCGTTCATAATTACAAGCTGTAAGTCTTTGTAAGCGAACTCATGTACATATTATTTATTGAATTCCTTTAATTCGAATGCAGTGTGCTCAAAATTTTGTATATATGCATGCCAAAGAAGTGCCTTATTCTTGGAGAATTCTGCTGCTGTTGATACTTAATATGGTTGCTGATGTCTTGTTTTTAGTGTGGAATCAATTGATATTAATCTTTCCACTTTCTTTTGATTTTCTTCTGAATCTAGGAGATTCTGGATGAACTAGCAGAGATTGATTTAGTTGTGAATTTTAAATGCACTGGTGATTTCTTGATAGAGCACCAAGAACAAGAAGGTAGTTACTTTGCCAATTTTCATTAAAAATGAACAACTTATACCTGTCCTGCTATTACCTTGCAACACACTCATTTAATTCATGCAGTCATATTTTTTGTTGTTACCATCTTCTCTGTTTCATTGGTTTTATGAGGGTCCTAAGCATGTCCATCAAGTTCTATAGAATTTTGCTTCTCTAAACTGCCTAGGTTGCTGCACTTTATTATGATGGTATCAACAAACTAATTATTTACAAAATAGTGAGAAGATGCATGCGCATTGGCAGATGGTTAGGTAATAAGATGGTGTATGATAGGATGAGAAAAGGGTTAAGTAGAGAATATATAATGTTTTCAACAGCTAATATAAATAAATAATTATAAAGGGTGAGTGCAGTTGGAATGATGGTGATAGTCAATAAAAACCATTATTTATTAATTACTCTTGAAATCACATACTGTGTTTTTGTTTACATTATGGATTACTCTATCACCACTCATTTTCTTTATCCAAATTAAGATTTGGATTTTTAAATAGTTAAATCATTAGGATACACGTGATTTATTGTTCAGATACGTATGTAACATATGTGTACATATATTAAATTATTATTCCTATTAAAGGAATAACAACTTTAAACGTACGCTGCAATACATGTATAGATAAAAATATTTGAATATATTTAAATTGTTATATTATATTAGTCTGTATGAAGGTAATTTATGTAATATTAAATTGTATTATTTATCTCTTATTTGTTATGTAAGTGCTACTGTTTTGTTTCTGCTCCTTAGTGGCACTTGGAACAATGTTGCCTTGCTGATATGAATTTATTGCTTGTTATGCAGGTGCAGCATCTCATCGCAAAATTGAATGAAATCTTGGCCAATGATGTTGTGGATGAAGGTGGACTATGGAAAAAGAAACTTACAACTCAATCACTGTAACTTTTTGAATTGCTACCACAGGTAATTCAGGAACAATTGATGCTTGAAAGGGATCCTCATGGAAATGTCCAGGTATTGATTATTTTTGTGCTGCTTGTGACTTCTATATAGTGAAGTGCTGCAGAGAATTAATACTTATAATATCTTTTAACTTCGTCATTATAGGTTGCCAAAATAGAGATTGAAAAAAGTAAAGTCTATGATGCTTCAATTGTTGAATTGATGTTGTAATCCAATATTATTGCATCTTCAGGTAAGGAATTTAACTGCACTTGTTGTTTGAGAGTAGGATTGTGGCATTTCATTGTAGTTTAGTTGGACTACATAATATCCATATATGAAAAAATTTGGTAGACTTGTAAATTTGGTCCCGACTCTTTCCACAGTTGAGGGTGTAGACAACCATAAGGTAAAAATTTAGAGCTTTTTTATTCATGAAAAAGAAAACATTACTTTATAGAAAAGAAGAATTGGTAGTAAATTGTATTTTGATTCATTTACTATAGTTGTGTATTGTAAATTATTCAGATATTCTATACAGAACTTGAGCAAGCTCTATAGAGGAGTTATGCGCTTCAATTAATTATTTATTATAGTTATGTATACCTTTTAAGTTTTCTTGTTTACATCATTCAGCTGTTTAGCAACCGAAACTTCAATTTAGTGACGGAATAGCGATGACAATTTCGTCGCAATTTTTTTTATAATTTTGGCTGAATTTAGCAACCGAAACTTCAATTTGGTTGCTAGAAATAGCAACGAAAATTTATTTCGGTTGCTAAATATAGCAACGAAAACTGATTTCGGTTGCTAAATATAGCAACGGAAATTTATTTCGGTTGCTAAATATAGCAACGGAAATTCTAATTTCGTTGGTAAAAATAGCAACGAAAAATAATTTCCGTTGCTAAAAATACCAACCGCCAAATTTGCAACCGAATGTTCCGTTTCTATTTTTCGTTGCTAATTTTTATTAGCAATGAAAATTTAACAAATTCGATTGAACATAACAATGGTCCTCATCCAATTCCATCGAAATTTCAATGTTTTCAACAACTTTTGGAGCAGTAGTTAGATCAAACAATCCGATAATGGCCTGGTTATTTCCGAACTGTTATCACTATTAAACACTGTTTTAATTAATTCGATGCATGTAAGCTAATATTATTAAACGTAAGACTAATAATTAATTAAATTAAGATCAAAGGTGAAAAAATGCTTCACAAATTTAGGAAAATGTACAATTTCTTTCTTTATATTTACTTTGAAACAATATTATCATTAATGTTTTTATACATAAATACCTTGGAAGCAATGTCTTCAAAAATAGCCAATAAATGAGCAAACATTTTGACTATTAAAGGCTAATTGAGTGGTTCCGTAAACTTTTAGTGATGTGACACATAGTCAATTCTTGAATTCTTATCCAATATCTCATGTTTTCTCAAAAAAAAAAAAATCCCATATCTCATGTCCTGCACATTGTGATCTATTATGGATTAATTCCACCATATGTTTACATGCATGTATAAATATGTATACAGCTTTCAATTTTTAAGAGAAACTAGAAGACTCAACTTTATTTCCATGTGATAATATATATATATATATATATATATATATATATATATATATATATATATATATATATATATATATATATATATGTATTGCATTTTATATTAGCATTTATATTAGCATTTAAAAATTTATATTAGCATAAAAACTTTATATTAGCATTTAAAAATCCATTATACGAGGAAATTAAAATTTTAATTAAATAACTTTTCAAAAAGTTTATGGGTGAAGTCACCCATTTTTATAAATTCAGGGTGCTAATGTATTAAACTATCTTTTCATCCATCCCTCGTTAAACAAGTCAAAACCCGTTTTGCAAATTGATTTAACTTAAAAATATATTTTCTTCTCCTTGTTTACTTTGATCATAGTCTTCATAGATATGTATACTCATTTGACTATATTATCAATGGCTTAATGCACGATATGTTTTGGACTTTTTTTTTTCTTTGAATTAAAAATTATGGACTCAATATATATATTTAGTGACTTCAAGATTCATATATACACCTTAATATACAACAACAGTGGTGGAGCCAGAATTTCAGAATCAGCAGGAGCACATATTATAATTTTAATATAAAAAATTTCAATTAAAAATATATAAATTATATCATGATAATATATTTCATTTAAAATTAAAAAAGGATAATATTTAAAATCAAATAAATATATAATTTTCACAATTGTGCTCAACGTAATTTCATTTTTTGAAACCGTTGAATTGTTAACTTAATTTCAATACTATCAAAATTTTTTTAAAAAAATTAATCAGTTATCATTTTAATTCTATATTTTGTTTTATTCGAGATTGGTGTTAAAAATATACATTTAACTTACCAAAACCTAAATAATTTATAAAATAATAAAAAATCAATTAAAGCAAAAAATAATAAATATAGTATTAAAATTACAAAAAATGTAAAATTTTCTTACTACGTGCCAATTGAAATGATAACAAATACTTGTTAATTCTACTTTAAATTTGAACGGTTTTAAAAGTTGCAACAAGAAAAAAAAAAGGAAAGAAAAGTGCACATGAAAGTGAAAATAAAAAATGAAAAGTGTGTTTAACTTTTAACTGTAAACTTAATTTGTTAAACAAGTTAATATTTATTTTTTTAAATGTAGTTTTATTTTTACGTAAAAGATATAGTATTTGAATTTTTCCATTTATTTGATTTTCTATTTAAATGGATTTAGATTATTTTATTTTAATTTTTATAATTTAATTAAAAAGATTATATAATTGTTATTGGATTAAGATTTGAGAGGGAGTATTTAAAATAAATTAGGGTTTCTTAATATTATATATCTATATTAAAAGAAAATCTAAATTTGAGGGTGTGCGTGTCACTTTCATGTGGCTTCGCCACTGATATACAATGATATGACATAATTTTAATTGATGTACTTAATAAATTACAGGAGAGTCCATTTATATTCTACAAATTGAGGCCACATGCCAAGTTTATAAATTTAAATATTGAAAAAATTAATTCAAAAATTGAAAGAATAAAATAACTTCGTTTGTACAATTGCATAAGACAAGGGATAGAGAACAGGAATTCCCAATACTACTGTATATAAAAACATTTCATTTTATTTTATTTTTACAATTGGAGAGCATAATACCTCATTATAAATACATCATTACTTAAAAAAAAAAAAAATTGAACTCGAAACTTTCCATATTTTTTTATGGTATATTGACTGTCATATCAACTCCTAGTAGTTTGTAAAAACATTTTATCAGTTGTTGAATATTATATATATTATTAATTCTAATACTATTACTATTGGCATATTGATATTGTTTTCCAACAGTAGGGTCACTAAAATTTCTCAAATATTTTTCGAAAAGCTAATTAAAGTCCCAATAATTGTATTTGAAAACATATTTCATATATATACAATTGCAGGTAAAGGTTAATTCATAAGTACCTAACTTTGGTCCCTTGGTATCTTTTATGGATCCAGTTGAAAAAGACTTATAGTTTACTGGGTAATGAACTGAAATCGCCCTGTGAGAGTTGGAGTCCAAATTAAACTATTAAGATAACATTATCAGTTTAGGTGTTCTGTTCACAAGTGCCTTGGGTTTTAGTGCTTGATTTACTGGTTGTTTCCGCATAGAAGGGAGCAATCACATTAACATCATGATTTTCCTTCTTTTTTTTGATTCTCCCTTAGAGCATCTTGAACCAAACTAGCATCATTTTTCAATGTGTTAACAGTAATGCTATTGAAAAATATATATCTCTAATTATAACCTCATCATTTATAGCTTGATTTTTTCTACGTAATTTGCCCATGTCTTTCCAAGTAATTGGGAGAGAAGTATGAGATAAACCATTTGGATTAACGTCATGATTTAAAGAGACTTCAAGAGAATTTATTACTTTATTTTACTGTTCCTCCTTATCCATCACATCAATAAGAACTGAAAATCTAGAGCCTGAAATTTGTTTATTACCATAATTAATTCCACCATTGTGGCCTATATTGATTGTTGACGATTTTTCCCCCCTTCATTTAACAACCTTCACAGTCCAAACTTGGAACTATTTTCAGTAACCTCCCTATTTTCAAACTCCATTCTTTCCCTCTCAGCCAAATTATCATTCGGAAATACAAGGGATGTATGTGATAATTCCTTGCTATACATTTGTGAGCAGTGCTCTTTTAGGTGCCTATATTTTCCACACATAATGCAAATTTTGCATAATCCCTTATATTCTACTTTAATGCATCTTTCTTTAGTAAGAATCTGAAAAACTAAAGGCTCGGTAATGCCCAACTCAACTACAATACATGCAAACATGGCTCATTTAGAAATCGAGGTATCGTAATCAATTTCAATCATCTTGACAATGTTAGCTCTAATCTATCTAAATACTCGTTTGTGATAGTAGTGAAGGGAAAAACCTGGAAATCTAACCCAAGCAACAATAAATGTCAAATAACCATTATCTGTGGAAAAACTAGGATGCCAAAGTTGGATGGTAAGATAATATCCCAACACAGTCAAAGGACCCCCAACAAGAGCATAGATATAGTCATCAGCCAAGTCAAAGTGAATCAAAAAGAAATTATTATCGTAATCAATAACCTTATAGCTCCCTTTTAGAGACCAAGCGAGTCTAACCTATTACAAAGGACTTTATAGCTGATATTTCAACCAAAAATTTTAACAACCAATAAATAATAAAACTATACAACGAGTCATTATCCATATCATTATCAAAATTGGAAGTTTGATCATTATCAGTAGGGCTTGGCATGTCAAAAGAGATAAAAATTATTTCTTGGCCTTCCGCACTAGGGCATCTCTAAAAGAAAGAATCACAGGTTCCTCCCCTTTACTGTCGCAATCCTGATAAACTTCCGCTCCTATTGAAAAATTCCCTTCTTTTTTCTGTTTCTTCCAAGATCAATCATCAAGCAAAGACGGCGAAGGAATCTTCTCCACCATCAACAGCACTTCACAGGCGGCTAAGGCTTCAACTAATATTTTTATATTTTATTTTTTTCACGTATTTATTCAATTCTAAATTTGAAAGATAATTAATGAGGATAATATGGAAAAAAATATATTTAATGGCTCCTTGAATTTCTCAAAGTGACAAATAATATGAGATAAAAAAAAGTTAAATGACAATTTTTTTGAGACAAAAAGTGATCATATGAAAAATCTATACAGATTTTCAGTAACGGCTTAATATAAGACCCTTGAATTTATTGAGTTTTGGATGTTAAGGTTATAACTTTATTATTATCGATAATCTTTAGAAGATAATTTGGAAAATTTTCGATCTGGACAAGCAGTCGATCCCGATTTGAGAGGGACAGTCTGTGAAATATAGTAAAATCCTTATCCCTAGGTTACAAAGGATTAGCACTCTTAACACCTAAGTTAGAAAATTTCAGAGAGAAAAAAAATCTAAAGAAATGGTCTCGAGAGAATGCCAAAAGATTTTTTATCTATTGGAATAAAGGGGCTATTTATAGTGTCAAAATGTTGCATATTGAAGTGATGATAATCGAGTGCTAATCATGGCTATACTGGCATTTGTAGGATTAGGTTTGTTGATATAATGGCTTAGGCAGAAATGGCTGACATTAATGCCTATCGGATCTTGAAATGCCCTTAGCTGCCTCTAATTTGGATCCAAGCTCTAATTGGCCTCAGGCTTTTGGGATTAGGCCCAATAATGGATAATATCTAATGTATTATCAATTACACCTAGCAATTTTTTATCCAATATGAAAATCCGACTCGAATTTGCCAGAAAATAGTGTATCAAATTCAAACTTGAACTTGAAGTTTAACCCAAAAATTTAGGGTTGAATCCACCTCCTGAATCCACTTTACGTCCTATTTATTTATAAATTAGTTTAAGTTTAATATTTTTTTTCTATTTTTATTTAATTTGAGTAAAATTTAAGCAAAACATATATTTTTAAAAATTTTCATATGTCATGTGTGGGCCTAATGTGAGCCTTTAAGTTATGTCCAAATTTATGTCACCGTTACGCAATTTTTTTTTTTTTTGACATGTTCAAATCTGACCAAGTCTATCTGTGAAACTAATTCGAGAATTGACCTGGCACAAAAAAAAATCAAAAATAGGGTTGAGGGTTTTTTTTATATACATGAATATATATAAATGGCTACAAAATGATGTAATTTTGTTAATGGTTCGGTTAGTTTAATTTTAGCAGTTTTTGTATATTGAAAATGAATTGAAACAACTAAATTTTTATTTCGAAATTGAATTGATTAAACCAAATCAAATCTATCAATTTAGTTCAATTTTTGATTTCAATCTAAATTTTTAGTCCTAATTATGATCCGAAATCCGACTTGAACTCACCCGAAAAAAGTAACCTAAATCAAAAAATGATGACCCAAAAAATTTGAAATCGAAAAAAATTGATTCGAAATGATCCAAACCTGAGCATGCCCGACCTGACCTGATTGTGATCTATTTATTAGGTTACATTCAACCATTTTACTTTTACTTTTTATTTATTAAGGCTTCGCATTATTTCTGAAGTTTTTAAATTATATTTTTTTATCTCAAAATTTATTTTTAAGATAATCTATCTTTTTATAGGAACTATATAAAAAAAATTCCGATATTGCATCTATATTTCAATTTAACACTCTACTTGTGCACTATTACTAATTAGATACTAACATTTTGCTACTATTTTTATTGAAAATTCCATCAAAATAACACCAAAACATTAGTGTTGAATTAGTAAAAATTTAAATATTGGGTGTTATTAATACTGAAAAAACAGAAGAATCGAAGTGTATTTTACCAAAATTTTGAAAAAAATTGTACATAATTGTCAAGACAGTTGCCAGATTTAACTTTAAAAATGTTTGAACTTGAAATTTTGGATGAAAATTTATTTTTACAATATTTTAATGGGTCAGCTAAATGCACTATTAATTTTTTTAGTATTTTTACTTTTTAATATAAAATTTTTAAATAAATTGAAAAATCTTGTTGGCCTTACACATTTTTACTAAACATGATTTTCAAGTGGCCAAAATTAAAAAGAAAAAAAAATAATGTAAAATTTTTTATTTCAAGAATTTAATAAAGAAAAACGTAAAATTTCAGTAACCTAGAAATGTGTTTTGCGTAATTTAAACCACTACATAACACTATTGTCGAAAAGAGAAAGAAAGGCCCTTCCGCAAGCTTCTTTTCAAAGCACAAAGTCCCAAATTCCTGCAGACACTGTGCCCATAAAGTTGCACAATACAACACTCATGCAATTTGCTACGTACCAACTTGGTTCATGTATACCTAACCCATTCCCCAAATGCACAAGGCAAAATGAATCTGCCATTAGATGAATGTTCATATTTTTCTTTTATTAACCACTTGAACTATTATTGTGTGACTTATATTTTTAGTGCACACTGAATTCAAATAAAAAATAATTCAACAAGCAATTATTATAGTTCAAAACTTAATGTATAATAGTATACTAAAATAATGTTGTTAATTTATTTAAATTAGATCATGGCTAAGGTAATTAAGGTTCACAAAGTGAAAATCACGCTTGCTGAATCCTAACGGTTGAAAACAAATTAACCCTGGATGACTGTTATTTGCCTTAGATCAGTATAGTGCTTTCCTCTCGCTGTGAGTATCACATTATGGAAAAAGAGGTTAGTTTTGTTTTTAAAATATTGAAAATGGTATAAATTTCATCCTTAAGTCTATTCTAGATCAAAATTATTGGCCTTTAAGTATATTTTTGGGCTAAAATTGGACTTTCTATTATATAATTAGCTCAAGTTTACTACTGAATTAAAATAATAGAATTTTAGGTGAATAAATAAAAATACACATAGCAGGTTGATTGAAACACATGTATGAATAGTGATTGAAAGTTAATTGAAACACACCAAATCTAATATGAAAATAGTGATATGAAATTGACCTGATTCGAAATTGATCCGGCTTAAACCCGTGAACTCAAACCGTTTGACAAGTGTAATATGATAAATAATTAATAGATGCCCTCGATAATGCAACGTGATGCAAGAAAAAAGGTTTTCCCTATTGATTTCATTTGTGGCATTTTAATTTGTTCAAGTTTGTCAATTTAGTAGATATCAATAAGATCTTCAATTGACTTAAAAAGTGCATAAAAAATTTCTTTCTTAAAAAATAAAAATGTTTGGATTTTCCTCTTCTTCCAATATAAAATACCTTAGACGTAACGTCTTCAAAAATAGCCAATAAATGAGGAAATGTTTTGACTAATAAAGGGTAATTGAGTGGTTGCCAAAACTTTTAGTGATGTGACACTTGGTCGATTCTTGAATTCTTCTCCCATATCTAATGTACTGCACATTGTGATCTATTATGGATTAATTCCACTATATATTTACATACATGTATGTGTACAACTTTCAATTTTTAAGAGAAACTAGAAGACTTAACTTTATTTCCATGCGATAATATATATATATATATATATATATATATATATATATATATATATATATATATCTTACATTTTGCATTGTGCATATTTTATACTGATGATGTCAAAATCACTAATTTTATCGACTCCTAGTAGTTTGTAAAAACATTTTATCAGTTGTTGAATATTATATATATTATTACTACTGGCATATTGATATTGTTTTCCAACAGTAGGGTCACTAAAATTTCTCAAATATTTTTCGAAAAGCTAATTTAAGTCCCAATAATTATATTTGAAAACATGATCCATATATATGCAATTGCAGGAAAAGGTTGATTCATAAGTACCTAACCCAAATTCACCAAGTACGAATTATATGCAAATATCTTTCATCTACGAGTTCAAAATTTAATTACTTGTCCCCTACGCTTCACTTCCTTCTCCAATATATATATATATGTCTTACTACAACAAAATCTTAAGCTAAACAAGGCAATTATTTTACCAGCATAACATGGCTAGTTTTAGCAGAACTGGTCTAATTCTTGTTGTTGCATTAGTATTTCGTTTTCCATTGCTAGATACAAGAAAGGTGTTAGTGATGGAAAAGGATTTAAGCACTAACATTGATCTTTATCCCAAAGCTAATGGTCGTGCTTTGAGTCAGTCGGTTCCAAGCCCTGGAGCCGGCCATCGTCAGGCTTTCTATGCGGTTTCAAGTTCTGAAATTGGCAATGATCGTGCTTTGGGATCCGTTCCAAGCCCTGGAGCTGGCCATCATCAGATTCTTGATCTAGTTTCAAGTCCTGAAATTGACCATGATCGTGCTTTGCGGTCTGTTTCGAGCTCTGGAGTTGGCCATTTCCAATTAAGGAAACAATTTTCAAGCCCTAGAACTGAAAATGGTGGTGATTCCAACTCTGTGCCAAGCCCTGGAGCTGGCCATATTCAGGTTCCTAATCTAGCTTCAAGTCCTAAAAGTTACGTTGATCATGATTTGAGGTCGGTTCCAAGCTCTGGGGTTGGCCATTTCCAATTAAGGAAACATTTTTCAAGCCCTGGAACTAAAAATGGTGGTGATTCCATGTCTGTGCCAAGCCCTGGAGCTGGCCATATTCAGGTTTCTGATCCAGCTTCAAGCCTTGAAATTTACGTTGATCGTGATTTGAGGTCAGTTCCAAACTCTGAGGTTGGCCATTTTCAAGTTAAGAAACAATTTTCAAGCCCTGGAACTGAAAATAGTGGTGATTCCGAATCTGTACCAAGCCCTGGAGCTGGCCATTATCATCAATGGCAGTTTTCAAGCTCCGAAATTGTCAATTAAAATGCAGATATGCAATCTTCTGCAAGCCCTAGAATTCACAACTATACAATCTTTAAGTCAGTTCCAAGCCCTCGAGGTGGCAATTAGCTACATATTAAGTTTAATTTTTAACTTGATAAAATTAAAGAATTTTTCAAAGGCATTTTATGATGGATGTTATATGGCTTTATGTATCTAATTACTCTCATGTTTTCTGAATAAAGAATGTTTCAGATACAGTTGAATTGTAATAATTTCAGTCTTACGTTCTATTATTATTATTTATATCTCATCTATTAAAATTCACATTGTATACATTATATTACATTGTGAAATTATGAAAATAACTTCCATTTTTTCTTTGAAATCTTTTCCAAAATGATGCATTGACTAATATAAATTCAACTCTGATCTAGGCAAGACTTACTCTACGTGAATATTTAGGAAAATGTACGATTTCTTTCTTTATATTTACTTTGAAACAATATTATCATTAATGTTTTTATACATAAATACCTTTGAAGCAAACGTCTTCAAAAATAGCCAATAAATGAGGAAACATTTTGACTATTAAAGGTTAATTGAGTGGTTCTGTAAACTTCTAGTGATGTGACACTTAGTCAATTCTTGAATTCTTATCCCCTATCTCATGTTTTCTCAAAATAAATAAATCCCATATCTCATGTACTGCACATTGTGATCTATTATGAATTAATTCCACTATATGTTTACATGCATGTATGTATACAACTTTCAATTTTTAAGAGAAACTAGAAGACTCAACTTTATTTCCATGTGATAATATATTATATATATAAATATGTCTTACATTTTGCATTGTGCATAATTTATATGAATGATGTCATAATCTTTTTATGGTATAATACATATATACACCTTAATATACAACAACAATGGCGGAGCCAGAATCCTAGAATCAGCAGGAGCACATATTATAATTTTAAAATAAAAATTTAAATTAAAAATATATAAAATATATCATAACAATATATTTTATTTAAAATTAAAAAATAATAATATTTAAAATCAAATAACTATATAATTTTCACAATTGTACTCAACGCAGTTTCATATTTTGAAACCGTAGAATTATTAACTTAATTTCAATACTGTCAAAAATTTAAAAAAAAATAATCAATTATCATTCAAATTATATATTTTATTTTATTCGAGATAAATGTTAAAAATATACATTTAACTTACTAAAACCTAAATAATCAATTAAAGCTAAACAAGGCAATATTTTACCAGCAAAACATGGCTATTTTTAGCAGAACTGGTCTAATTCTTGTTGTTGCATTAGTATTTCTTTTTCCATAGCTAGAGACAGGAAAGGTGTTAGTGATGGAAAAAGATTTAAGCACTACCATTGATCTTTATCCCAAAGCTAATGGTAGCGTTTTGAGTCAATCGGTTCCAAGCCCTGGAGCCGGCCATCATCTGGCTTTTTATACGGTTTCAAGTCCTAAAATTGGCAATGATCGTGCTTTGAGATCTGTTCCAAGCCCTGGAGCTGGCCATCATCAGTTTCTTGATCTAGTGCCAAGTCTTAAAATTGACCATGATCGCGCTTTGAGGTCGGTTCCGAGCTCTAGGGTTGGCCATTTCCATATGAGGAAACAATTTTCAAGCCCTGGAACTGAAAATGGTGGTGATTCCAGGTCTGTGCCAAGCCTTGGAGCTGGCCATATTCTGGTTCCTGATCCAGCTTCAAGTCCTGAAATTTATGTTGATCGTGATTTGTGGTCAATTCCAAACTCTGGGATTGGCCATTTCCAAGTTAGAAAATAATTTTCAAGCCCTGGACCTAAAAATGGTGGTGATTCCATGTATGTGCCAAGCCTTGGAGCTGGCCATATTCGGGTTCCTGATCCAGCTTCAAGTCCTGAAATTTATGTTGAACGTGATTATGACTATTAAAGGTTAATTGAGAGGTTCCCAAAACTTTTAGTGATGTGACACTTAATCAATTCTTGAATTCTTATCCCATATCTCATGTACTGCACACTGTGATCTATTATGGATTAATTCCACTATATATTTACATGCATGTATGTATACAACTTTCAATTTTTAAGAGAAACTAGAAGACCCAGCTTTATTTCCATGAAACTACTTAACTCTTATAGTCTTAAATTCTGATCTTAAATTTTTCTGTCAAAAATTAAGAAAAAGATACATACATTTAAGCGTGTATGAAAAAATTACACGTACCTTTTTTTTTTATTGGAATGAAAATTTTATATCAATATTTAAAAACATATCTTATGATCAGGAAAATAAAAGTTAAGAAAATTAAATAATTTTTTAAAAGTTTTAAGGGTGAAATAACCTATTTTTATAAATTCAGGGGTGCTAATGTATTAAACTATCTTTTCATCCATCCTTCGATAAACAAATGAAAACCCGTTTTGCAAATTTATTTAACTTGAAAAAATTGTTTCAAAAAATACTGATTCTCTTTGTTTACTTTGATCATAGTATTCTCATTTGACTATATTATTAATGGCTTAATGCATAATATGTTTTGGATTTCTTTTTTTGAATTAAAAATTATGGACTCAAAACATACATTTAGTAACTTCAGGATTCATATATGCACCTTATTATATAATGATATGACATAATTTTATTTTAATAAATTACAGGAGAGTCAATTAATATTCTACAAATTGAGGCCACTTGGCAAATTTATAAATTTAAATATTGAAAAAATTAATTCAAAAATTGAAAGAATAAAATAACTTCGTTTGTGCAATTACATAAGACGAATGTTCTTCGGTTTCTTTGGCTTGTTGTTAGCCATTTATGAATAATACTCTTCTGTCTTATAAAAAAAAAAAAAAAAAAGACGAGGGATGGACAACAGGAATTCCCAATACTATTGGATATAAAAACATTTCATTTTATTTTATTTTTACAATTGGACAGCATAATACCACATTATAAAGACATCATTACTTAAAACAAAATTGAACTCGAAACTTTCCACATTTTTTTATGGCATACGCATTATCAGATCAACTTTTAGTAGTTTGTAAAAACATTTTATCAGTTTTTTTTTTTTGATAAGCAATCGATATTATTAATTTAAATGAGCTGGAAGCAGCCCATAGCCAGATACAGATTACAATAAGGTCACTAAAATTTCTCAAATATTTTTCGAAAAGCTAATTGAAGTCCCAATAATTGTATTTGAAAACATAATTCATATATATGCAATTGCAGGTAAAGGTTAATTCATAAGTACCTAACCCAAATTCACCAAGTACGAATTTTTTTTTTTGATAAGCGGAAATCTTATTAATATGTTAGCTGGGAGCTAAAACCATCTCCACAAGCAACAGGGGTACAAAAACAAGACCGCCAGCAAAAAGATAACAGGGCCTGCTACATTCCCAAACTAACTATCAACCCCCAAGGAAACAACAGCAGCAAAGCCCAAACAACACAACCATCCCAGACAGAAAGAGACAAGAGACCTGGAGCAAAACTTCACAGACAAAACAGATGAACGGCAGGTCAACTCCAGTTGAATAAGCTAGGCAATAAATATCATAACCACTGGCACCGTCAAGAAGGAGAAGATGAAAGCAAGAACTGCGGCAATAAAGGAATGGACCCCCCTCCTTCCCAGATGAAAACCTCTATCATACCGAAGTGAAGCTTCTGCAGCAGCATTTGCCCGGCCAAAGTTAGCAGCAACAAAAGCAAAGAGCACCGCCATCGAAACTGAAGAAGAACCGCAAACTGCTAACACGGTTCAATAAGCTCAAAGATAGGCCCATGAAAAGACTGGCAGCAAAACAAGAGCCACCGAAACAACACGAGACTAAAGCCAAAGGCGACAAAACTAACTCAAAAGCAAAAGCGACCTCAAGGAAAAAGCAACCCAGCCAAAATAAGCTCTACATACAGCTGTCGACCACCCGCACCTAGGAAGCCACACGGAGCTACCTCTACTACCTCTGCCAGAGCTTCAAAAAACTGCCACAACCCAATCCGCCATCCGAGAAAGCCGACAACCAGAAGAACCCCAGAAATAGCAAGAGATAGACAAACTAAAATTTCAGATGACCCAAATTGTTAATTTACTCCCGACAAACTCATGAGGCTGCTATCAGCCTAGCAAAAAACCTTCAGCCTAAAGCTCCGAACAAAAAATCAAACAAAATAGCTCCAGTGCACGAGAGTGCTACACCCAAAAAGACAAACCATACACTTCCAAGAAGAGCAAACTCCACCATAATCCTCCTCATTTTACTGCTTTGTCGTCAACATTGTCCAGCCTTCTCCTTCTCCCATAACTCCCTGTCATGCTCTTCAGAACTTATGAGGGCATCCACCCTCACTTCAGCAGCAGCCTTCTTCAAATTTTTTCTCTTTTTCACTCTCTTTTTCCTCTTCAATTTGATGGTCTCCAGTGGATAACAAAAATAAAAGGAACGGACCTTTTTTGCTTTTCTTTTCCTCTTTTCCAGGAGATAAGATCTCCCATTATAAATGTCCAGAACTTCTTCATCATCAGGCTGCAGACTTTGTAATTCGAGTAGCCCATTAGGCCTACCATTTGAGCCCAGTTCAAAGTTTGGGTCCGCAGGTAAAGAGTCTTGGTCAAAGTCTTTTACAGGTAATTGAGGGATAGAGGCAAGAGGTTCAAATAAAGCTTTTGGCTCTGCTAGTGGCCGACAAGGAGGAGATAGAGCATGGGAGACATCATTCAAATCTATGTCTGTGCCCACAAATTCGGCAGAACCAGGTAGGAGAGGAGAGCACTCTTTGGTAACTGTGAAGGAGTGACCTTGAGCCACGGAATTTGCATTGGGAGAACCCACTACCTTGAGGCTACTTGGAACGGCTATTTTCTTTCCAGAATTTGAAAAAGATCCGCCCGAAGGAAGTTTCGATGGAGATTCCGGTGAAGATTCCGACGATGCTGCACTCGAATGGGACTTCATTTTTACTTGATCAAAACTGGGGAAAATGATGCATGGTTCCTCCACCAACCGAACTTGAAAAATTTCATCATTAATCCTAACTTTGACAGTTGAAATTATGCAATCTGACAAGGAAGTAGAGATTAGGATTCTTGCTACATCAAACCTGACTTTGCTCCTGGTGTTTTCATCTAGGCAGACAAAGTCACCATTAATGGTTGCCAATGAGCTAAAAAAATCAGCATTCCATGCATGAAGGGGTACACCTTCGCAACGGATCCATGCAAATCTCTTCATGCATATGTCCTTTGATTCCCATGGTTTGACCGATTCGAAACATTCTCCTAGCCAATCCGCGCCTTCAGACAGCAAAGTATCCCGTTCTTTGCAAGAGTCAAAAGTGAGAAGCACAAGGTTTCCCCCCATCGGTTTACACACGCAACCCAGATGCCCTTGGGAAATCATTCTGTCCTGAATTGCAGTAAAGTTTGTAGTATGGTGCAACCGACCAACTAGGCTTCTGTTTAACCATTCTCGTTCCTCTTCCTTTGTTTCATAGATGAAGTTGGCAGCCCCATCCTTGAAGTCTTCGTTAACATCCTCTCTCCTGGCCATCTTGCTTTCCAAATGTAACTCGGTTATATTAGCATAGGATCTCCCATGTCTGTTGCTAAACCGTTCTACCCACCTTGTCTTGAGGGCTGGCTTAGGATCGTCCTCCTTTCGCTTCGCTTTTGGACCACTACGAGCAATATTCGCCTGGATTTGGTAATTGCTAATCCAAATTCCATCAACCCTTTTGATAATCGCTTCTATAAGCCTGGAAGTACTTAGGCTGACAAAGCCGAATTTGGTTCCTCTAATACTTAGCTTCTTTGGAACAAAAGCGTTTACCACTTCACCATACCAGGAGAAGAATTTTCTCAGTCCAAGAGCGGACCACCATGGGGGGAGATTGTTAACAAAGAGTCGGAAAGGTTTTGGACCACGTCTGAAGTTTTCAACAATATTGGATATCGCAGGGGAACCTCGCAGTGGGGCTTGGGGCTGTTGGCTAACGGGAAGTGGAGGGAAGTCTGAGGGTATGGGGTCATGGAGGCGACGGTGGCTTTGGGTGGCAAGGTGGCGGAGTGAGGTTTCGGGTGGCATTTTTCAATTATATAACTAAAAATGATATGGAAGACAAGTCGAAAAGAGAATTTCACCAAGTACGAATTATATGCAAATATCTTTCATCTACGAGTTCAAAATTTAATTACTTGTCCCCTACGCTTCACTTACTTCTCCAATATATATATATATATATGGCTTACTACAACAAAATCTTAAAGCTAAACAAGGCAATATTTTACCAGTAAAACATGGCTATTTTTAGCAGAACTGGTCTAATTCTCGTTGTTGCATTAGTAATTCTTTTTCCATTGCTAGAGACAAGAAATGTGTTAGTGATGGAAAAAGATTTAAGCACTACCATTGATCTTTAACCCAAAGCTAATGGTCACGCTTTGAGTCAGTCGGTTCCATGCCCTGAAGCCGGCCATCATCCGGCTTTTTATACGGTTTCAAGTCCTGAAATTGGCAATGATCGTGCTTTGAGATCTGTTCCAAGCCCTGGAGCTGGCCATCATCAGTTTCTTGATCTAGGATCAAGTCCTGAAATTGACCATGATCGCGCTTTGAGGTCGGTTCTGAGCTCTGGGGATGGCCATTTCAAATTGAGGAAACAATTTTCAAGCCCTGGAACTGAAAATGGTGGTGATTCCAGGTCTGTGCCAAGCCCTGGAGCTGGCCATATTCAGGTTCCTGATCCAGCTTCAAGTCCTGAAATTTATGTTGATCGTGATTTGAGGTTAGTTCCAAACTTTGGGGTTGGCCATTTTCAAGTTAGGAAACAATTTTCAAGCCCTGGACCTAAAAATGGTGGTGATTCTATGTCTGTGCCAAGCCTTGGAGCTAGCCATATTTGGGTTCCTAATCCAGCTTCAATTCCTGAAATTTACGGTGATCGTAATTTGAGGTCAGTTCCAAACTCTGGGGTGGCTATTTCCAAGTTAGGAAACAATTTTCAAGCCTCGAAACTCAAAATGGTGGTGATTCTGAATCTGTACCAAGCCCTGGAGGTGGCCAGTATCATCATTGGCAATTTTCAAGCTTTGAAATTGGCAATTAAAATACAGATATGCAATCTTCTCCGAGCCCGAGAATTCACAACTATACAATCTTTAATTAAGTCAGTTCCAATCCCTGGAGGTGGCAATTAGCTACAAATTAAACTTAATTTTTAACTTGATAAAATTAAAGAATTTTTCAAAGGTATTTTATGATGAATGTCATATGGCTCTATGTATCTAATTACTATCATGTTTTCTGAATAAAGAATGTTTCAGATACAGTTGAATCGGAATAATTTCAGTCTTCCGTTCTATTATTATATTTATAGCTCATCTATTAAAATTCCCGTTGTATACATTATATTATATTGTGAAATTATGAAAATAACTTCTCATTTTTCTTTTAAATCTTTTGCAAAATGATGCATTGACTAATATAAATTCAACTCTGAAATAGGCAAGACTTACTCTACGTGAATATTTATGGATTGGACCAATGTTGAATTAATATTTATACATGTTAATCATCAGTGCATTGTTGTTTAACTAACTTCAACTATTGGTTCGGTTCATGATGTAAACAAAACTTACTCTAAGTATTATATATCATCCTACTAATAATATATATTGAATTTTTCTTACCTAAACCATAATATATAGTTTGCAAATGATTATTACTAGCCATCAATATAATTATTTATTTTAGCTAACCAATTTATTAGTTTATGTTCAATTATCACATTTCTGTCATAGCCAATAATTCTCGGTTTTTAACCAATAGAAATTTTAGGAATATAAACAACCACAAAATTATACAAATCCCATTTAAATTATACCAAGTGCTAGTCAAACTGCAAAATAAAATATAAAATTAAAAAAACTATAAAGAATTATCAAAAGTAAACTACAAAAAAAATATATTGTTAAAGATATATAGCCATAATCACTACAAGAAATTACACTTTTTGTGATGTAAAAAATTGTCATAAAAAGATTCATTTTCGTTACTAAAAAGTTTTGTGATGATTTTTTTTTATTGTAGGTATTATTTTTTGTGACTAAAATAATTATCGTCACATTAATTTCTTAACTTTAATGACAAAAATAATGTCATAATTAAATATTATTCTCACAGTAAAGAAATATGTATAATAGAGTTTATATATGTAACAAACTACAATTAGCTAGCTAATACACCTGGCTATACTTATAAACAACTTGAATCTCCAAACTTGTGAATGATGATATGGAACTGTGGAGAAGCTAAGAATTTGGTGAAAATGTTAGCATGTGGAAGATAAGTTGAAATATATTGTGGATTAATAACACCATCATTATACTTGTTGCAAACTATGTGACAATCAATTTTCAAGTGCTTAGTTCAGACATGTGGCGAGCTGATTGATTATCACACCAAAAAGGAATTAGTGTTGCAAATGGAACCTGAAAGTCTTGAAGAAGATAAGCCACCCATTGAAGCTCACAAACCATAGTGCCCATACATCTATATTCTGTTTCACAACTAGATCGAGACACTGTTGGTTGCTTTTTACTTTTCCAAGATATCAAATATATGCCAAGAAAGATGCACTATCCGGTAATAGATTTTCTAGTAACAGGACATGAAGCTCAATCAGTATTGCAGGAAGCATTCAACTCCAGTGTACTGTTTTTGCTATAAAAAATGCCATGATCAAAAAATACCATTGAGATACATGAGCACAACTCTCCACTCTAGCTTTCTGAAATTCTGGAATTCCTTCATCAAACCCATCCATATCGATTTTCCCGAACCAAATGACAAAGAAATTCCATAGAAAATAGCTGAAAAAAAACAAAACAACATCTCTAATGAACTCTTATAACCTTAGCATTAGCAATGACAATTTATACAATCCAAGGAAACAAGATTTGGGGATTTCTCGAATTTTGTTGGTGAGAGATAAAATAGGCATTTGGAAGAGAAACAATATGGAGGATTTTTGAGAGAGAAGAAAAGAATGGTTTAAGAGAGAATTTCATTAGATAGGGAGAGCTGTAATTTTTTTTATGCCACATGTCATATTCTTATTGGTATATGTAATTTTTGAATTAATTTTGTTGTCATATTTACTTATAGCTACAATTTCATAGTTACAAAAACTCTTTTAAGTGGGAGAGATGTAATGGTTTGTGATACATAACTTCAAGAGCATGAATCTTTTTTTGTCAAATGAACATGTTCCATAGCATGGAACATAAGTAAATTTCTGAAATTTTAAAATTCTTTATTAGATTTTTGTATTTTTTGGATCACTCGAATTAAATTCAATTTAGATGAAACTGATGAAATTAAAACACATATTTTGTAATTAAATCCTGCATAAAATCGACTTAAAATAACTGTAAAATCCATCAAAACATAAAAAATTGAAAAAAAATGTCAATTTATCACTTTTTACATGTTTGAAATTATTGCATATTTTTTAAATTTTGTTATCTTTTTGTGGGTGTTATTATCATTTTAAGTTGATTTCACATGAGATTAAAATAGTTTATTATTTCAATTACATCCGTTCCTTTTAAATTGTACCTAAAATGAGTAATTCGAAAAATTACAAGAACCCAATATCAACTTTAAAAAATATAAAAATTTAATATAGAAAAAATTAAAATTCAAGAATTCAAAATGCATTTTTCCTTTATATATATATATATACATTGATTTATATGTTTTATATGGCATTCTATAATTGAATATATTTGAAAAAAAAAAAAAACACTCACGAACGTTAAAAGAAAGAGATCGACAATTAGATTAATCGCTGCGAAAAACAGAAACTTGTATAGAAATTACACAGAAAATTAATTAATGAATGAGATTCTGCAATAATTAAGGAAAAATTATACAAAGTCAATGGCCAACTCCAGGACTTGGTACTGACTGTAAAAAGCGATCTGTTCTGAGAGAAGGATGATTGAAGAACATTGTTAATTTATGGCCTTTATGATCACTTGGAGAATAATAATAATAATAAGGCAGAAGTGATTTATAATCCTTATTATTATTATTATTATTATTACTATTATTTACCCAAAAATTCTTCAAAAAAGCAATTTCTTCTCTCGTCACTATCTCCATATTCTTCATCAATAACTTTCTGGCTTCTAATGATGGGGCATGGCAGCTGATTAACACCAAAATCATCACCAAAATACAACTTGAATGGATCATTTTCAACATTCTGCAAAAAACCTGAAAATTAATGAAGAGAATAAATATATTTATGCCAGAATAAATTTTTATATAAGTGGATTAATGAAGGTTTATATATATATATATATGTCAAGTTGTTTGGGTATGTCAGCAAATTTAGGGAGGTTGAATTTTACATCTTTGTCAACTCGAAAATAGGAAAATATTTAATTATTCAGCCTGCAAAATAATGGGAACCATTTTTTTCAGTTTATAACCATTTTGTGAGTGAGAAAAGAAAGTTAGCTATATAATAAAAATGATATTCCAAATTTTAAAAATTTACATATTTTTTTCGAAGGCAGCATTAGAAAAAAAAAATTGATATTTTTTTCATCTATAATCCTTTAGTATTTTTTAAATCTACTAAACAGTAATTCAAAATCTGTCAAATTTATAATTGAGTACTGTTTTTTTAAAGGCGTACGTTCATATACGAGATAAATATTAAATTAAGGATATCAATTAAGGAAATTCGAGCACTCAGAACAACTGTTGGATGATATATTTTATTATCAAATTAAGGTCTTGTAAAGTAATTTTTGTAATAATATAAATTATTAGAATATATATATATATATTGGAGAGAGATGGAATTTGAGAATCGATGGCAGGTTATTTGAAGTATCTTATCGTTGAATTAAAATTAGAGCAATCGTATTTTCAATAAAAGACAAATGCAAGTGGACGAGCAAATGTTTGAAATATGGTCACGGACCATATCAATAATTCAATATGCATTTTATTCTTTTAATTTTAGGATCTTAAAGTGATTTAAACTCGTGACTTCATGATTTTACCGAAGACCTCAATGTTATTCTTTTTTTTTAAACTACAATATTATTGATGATACTCTATTATCTCGACCCAATACTTCATACGCAAGATTTAAAGAATGAGAAAACCCATGGTCAAGTCAATTTGCCAATTTGTTTGAAAATATCAATTCGATCAGACAACTAATATCAATGACGGCGTCTATCCAGAAAATGAGAAAACCCATGGTCAAGCCAATTTGCCAACTTATTTGGAAATATCAATTCAATCAAACAGCTAATATCAACGACGACGTCTATTCAATCACATCTCTGACATGCGTTTCTTGCCACCAGCCTATTAGGCTATAAGGCTATATACTTCAGTACCTAAAATACCTATCAACTATCCTTTTCTATAAATAGTTATATTCTTGAAAATTTCAAGTAATACCACTTTGAAACATTATCTGTCTACATATTCTTCCCTAGAAGTGTTGAGGACTTGGGTGTCAAAATACTTATTCCAATTTGATCGGACACTTTTTTTTCTTGCAGGCCTCATCTATCTTCCCGATCTGATCAGTTAATTACTCTATCATTCGAACTCTCTCTTTTAAGATATTTTGAGAAATATCAATTATAATTATTGAATTAAAAACAAATATTTTCTTTTAGCATTAAAAGATAATAAATTATTTTCTATAAAAGCAAAGTTTTTTTACAGCAATCCATCATTTTTGCAATAGTTGGTTATAGGTATGAAAGTATTATTTTTACGCTTTTTTCCAAAAAAAAAAAATCATATTCAAATTTCAACATTTTCTGTATAAATTATTTATATGTTTTTTTTAAATAAAGAAAAAATCTAAAAAAAAAACAATGTGTGTGTTTGTATATATATATATATATATATTCAGCATATCAAGGCGGCAGAATTAGTTTGTTCTTTAATTTCTGTTTGTATGATTGTATCTATGCTATTAAAGACCGTTTTAATTAATTTGATGCAGCAGCCGTAAGCTGACATTATTAAACATATATAAGCAAGACTAATAATTAATTAAATTAAGGTCAAAGGTGAAAAAAATGCTTCTAAAATTTAGGAAAATGTACAATTTCTTTCTTTATATTTACTTTGAAACAATATTATAAATGTTTTAAAATTTAAACAATTTTATCCATCGTCAAAAATTCCATTAGTCAAATTAATTTTGACTAATTCCATTTCAACATGGAACAAAATTACTTCAATTTTAAAATATCAAAAATAACATTACTTCAAAAACATTAAAAACAACATTATATATTTTACTAAAATTTTAAGGCAATTTTACACCTTCGGCCTTAAATTAATTAATGGGTAAACTACAAAACCGAATTAGAACTGAAAACTAAAAAACAAAACAAAGAACCATGAACAAATCAATTTATTCAATTCTCGATCCAATGACTCAATTTCAATCCCATCAGTGCATTTTGATTCTCACATAACAAAAACCAAAAAAAAATAATACCAATGACAGTTTTTAAGACAAACATAGTTATGTGTTATAAATAAGTATATATATTTAAAATATAAGGCCGATAAATAGAAAAATCAATAGTTCTAACAGATTGAACTGAATAAAACCAAACAAAAATAATTCAATCAACTAGGTTCTAATAAATTTCAGTCTGGTTCAATTCTTGGAAATTTAAAACTTCGGCTCGAAAGCCATTGAGTTTTTTTAACTTTACAAAGGTCTACAACGATTATATTAGATTAGATAGTAGGCCAGTCATTTAGCTTTACTAAACTAGTGCAGTTTCAAATTAACTATGAATATTCATCCTAGACTTATATGAACAATAACATAAAGATTTCATGATTTGTAAGGCAATATACATGAAGTGGGAGGGCAGCAGAAAAAGAAGGAAAACTTACAAAAAACCGATATTGAGGTTATCTGCTGTCATTCAAAGGACCTTATATTAGAGTTGTATACACAGATCCTCCCATCTTCCTCAGCTATTTTGCATCTACCAGCAGACAGCCAAAACAAGTCACCACTTCTCCCATTTTCTGAAAATATGTTTTCAACCACACAATTAGAGAAACCGAGAAATATTGAACTTCCATCTTCGCTTTGATCAGTACTATCTTTAGTGATTCTTTCAAGAGACTGAACTACGTATTCGAATTTCTGAATTGCAGTCTTTGGCCAGCGTTTGCCACTTCATAGGAATCAGAAGTTGCAAGATTTCCTTTGTTACATCCTAAGCTCCATCGTATTAGTTAGCTGTCATGCCTAATTGGCCGCCGATGATAGTGCATCTTCTGAGTCCACCTTAAGCTGAGGAACATAAAACAGTGGACGCATTTTAATTACAGAGAAAACAACAGGATGAAATGTAACCTAGAAGACAGCAGATCTTAAGAAAGTATTATGAATTTCAGTAAATGGTCAAACCAAGTTTTTACCACTCGAGGTTCCTTCTTAGCCACATAATCAGGAGAGTAGTTTTCAAATACAAGCCATTCTAGTTTGTTGGTTTGATTATACAAATAATTTAAAATTAAAATGGAACATCCACATAAAGGACAATATGGTTTATAGTATTGAAGCTGTACCATTAATTATAAAAAAAGTTCACAACTGTCCCCTTAAGGCAGAGATCATTCAGTGTCCTTGAATACATATCCTACTGTTATTATAAAGACTCAAATGGTTATATAGCTGACATTCATAATAAGACACCAAAAAAAAAAAGATTATTGCTTTTTTTTCTCCATAATCTTTGTTTTCTGTAATTGTGATGAGAAAAACTTTGTTAACATAGCATGAATCAGATCTCATCTTGCATCCATGTAAAATTAAAGAAGACAGTAGTTGGATGATTGGACTTGAAATGAAAGATTCATAGTGGCTGTATGTTTTATTTAAACAATAGAAAACTAATATAATAACTTCTTGGATTTATACGCATGTTGCTGAAAATATCTCTTACCAGCTTGAGATGATTCAGCAGAGCTCCATGCAATAGCTTTTTGAGCTTATCACATTGATCAACCATGTGGCCTGAATTGATCAATTCATCTAGTTGGCACCATAGGCGTTCTATTATTGAGTACGGGAACCATGCTGCAAATGGCCTTTTCCGATGTATCAGTGCTGATGGTCTCTGCAGAAGATGGTGGCAGCAGTACTTATCAGTAAACAACCAGCAGGAAAAACTAATAAGAGTTTCTCATAAGCAAAAAATTTGGCTGGTAAACATAATACCCAAGCAATACAGAAATGTTTACACAAAATGCTCCTCCAAAGAGAAATTCAATCAACTTTATATAGAAGTTGAAAACTAAATCAAAATGAAGTTTTCAAAATTAAAAGGTATTTTCGATGAAATTGCAAAAGCTCACTAAGGTCTGGATATTTTGCATTCTAGTATCAAGAAGCACCTCTACTCTACCCACGGTGCCTAACTGCTTGCAACCAGGATAGGATTTTGCAAAAGTGTCTCACCACTACATAAATGCGTTGTGAATATTATGATTTCAGCTCACCGCCTAATGACCTAGGGATCCTCATTGCTAGGACTAAAGATCAGTTGCCAGTTGCTACACACAACAACAACTCTACTAATACTTCAACTATGTACATTAGCAAAACCTGTTCTGCCAAGAAAGAAAGTCACCTGGTATTCAAGTAGTGTAATACTTGATATTCTAAAAAGGGTTCCACTAGGTTACCATCTTGGTTCTTGACCGAAAGCCTTATTGGCTACATGTTATGCATCAAAATTCCATAACAGAACTTTTAAAACAAGAACCAAAATTTCAGTCATTGAAGTTCTAATATGCTGTGCCCGCATGCTATTGAGCATAATTCAGAAACAGGCTCATAACGCATGTTACAGCAATGCATGTCATTCACTATTTGAATTACAATCCATGCTTGTCATTAGATGCTATAAACTAAATACAGCTGGCTAAACATTTAAGCAAGAGGATTTATATTTTTTCTTGTTAACTAAATGAGAGAGAAAAAGTTGCCACCTACCACTGACGCAAATGATTCCATATACTCAAGCAACAAATTTGTGGCTTCTGTAAAACGGCAGTAATTTACATATAACCGGAGCAGAGTTGCAGGATTTGTTTCTTGGCCAGTCATTCCCCATGTCCTATCCCTCCGAAAATCCTACCAACCCATGAAAATAGAATTAATGCAGTTGATGGTGAATTGTGTATAATGATATGAGAATGAACTGTGTGCTATGCAGCTTGGAAAGCTTCAGTGAAATCAGAGGAGGGTTAAGAAAACAGGAAGTTTTTATTGCACAAACAGACTATTAAAGTATTAAGGGCAGGATGTCCACATAATGTGAGAGGATACAAGTCCACTAACATCAATAAAAAAAGCTAAAATAGCTGCCAAAAAGGAAATGCTAAACGAGTATCGCCCCAAAGCTATAAAATGACCTAAGAATACAAACTCATGCCAGATGAAAATCGAAAAACAAAAAATCAAAATTTCTGTGTTCTTCCATCCAGATGCTTCATCTTTCTAGAAAACTTATCTACAATATTTTGGCATCCTTCATACCTTCAAGCCATATCCATCTTAGACACCTGAAAATCTTAAGGTTTCTAGTAGTGCCAAGTTCTCAGAAATATAAAAAAAGGACTTCTCCAGAAAGGATGCAAGTACAACTGTACTAGAGACATTGGCGTTCAATCTTGCTTGAAATGAATGCCAACCAATCTGGAAACAGAGGCTTACCATGCGAAATAAGTAAAAATCGCATGCTTTAGTTACGCATCAAATTTCTAAATTATATTAATAAAGAAATGTTTTTATATTGCGCACCAACAAGAAAGAAAAAATTCTGAAAGAAATTAAATGCCGCATAATTAAATAGGCCCTCACAGGATCGATGAGAACACTATACAAGCAATTGTTCCATTTCTAATTATCTTCGAAGATCTTTTCGTTTTGGTACTTTATATAGTCCATGAGTTTATCATGCAATTAATGTGTTTTATGGCTCTCTAGCCCCCTTGGACAAATTTTTAGATGTTTTGAAACCATCCTGGATGTCAAGCTTTCAAATGTTTTCGAGATAGTTGAAGATTACCCTGCATGTACTTTTTGCGGACCACAGAGAAATAAATTGCAGTAACTCCACAATGTTATCAAAAATATACAAGCATGTCCTTGCTTTGCCTTTTGTCAAAATAAATAATACTGTCCTAGATTTCAAACTTGCTATTAGTTATAAAAGCCCATTAAAAATCATACCTTTCTGTCCCTCACTACTCAATTGAAACAATGGTCTAGGCTCTGAAACTTTTATCAACCACAGATCATTTTGAAGCATAATTAAGAGCGAACAATTTGAATCACAAACTTATTTCATTAAAAACCACATTCTTATTAAAAATGTAAGGAATTAGGGACCATATAATTCAGGGGTTCATATGTGTATATGCCTAAACCAAAATCCATTATACCCAAAAATTGAAAATGGTCAGATATCCCATTTATTCTGCAAAAATTACCTTGAACATATGTACTAGCCATAGGGGTAATTCAATATGAGGATCTGCGCGAAGAAGTGTTTCAGCAACAGTTGCTGGCAATCCGGCATGAAAAGATTTATATTTCTCCTGCAGCAAAGACAGCATTACGTGTAATCAGTTTAGGTGCTAAGAAGAGTATGTGGCATAACAAAGTTATTATGCCCCTTGAGAAAACAATTAGTTTAAGTAAAAGCAACAGTACATGGACAATCTTTAAAGTTAAGTTGTAAATCAAACAATAATAGGGAAAATATCCACACGTCCAAATTTATTAACATGAAAAACACTTTTGAAGCTTCTTAAGCAGTTTGGAATGACCCAGAATGTGGGATGGAAACCATCTCAGTTTATGTGATAAATAACTTTCTCTAGAACAACTAATTGATACATGAAGAGCTTTGTAAATAAAATGAGGATAGCATTGATCAGTTCCCGTAATGGGCATTTTTAAAGGCTCAATGACACAAAATATTCAAATATTTGCTGTTCGTATTCTTGTTTTGAGTATAATCTCTGCACTACCATACTTTTCATTTGAACCAGTTCAAAAACAAAGCAAGCATGATATATACAAAAGAATACAAGGGGAAACCAGGTGGAAATTCAAGATGTTAAGAAAGTTTTATTTACTCGTGTGTTTTACATCTCAAATGCAAGAGAATGTATACAGAACGGTAATTAGGAAAGAATACAGCTAGCCTACAATCATGCCTAAAATACAGCAGATTTACAGAAATCAAATTATCATAACAAGGAAACAAATCAAGCTAGTCAACACTCCCCCCTCAAGTTGGTGCAAAGATATCATGCATGCCGAATTTGCAAATTAGAGTATTAAAGGTCCAATTGTTGAGTCCTTTAGTAAATACATCAACTAGTTGCTTTTTTGACAACACATGAAACAAACTCCGGACACTACTTGTAAGCTTTTCTTTAACGAAGTGTCGATCAATTTCCTAATTTATTTTCTCCCTTGCAAGACATACTAAAACCATTTTTTTCAAAAACACAATTGCAAAGTTATAACTAAATGTTAAGTACCGACAGTATTTTCTAGATCATTCAAACCAATAGTATTTTCCAGCAAGTTGAAAAAAACAAAAAATGAAAAAAAAAATCAATTAAAGTTCTGTCAGAATCCATGATATATATATAGGTAGTAAATTAGTAAAATTTGTACAAAAACTTACAAAATTGCAATAGTATAGCTTTCTAACAATATAGAAAATTAAACAACACGTAACAAGCAAGAACTTGTAAAAAATAAAAACTTAAGAAGAAGAAGAAGGAGCCAAACAAAACTTACCTAATGAACAGAACAGGATTCCACCGCCCCCCCAAAAAAATACCAACCAAAATAAAAATAAAATAAAATAAAAAAGGGCAGAGCTGTAGAATTGCAGGTAAGAAAAGAGTGAAGAAGCGAGTAGAAGATAAAGAAAAGGATTGGAGAAGAGAAAAAGAGTGCACTTGGAAGTTGACTCAATATTGGAACTGCATTTTCTTTCTCCTATTCTTTATTTGACGGAAATTTGACTTTCATTTATGTATGTTGCTTAAACTTAAAATTGATTTTCTTTTTAATTTGTATTTTTATTTTTGGAAATACCCCAAGGCACCAGAAGCCCTTTCCCCGATGCCTCATGTGCTTCACCAAGCCCCAAGTAAGAAGCCTCACTTCCTATTATTTGCATCGCTCCACCATGGTTGAGGCACCATTGACATCGCATCTTGTGCTTCACACCTCAAGAGTACCCCGGGCGCACTTTTAACAACAATGCTCTATATTTTGCTTCAGCACTCGATCTAACAATTGCACTTTGCTTCTTGCTTATCCAAACAACTAAGCATCCTCCTATAAGGCGTAAAATAATCGTATATAATCTTTTTTCATCTAGAGATTCAGCCCAATCCGCATCTAGCTCCTATCAGGAGCCAACTATGTTTGGAGAAAAGAATACCTTCCCTTGGAGCAGACTTCAAATACCACAAAATGTGAAAAACAACTTGCATGTGAGAATCGTGCATGAATTGACTCACCAAGTTGACTGAATAGTTATGTCATGTCTAGTATGTGAGAGATAAATAAGTTTTCCAACTAACCTTTGATATCTCTCATTATCAACTAACTCTCCAACTTTTGCTTGCAACTTGTGGTTGTTATCAATGAGCGATTCTGCTGGTTTGCAACTTGTTATACCAATCTCCTTCAAGAGATATAGAATATATTTTTTGTGAGAAACAAATATTCCCTTTTTTTGATATGGCAACCTCAAATCCCAAGAAGTACTACAATTTTTCTAGATCCTTTATCTCAAATTATTGAGCCAGCAACTTCTTTAGTCGAGGCATCTCCTCTCTATCATTTCATTTTATTACTATATCATCAATATAAACTATAAGGAGAATGAATTTATCCTTTTGATGTCTTATGAAGAGGGCATGATTAGCATTGCTTTGTTAGTAGCCAAAAGAAATCATGACTTAGCTAAATCATTCAAACTATGCTTTGGAAGATTGTTGCAGTCCATACAAAGCTTTCTTCAATGTACACACATTTCTTTGACTTTGTTCCTCATCAAATCTAGAAGGAATGTCCATATGCACTTCCAAGTCTGATGAAAAAAAAGTATTTTTCACATCAAACCGTTGCAAGTCCCAATCAAAATTAGCTACACAGGATAACAAAATTATGATCGTGTTAGTTTTAGTAACAAGGGCAAATATCTCTTAGTAATCCACTCCGTAAGATTTGAGTGAATCCCTTAGCCATCAATCTAGCTTTGAACTCTCAATCAAACAATCACCTTTATTTTTCATAGTAAAGATCCACTTTGCAACCAACCAATTTATTGTTTGGTGGTGAAGTAACCAGTTTCCAAATCCCATTTTTGGATAAAGTTTTCATTTCTTCAATCATAGCTTTCTTCTACTTAGAATCTGTAAAAACTTGCTTCCAGTCCTATGAAATAGACACAAAAGAAAAAGACAAGGCAAAAGCTCTAAAAAAGATGAATAAGGAGTCATAAGAGATAAAGTTAGATAGAAAATATTTGGTACAGGACCTAACCCCTTTTATATGAGCAATAAGCATATCCAAATTATTAGTGAAGAATCGGATATTAAATATGACTCGCGAGAAGAGGAAGATTCTTGGCATAGAGTAAGCTGCACAATGGCTTCTCATCTGATTTCTTCTCGAATATCTCATCAAATCAAGCCTATCCAAACATCCAAAAATCTCCCCTTGAACAGTAGCCTCTTGTTGAACTCCAAAAGTCTCCTCCTGAACGCTTTCCCTCACAGAACTCTCCCCAAAGATAAAGTTATCAAGAGTTGTAATAGATACCACCTCTTATTTCTCATTACTCTTCCTTTGAAGAGAATTGAATAGTACTAAAGTAAGATTCAATTTCTCTAAAAGTCATCCATACTGACAAAATATTTTCTAAATGGAAAATGGCAATACTTGTAACCCTTTTGTGTTGGAGGATACTCAATAAACACACAACTAAAGGTCCTTGAGTTTAGCAACATTCCTGATGTGAAGAAAACAAACACACCCAAACACCTTTGGGGAACAGTATTCCTTGTAAGACTTCTAAGGAACTTTTAAAATTGAAAGTTGTGAGAGGCAATCTATTGATAAAATAAACATCTACTAAAATTGCATCCCCCCAATAACGTTTCAGGAGATTCATAAGACCATAAGAGATCTAGTCACTTCCAACATATGCCTATTTTTTCTTTCAATTACAATATTTTATGCACTAGTGTAAGGATATTAGTTTGATATATTATTCCATCATATTCCAAGTAAGCATCAAACCAAGTATCAATGTATTTTGTACCATTATCTGTTCTCAAGATTTTCACTTTAGCACCAAATAAGAACAAATCATCTTATGGAAAGGTTGAAGCAAAAAAAACACATTACTTTTTTGCTTTTATTATATACACCCAAGTCATTCTAGTGCAACAATCAATAAATATAACAAACCACTTACTACCCTAATAATGAAGAATTTTGAGTAGGTACCTTAAGATTAGAATGAATAGTAAAGGAAACAAAACTTCTACTAGTACTCAATCGATAAGAACTCCTAGTGTATTTAGCAAGTTCACAAGCATTTCAACCAAAGAATCAAACTTAGTATTCTCAAATAGAATAGGATATAATTTCTCCAAGACCAAAAAAAAAAAATGGATGTCCTACCCATGCCATTAAATTTCTTCTTTATTAACATCATTACTCTCACCCAAAAAGGTTTGGCTTTTATCAGGAACTAGGCTGCAATTTGTCTCCAAAATATATAAACCATCTTGCAACTTACCGCTGCCAATCCTCTCCTGATGAAGATGCTGATCCAAGCAATGATGGGCAGGCCCCAAGGCCCAAGATATGGAGGGTGTATACTAGGAGGAACAACAAGCCCAATAGGAAGGAAGAGTCTGCTGAGCTGGCAGCAGGCAGTTACGCATGAAGAGAAGAAAGAGAGAATAGTTATAAATGTTCTCAGGGTCATGTAGGAGAGCAGGGGATGTTTTGAATTGTTTTCTTGGAAAGAGGAGCAGAGGATCGTCTGCTTTAGGGGTGAAGGCTTGGTGCCTTAGCCATTTTGATTTTCGTATTGTTTTGTTTGTTTAATGATTGTAAGAATCCTCAGTGTTGCTGTGAGGAATTCCTTTTGTAAGAAACAGTTATTTCTATCAATACATTTCATCTTTCATTAATTTGGTTGATTACTTGTCGTGGGGTTTGTGATTGTTGCCTGAATTCTTTTGTTGAATCTAAGTATTTATCATTGGTCCGACCTGCCGGATTGCAATGGAGACCCGTCAACAAATTTTGCAAAACAAACTAGATGAACATACTCAACAGATTGGAGAAATCAGAGGAAGCATAAACGAGATTAACAAGTCCATTACTGAGCTTAAGGTCAGTAGAGAAAAAGATGAGGAGTTCAAAACGTTTGTGACAGATTGGATCAAACGAATTGATAAACAGCCCCAATCAGCAACAGAGGTCCATTCACCGGGAGAAACTATGGAGGAAATTCACCAGGGACAGACTTCCTTTCCTAGAATGAATTACCAAGTCAATACCAACTATTTCGCTGAACCTCATCCCTCGCTTAGGAAGATAAAACTGCCCATGTTCAATATATTTGATCCTAGAGGCTGGATTATTAGAGCTGAGACGTATTTTCGAATCAACCAGATTCCCCCAGAATTACGAGTCCGGTTGGCTGAAATATCGATGGAGGGAGTGCCCATTAACTGGTTTCTAATGCTTCTGGATATTTACCCAGATTTGACTTGGGGACAACTCACGGAAGAAATGATGAGGAGATTTAGTAACACATACTCGTCTAGTCCATTTGAGGACTTGGTAGATCTGCAACAAACGGGTACTGTGGAAGAATATATCGAGATCTTTGAAAGGGTAGCTGCTACAGCACCTGGGTTACCCGAGCAGCAGTATATTGGCTACTTCGTTAGTGGCTTGAAAGAGGAGATTAAAGGTTGGTTGAAGGTTCACCAACCTATGGCGCGAGTGGAGGCCATGCGACTGGCGCGCTCAATTGAGGCGACGCTGCAGTGTGGCAAAGGAGGAGGGCAACGATCATGGTCGGTTTCAACCAAGGACAGAGACGGAATCAGCAAAACTCCCCTAACTCCTTCTAGCTGGACTGGGCCTGGTCGTTTTGGGCCAGTGAGTCCATCAACAACTGGTCTCCCAAGCCCAACGCAGCACAAGCCTCCCCCTAATGTTTCCATCTCACATCGATTCCTTCCTGCTCCTTCAACGGAATCGCAGCGATGGGGACAACGGCGAACGGGGGTGCGTCAGATGTCCAAGACAGAATGGGAAGAACGGCGAAGGAAGGGATTATGTTTCCAGTGTGGCCAGACATACTCTCCCCAACACAAATGTCCTCAAGCACAACTGAAGGTCATGTTAATGGGAGAAGGAGAGGAGGTGGAAGACGAAGAGGAGTACTATGAAGCAGAGGCAGAAATTGAGGAAGCCCGGACAGATGGGGAGTGCAAGACTTTGGAGCTACAAAGTGGTGGTGATCTAGTGGGGGCAGGAGTCGTAGAGAGCTCCGGATTGAACACACTCAAATTGTTGGGAACCGTTAATGGTGTTCATACAGTGATGCTGGTGGATAGTGGCGCTACTCATAACTTTGTCTCCAGTCAGTTGATTTCTATGCTGGGAATCCAGGTACGTCCCATTGAACCTTTGGAAATTAAATTAGGGGATGGGCATATGATTGGAATTGATAAACAATGCTCAGGCTTAAAACTTGAAATGGATGATTATGTGAGCACGGTAGAAGCATTGGTAACTGATTTAGGGGGACTGGATGTTATATTGGGTGTTGAGTGGCTTAGAACACTGGGAGACATAACAGCAAATTGGGCATTGGGCAAATTAAAATTTCTGCACCAAAATCAGTGGGTAGAACTGAGGGGTATCACCAAGGAACAGGGTGTCATTCATCCTCTTCAAGGGTGGGTGAAGGGCCATCTGAATCAGTTCGTAGGGGAGGAGAATACTGATGGGAGGGTGTTTTTCCCGTGGGAGTCGTTGAAACACCTAGAAGGAAACCAACAGAGCCAATTAGCTTCACTATGTTGTCGGTTCCAACCCATTTTCCAGGAACCTATTGGCTTACCCCCCAAGCGAATGGTGGAACACAGGATTCTCTTACAACCGGGACAGGGTCCAGTTTGTGTCCGACCCTACCGTTACCCACATCACCATAAAACAGAGATTCAACAGCAAGTGCAGGATATGCTGTCCAAGGGAATCATCAGGCCAAGCCAGAGTCCTTTTTCCAGCCCGGTGATTCTAGTGAAGAAGAAGGATAATTCGTGGCGCATGTGCGTAGATTATAGAGCTCTTAATAGGGTAACTATACCGGATAAGTACCCGATACCGGTGATTGAAGAGCTCTTTGACGAATTGAAGGGAGCACGATTTTTTACTAAGCTGGATCTTAAATCAGGGTATCACCAGATTAGGGTCTATGCAGGAGACGTGGAGAAGACTGCTTTCCGGACTCACGACGGCCATTACGAGTTCTTGGTAATGCCGTTTGGGTTGACAAACGCTCCGGCCACATTCCAATCAGCTATGAATGATATTTTCCGGCCTTTGCTCCGTCAATACGTCTTAGTTTTTTTTGATGACATACTAATTTACAGCAGGTCTTGGGAAGAACACATGAAACATGTGGAGTCAGTTTTTGAGCTTCTAGCCTCCCACCAGTATGTGGTCAATCCAGGGAAGTGTTCTTTTGGGCAAACTTCAGTGGAGTATTTGGGGCATGTGATTGATGGCGCTGGCGTACGTGTGGATCCTAAAAAAACTGAAAGTGTCAAAGCTTGGCCAACTCCAACGACAGTGAAGGGAGTGAGGGGATTTTTGGGCTTGACCGGTTATTACCGAAAATTTATTGAAGGTTATGGAAAGATCGCCAAGCCTCTAACAGAACTCACCAAGAAGGGGACTTTCAAGTGGACTGATGCAGCACAGGTGGCCTTTGATCACTTGAAACACAGATTAACTTCAGCACCCTTATTAGTTTTACCCGATTTCTCAAAACCCTTCGAACTAGAATGTGACGCTTCAGGGTGTGGTATCGGGGCAATATTAATGCAAGACCGGAAACCCCTTGCATACTTCAGCAAAGCTCTTTCAAACCGGAATCTGCTTAAGTCTGCCTATGAGAAAGAAGTGATGGCTATAGTGCTCGCCATACTGCACTGGCGACCTTATCTTCTGGGGCAGCATTTCATTGTGTATACCGATCAGCAGAGTATTCGGCAACTGCTTCACCAAAGAATCACAACTCAAGAACAGCAAAATTGGTTAGCCAAGTTGATGGGGTACAAATTCGAAGTCCGCTATAAGCCCGGTCGAGAGAACAATGCCGTTGATGCCCTGTCACGTTTGACTAATCCTGCAGCACTACAAACCATGGCTGTAAGACCCTGCTGGATAGGAGGGCAAGAGTTGTTGCAAGGGGCAGACGAGGATCATCAGATTCACAGTATCTTGCAAGATTTGTGCAGGGATCCAACTTCCCATCCGGGATTTTCTGTGCATCATGGGAGGCTCTATTATAGGACCCGGTTGGTGATTCCCTCCACTTCTCCTTGGATTCCTCACTTATTAGAAGAATTTCATACCAGTCCTTCAGGTGGTCATTCCGGTTACTACAGGACGTATAGAAGGCTGGCAGCTGTGCTCTACTGGTTTGGCATGACAAAAACAGTCCAGAAATTCGTCCAAAATTGTGATATTTGCCAACGTTACAAGGCTTCCACCTTAGTCCCGGGAGGATTATTGCAACCGTTGCCAATACCGGAACGTATTTGGGAGGAAATTTCCATGGACTTCATCACTGGGTTGCCACGATCGAAGGGGTTTGATACGGTGTGGGTGGTAGTGGACAGGCTGTCCAAATACGGTCATTTCATTCCTCTTAAACATCCCTACACAGCCCGATCTTTGGCTGAGATCTTCCTTCGTGAAATCATTCGTCTTCATGGGTTGCCTAAGTCGATATTGAGTGATAGGGACCCTTTGTTCATCAGCCGTTTTTGGCAGGAAATATTCAAGTTACAAGGGACCAAGCTCCACTTCAGTTCGGCATACCACCCGCAAACCGATGGCCAGACGGAAGTTGTCAATCGTTGTTTAGAAGCTTATCTGCGTTGCTTCGCCACGGACCAACCAAAAACCTGGTCTTACTGGCTTCCTTGGGCAGAATTTTGGTATAACTCCACTTATCACCACTCTACGGGTACTACACCCTTTGAGACTGTGTATGGCAGAAAAGCTCCAACAGTTTTCCAGTATGTGACGGGAGAGATACAAGTAGCTGCTGTAGGTAAAGAGCTATCCGATAGAGATGAAGCTTTGCGCCAACTCAAGGTCCACTTAGCTCAGTCCCAAGCCAAAATGAAACATCATGCGGACCAGCATCGTCGTCATATTGAGTTTAGTGTGGGTGATTATGTGTTTGTCAAGCTGCGTCCACATAAGCAACTGTCAGTTACTTCAAAGATCACACCCAAGATGGCTCCTCGGTTTTATGGGCCTTTCCAAGTGCTACAACGTATTGGCACTGTTGCCTACAAGTTGGACTTACCTCCTGGAGCCAAAATTCATCCTGTTTTCCATGTGTCTTTACTCAAGAAAGCACATGGATCTGCACCAGAATCAACTGCCCTTCCTGTTGGGTTGGAGCCGGATGAGGTAAGTAGTCCACTTCCTTCCAGTATTCTTGCTCATCGAACCATCACCCGATATGGCGAATCTACTCCCCAATGGCTGATCCAATGGCAAGATAATGGGCCTGATCATGCTACTTGGGAAGATGTTTTCACCATCCGCCACCAATTTCCTAACTTAAGTCTTGAGGACAAGACTCTTTCCCCACCCCCTGGCAATGATGAAGATGCTGATCCAAGCAATGATGGGCAGGCCCCAAGGCCCAAGATATGGAGGGTGTATACTAGGAGGAACAACAAGCCCAATAGGAAGGAAGAGTCTGCTGAGCTGGCAGCAGGCAGTTACGCATGAAGAGAAGAAAGAGAGAATAATTATAAATGTTCTCAGGGTCATGTAGGAGAGCAGGGGATGTTTTGAATTGTTTTCTTGGAAAGAGGAGCAGAGGATCGTCTGCTTTAGGGGTGAAGGCTTGGTGCCTTAGCCATTTTGATTTTCGTATTGTTCTGTTTGTTTAATGATTGTAAGAATCCTCAGTGTTGCTGTGAGAAATTCCTTTTGTAAGAAACAGTTATTTCTATCAATACATTTCATCTTTCATTAATTTGGTTGATTACTTGTCGTGGGGTTTGTGATTGTTGCCTGAATTCTTTTGTTGAATCTAAGTATTTATCATCTCCCTTGTTCTGAGGTCCTCTAAAACACAATGTATAGATAAAAAATTCCACTTTTCAACTAAGAATTTTAGTTATGGAACTAACAGATAGGAGTTAGTAGGAAATGGAGATATATGAAGAACAAAAGAGAGTTTGATGGTGGGATTACAATCAACCAGGTTCTAAATATTGGAGTAAGAGACATCTGCTATTCAAAAATTCTCTTTTTTTTAGTTGGAGAATAAAATAGAAAATCTCAAAAGACCTCCCATATGATTGTTTGCACCAAAATCTAAAATTCATGTATTATGATTAGTAAAAAATTATTTGTTTGATTTCATAATACTGGATATAGGAGTTGTTGATGAACAGACCATGGAATTTTTTCTTTTAGATGAATTAATTGCCTTAATTTCCATCATAGGTAGCAAAAATAAAATTGCTTGGACAATAAAATAGCAAAAACAAGTTTCACCAAACGAAATAGAGAAAAAAATAGAGAACCTAGAAGGAGACCCAAAAAACCAAGATCACATATCAAGGCTGAAAAACACCTAGGGAGGGTCGGAAACTACCATCAAGCATATAAGAAGAAGATCGATGTTGAACGGCAGCCAGAAAGTATTGTAGATGCTTCACTAATCGGCGCATGAACAGTAGCTGCAACAGCACTGACCAGCACATGTGGCCACATACGGTAGTGTTTGGCAGCAAAAAACAAGGGAAAGGCCGATCTTGGGATGAGCTTCCTCTGTGTATAGGCAGTGACAATAAAGAAAGGTAAACTCGACATCTTGTCAAAAACGACGTACTAGAAAAATTACAAGAACGAACCTAGGTGCAGGAGAGGAAAAACTCTATCTCAAGAAAAGGCACGAGGCTTTGATACCATGAAAATTTTAAGAAAGTTTAATTGATTACTCTTGGGAGTTTTACATCTCATATACAAAAGAATTTATACAAAACCTCTAGGGCTAATTAAGAAAGAATATAGCTAGCCCACAAATACAGCAGATTACAGATCAAATTATCCTAACAAGGAAACAAATCAAGCTTGTCAACAGAAACATAGAGTGACAGCTTCAGCAACCATGTATGATGAGCAACAGTTTGCAAATAGTCATAGATCATAAATATGGAAACCCTAGCACCAGCTATCAAGTTGAAAAAATATTATAGAACACTCATTTTACTATAAATCATGAAATTTAATTTAACCAATATATGTTGTCAATGTACCCTCCTTTGCCAGTTTTTCAAATTCCAATAATGCAAAAGGTTAGTCTATTTGAAAACATAGAATAGCTTAAAAGGGGAAGGTGCAGAAGAACGAACAAGATAGAGCTCAAGGGTTTCCCATTGGGAATTTCCTCTGGACTGTTGAGTAGGACCCCTATCAGGTGGATCTTGAACAACCACATCTTCCGTCGATGATGTCAACAAAAGACCACGTGTCTTCAAATCATTTCTGACAGTCATAAAACATATGGTAAATAGTGATCTTGTAGATCTCCATATCAAGTGTAAAATAATTCAAGACAAAAAAGGAACGGAAGAATAGAAAGTTTGCAAGAAAATATCAAAGACAACATTATCGTACCCAGCAGATGAGGAGGCAATTTTACTTGGACAGCATTTCAGTGACATAGCAGAGAACACTTTTTCCAATTCCCTAGATAAAGAAGGCACCGAATCACAACCCAAGTATGGCAAAAAGAACACCTATGAGTAAAATGAAATGATAATATACAAATAAAGAGTGAGCACCTCACCTCTTCAATCCACAGCCTTTCCAGAATTTTAGAAGAACTGTAAATGCCATATCATATAAACTTGTTTGGACCAAGAGATCAACGAAATCTGACGGAGCATTGCCTGTTCCTATCAAGGGGGGAAAAAAGGTGTATGTTCAACAATATAGAAAATTAGATGAAAAGGAAAACAATGGCAATTAAAATGTAGCAAAATAAACACGCAAGTTCATATTCAAACTAATGCATGAGATTTACATTTGAACATTTGTTCAAAAAAACATCCTTATGTTAAAATATTCAAAAAATTCAATCTTACATTACACCTCAATCAACATAAGAAGGGACCAAAAAGATGCATAAGCATTCAGAAAATTCCATATGTTATTTTAAAACGACCCTGGAATTAGATTATTCATGAAAATTGCCAAAGCTCGACTCAACATCATCCCATGAAGACTGACCTTTATTGCCAAAAAGGATAAGATTTAGAAAACTTACCAGTGGATTTCCATTTGACATTTGCTAATGAAAGCAAATATTCCGCTGAAGTTAAGACAAACTCATTTTCAATTTTCTCCAAATCAATGTAAAGCTGCAGCCTTTGAGGCTGAATGCCACTGCCCACTACTGCAAGAGAAGTAAAATGCATCACCGCTCTCAATCATAGCATTAAAACATGCAAACACATTGCTCAAAAGAAGGATGCCGAAAAGCATTTTCTGGAAACAGGATGGAAGGGAGAGAAAGGAAGACTCATTACTCCAAGTGAAACTTGTTTATGCAAATTTCAATTTGTACTGTAAGTTTAAAAGCTAAAAGAGATAAAGATATAATAGAATATAATAGATCCGCAAAATAAATAAAAATTTTGTTTGCAATATTTACGCTGTTCTTTGATGGTTTTTTTGGCCTTCTTACTGGGATAGTGCTCGTTATGAAAAGAACTTCCATCAGGTAAGGGATCGATCCAAGCATATCCAGGATGAACAAGATGCAAAGCATTGATAGCAGCAGAAAGCCCATTCAGCCTCTCTTGAAGCACCGACGATATCTGCTGATAATCCTTCAGAACCACTTCAGTTTTCAGACGAGTTGAATATTGGTATATATAACTTGCTGCCTTTCGCCAGTTATGCCTATGCATTTCAAATGCATATAGCAGTTTATATGGGTTTGGCTTTGTCAAGATATCAGAACGATCTGCCTAGAATTTTCAATCAATAAATAGTCAGGGCAGTATTCCCAAAGGTTATAAGAACATAGCAGGCAGTCAAGTTCTTTTTCAGTTTACCTTCCAAACAAGCTCTTGTTCTATCTTCTCTGCCAAGCCTATGAAGGGTATTTGACCACTGCAAAGTACCTGCAGTAATATACAAGAGGAACACTTCAAATGCAAAAAAGATGTTCACCAGAATTAGTAAAGATGCTCACAACATGCTAGATCAGCTGCTATTAATTGAACTCCTAAAGCACTGTGCACCACAACAGTTACTCTCATAAAGATAGAAAGATAAAAGCATGAACTACAAGACAAGAAAGGCATAAAAATGTCTCAATCCATATTCATGGTGTTTGAAATATACAATCCCTCAGCTTTTGCTTCCAAAAGGAGCAAATTACGAAGGATTCTCAAAGAAAAAATTCTGACAGTTTCTTAAGACAGGTTAAGGTAAATTAGAAGTCAATAGTTCCCAACAGTACAAAATGGCGTTGAAAACCATGCTCGTTTTGCAACTTTGTAAAGGTAGATTGTAAGAAAGAAGAACTTTGAAATCGGACAGCCAAGAATAAGAGAAATATTGGTGATGTGGCAAAAACCTTCATTCCTTTTCGCTCATACAGAACTATAATGAACCGCCTCAAGCAAATATACTTGCTCTCCTCATCTGGATTAGAAAGTATGGCACAATATGCATCATATATGTTATTAAGATCTAAAGTAAACTTGAAGACATTTGCCCAAAGTCGTCCCTTGATGGTAATGACTGATTCAGTCAACATATCTCCACCACAAGAATCATCTTTCTGACTAAAAGCTTCATCTACTTGCTCAAGTGCAGCTAGTGCAAACTGGTAAGCTCCTTCATTAATGTCATATTGCTCAAATATTTGCATTACCCACTGATAGTAATGAAGTTTCCATGCAGCAGATGACACACAGCCATCTGAAACAAATAACGAATAGAAAGAGTGAATAAATAAAACAGTAAATTGGCAAGCATTAAATCAGAAAAATAATTGAGATTTCACAGCCTAAAGAAAAAATATACCAAAACCAAGATCTGGCAATCCTGCATCATGAGACAAACCCTGCAAAGCTTGGAAAGCTCCTTGTGCTGATGAAGCTCTGAGTGGGGGAACAGCACCAACTATTAGAACTCAATAAATGCACAGACTCATTAATTAATCTGATGAAAGATTTGAAGAATTATTCCCCAGTCAAGAATGAAACAAAATGGTAGTCAATTAACATATAAGAAATTCAAGTGTTCATGGACCACAAATGCACCAATTCCATAATATTACTCTATTACAGAACATATTTTGGGAGCTGGTAAAATGAGATCATCTGCTCGACAATTATTAATGTCTAATTAATTCTCCATCTGTGCAATTCAGAAACCCCAAGCTTTTAATCATATTTGTTTCTAATAAGAATTAGCATCCTACTGTTCAAGAGCAAAAGAGGCAAGATTCTAAACATGACTGAAGCTATAAAATAAGTTATATTATCAAGTACCTGAAGAAACAGCGAATAGCTTCACAAACTTTCTTTTCTTTCAACATTCCATGGCATCTGTATCTTGCCTGAGCAAGGAAGCAACATCCCAGAAGATGTTGAAGTACACACCAATCACCTTCACTATCTTGAATACTTCTCAATACTTTCTCCCTTCTTGAATTGGCCTCCACAATAGTAAGCAGCAACTGAAAGATAGAAAAGATAAAAACAAAAGAATTTAATACTTCAGCTACAGAGTTTAATAGTTCAGTTGCACTCTCTCAAAGGCTAATGAGTATTAATCCTAGTTAAAAGGGCCTCACACTTAGATTACCTCAACTGCACAATACTGACTATGTCTAAGGAGGAACAATGCAAGCTCAGTTGAACGCTTTAAGAAAGAATTAGATTCCTCCCCAGATTTTCCCCAAATAACCCAACTTGTAAACTCCCGCACTAAACCAAGGATGTCTTTTGGATTTGGGAGATTTCTTGAACATTGGTAATTTCGCTCTCCATAGGAGCTCTTAATAGTTAATGACAGTATAAAAGACAATGTAAAATCACATTTGCCCAGTTTCTCATTCCATGATCTTTTATCCGTGCTCCCATCTGATTAAGTGAACAAAAAATGGATAAATATTTAGTTAGTAAAACATAAACCAAGTGACTTCAAAAGAAAAATGAGAATCCAGTGATGAACATATTTCTAATATTTGCATAACTAAAAAACACGAATAGTGCAAAAGGACAGACAAAATGGCTCCAATATTTTATCTTTAGCCTTCACAAGCAGAACTGTGAAAAAATTTTACATGAACAACTGTTATGAAACTAAAACCAAATATCTTAATTCTGGGAAAAAGTATCTCGAGTATATTGCTGCATCACATTGCCATTCACCAAAACTTGAAAAGGGAAGCAGTAATAGTTCAGACAACTTGAAACAACTTTGACAGCATATAATAATAGTCTTAGATTCTAGTAGGGTAACAACCAGCCTATTAAAAATCTATCACTTAAATCCATCAACTAGCACCGATAAAATTTCAGTACAGTGCCATCATGCTAACTCACCAAGTTGCAACAATGAGAGCTGGGAACTAAAATCTTCAATTGCTGGTGATTCAGATGGTGTCGTGCACAGGAAATGAATTATCAGCCACTCCAAAACAATGTCCTGAATCATTGGAACCAATTCAAGTTGCATTCTAAGTATATCATCTGGCAACATATTCATCTGCAAGGAGAAGATAAATATAATTTAAATCCCTCATTTTCCAATGAAATCATTACAACAATGTTGAGTAACGCTAAGCAAGCAACACTATGAGGTAACAAAACAGAACAATGCCAATTGAGTCGTGATCACATGTCATACAGCTACTTGTAAATGCACCAATATCTAGAAGGTAAACATAATACTGATTCTGAAGCAAAACTTAACCTGCAAAATTTTAAAGTCACCTAAAACCATTTCACTGTATTTCTAAATGTAATTAAATACAGGGACATAAAACATCCTAGCACAGTACACAGTAAATATCAAATTAGGAGACCTAATGTTATCCTAAAAGATGTAAACAGCAGGGGGAAAAGATTAAATACAACAAAGACAGCAGACAGAGAGACAGAGACAGAGAGAAGGCAAACTACTGCTGCTAAATACAACAAATTAAAGCAGATCAATAACACTAAAATCACAACAAAAGGAAAAGAAAGAAGAAGTCATGAAAAAGAGAGGGGAAAAACTGACCTGTCCACTAACACTGAGAAGATAGTTCACAAATAAAAGAATGTCCAGTGCAGAATCAAACATTGACTTTGCAATTTGAGAAGCAGCCTGGACCAAAATGGAAACATTGACATCAAATGACATTTCAGCATCTAATTTCTGTACAACCTTTTGAGGTACAAAAAATTGTAGATGGGTTTCTATGACATTCAAAATTTTGCCCCATGAATCGGCTTTTTTCGACAATGCATGAAGTGAGAATAGCATATTAATGGAGAATTTCCTCAGGTTTCTGTGATCTGCCTGCTCCTTTTCTAGAGCAAAGTCGCATCCAAGATCTGATAAATTGAGTGACGAAACCAATGGACTGTATCCATTTTCCAGAATCTTCAGTAAACGGGGAACAATTTCTTCAGAAGAGATAATTGACGGGCCAACTACTGATTCATAAAATATAGCAGAAGCTGTTTTCCCCAATTGTTGGCTCATATTGGCAATGCATCTGAGGACTTCCATAAGCAGCTCACGTTCAGAATAGTCATCTGAAACATCTATTGCGAAGTTTATTGGATCAAGAAGCTCATCAGAAGACCCTATTAGAACACAAAAACATAAGAACATAAAAGAAAGAGTTAAAATAAACACTAATGAAAACTATATATCACTTGTAGAAGCCTTAATAGTGCTTTTTGTTAAACTATATCATATTCTTTTAAACTTATCAATTTAGCCTATACACTAATATTTGACAACAATTTTAGCCATTTGGTGAAGAAAGACAAACATCTAAAAATTTATTAGAGGTATTGGCATAAATTGTATATTCATTTATTTATTTCACAAAAACATTATATTAATTTTTGAAAAATTGATGAGTAAAACATATAAATTTATCTAGAAAAATATACAAATAACATGATTTGTTATTAGTGTCATAAATAAATAAAACAAAAAACCCTATTTATTTTGCTCATTAAGATATTATGTTGCAGTTATAGCTCAGCAAATAGGCCGAGATTGTTATCAAATGTTATATCTAGGCTAGAATTAACAAAATCAAATAATATAATGAATTTCAGAAAACTATTTCATTACAATTTTATTTTTGTTATCAATCATTTCGCAAAGTTACATAACAGAAATGTTAGCAGTAGTATCATACCATCAATAAGCACTTCAATTTTTTCCATATCACGAAATAAAGATATTGAATTCTTTCTGACTAAACCAATAACACCCGCAGAGGTGTGAACTAGAAATCGACAAGGCGAATTAAGCCGGCACCAATTATGGAAATAGCAGGTAGAGAAATGTTTCCACGAAGAAAATACGGATGTCGGACTAGCATTGACACCCTAGCAAGACACATAGAGATTATCAGTCTTGCTTACAACCTTCAAATTATCTCCTATCCTCAACAGAGAAAGAAACATGAAAAAGGACAAACATCTTATCATGTCCCCACATGTAAGCACCATACACCAATTGAATTAGAGATAATGAAAAAGTAAACTAATACCACATTTTCAATCAGAGAACAAATTTCTTTCTTCAGTCCATCAACAGTTAAGGATTGAAAATCATTATCAGTCCAGTGCCTGTTGTAATCAAGAAAAGTTGAACGTAGAACAGTATTATGATGAACGCCAAGGTGAAGCAGCCTACGTAGGAAGATAGAAGAGATAAATGGCACAACATGATCCTGTAAAAGTTTTAGTTAATAAAAGCATTATCAGGAAACAAAGGACTTAAGCACCTTGAAAATGAGCGGCAATCATGCCAAAAAAGAACAAGGCATTGAGTCATATAAGAACTTGCAAAAGACAAGTATTGTGTGAGTAACTAGAGCTGATGGAATATAAAGGCAAAACAAGAGTCTCCAGAATTCAAAACACAAAGCTCCCTGCAAAATGGTTTTTTTCTTTCCTTTTTTTTCTAGTATCCTGTAAAAAAAAAAAAAAAAAAAAAAGCAAATAGAGAGCCCTTTATACATAGCATAGAAAAGGGCTTCTAAACAGAATAACAATAAAATACATATCTTTTATGGCCTACTAATTCGTAAAAAGACATGCTTGTTTATACTTTTTTAAGACCTAATCCTTGAATGCCTTTACATTAAAAGATAGATATGAATAGTAATTTCAACTATAAATCAGTGAGGTCACATTAGCTATGACAAAGGAACCTAGTGCATTTTGTTCCTTTGCCATGATTACTATAAATATAATTCCATGGACTATCTACTTCAACATAAGGGTTTGGATGATCAATAAAATCCAGACATGATATTTTTTGGGCTAATCTTTTACAGCCACAATCACTTGACAGATTGTATTCCAATGCATTAAATTGAACTCTGTGCGATGAAAAGAAGCATTCACAAAAAGAAAAAAACAGATAGCTTCTTAATTTTTTACAAAAATTAAAGAAACTCAAAAGAGATCCTGATCTTTTGTGTTGATGAAAAGATCCAATAGAAAAATAGTTTCTTTTCTTTTTGTCCTTTCTGAAGGTAACATCATCCCAAGGTTTAGAGCTCATACAGCATTATTTACAATATATATATATATATATATATATATATATATATATATATAGACAGACAGAGCACCAAAGTCTTAAAAAAAAGGAAAAAAATGATCCCGTCACATCTGTCAGATTTTCTTAGAGCTCTAAGTGAAACAATAAATACTAACACCACCTTTGAATATGAGAATATTGAATGGACGATCCAAAGAAGATCGCCAGAAGAAAGCTCAGAACTTTGAAATAGCTGTTCAGCAACAAATTCTTCCTGCAACGCATAGCAGTAAGATTCTTCCCTGGCAAATAAAGCATGCAACTAATGGAATAAGAATCCATGTGAGTGAATAAGCATGGATGCTTACAGTTAAGTGCTTTAGATAATGAATATGAACAGAAAATAGTTGAAGGAAAAATACGAACTTCAGTAAGACAGAACAAAAATAAGGTCAAAAGTTTGAAGTTTCAAAGACAAGTGAAAAATAATAAGCATGTGTTAAAAATGCTAAGATAATTAGGAAGAGAATGAATTATAAAAAAAAAAAAAAAAACCAACTTAGAAGTTAATTCAACTGTTAAACTTACACAATTTTATTTGTATCAAACAGACTGTGAACTATTATTTCATTGTTCTTCAATATCCATATCCTGTCTGAAGTAAGGTTGACATCAATGCATTCCCCCTGAATCAGACAGTAGCAGAGAGTATTAATTCACGTTATCTTTAGTAAAACCATAAGAGTAAAACATATAGAAGTAATCACCAACCACCTCCTCAAGAGGAATATTTTGCATTGAAGACTCCACTAACATTTTTTTTCTGTCCCCTGAACCACTGCGAAGCCCAAGAACACATATCATCTCCATGCAAATTTCCTGCATAGTCAAGCCAAGAATTAGTCAGTATTACTACAAAAGACTGATCCATAACAAACAAAAGAATTGAAGCAAAACAAACATAGCATTAGAAGTTGGCTATGAAGCATCACTGTTGTAGTTGTATGGTCAAATACAATAGTAGTATCAGAGTTTGACATGAAAATATCACTTTAAATACCTACAGCCACTTGTTACTCATCCTACTACTACTACTACTTTTTTCAGCATACCATTTAACTGTCAATAGTAAAACTAACAAATGCAAAGCAAAAGGCTAAATCAATAATCAGAATAATCAATGGTATCACACTTTTTACAGCCAAAAACAAGAATCCTCAAGTGATTCTGATCAGGCATTTATCTTGATGGCTTTGCCACCAAATTTTTTACCTCGATGGTTTGTTATGCAAAGTATCGGAATCAATCCTGCGACAAATTTATTTCACCACTCGACACAATAGCAGATCGTTTAAGATGAAATGCATTATATTCTCATATATGGCCAGAGGATACCACGCTTAACATCACACAGATGTCAGACTTACACATCTCGGGCAAAACATTGCATAGAAATATTCATGAATACATCTGCATATGAGCTTAAAAGGGAAGAAGAAAAAAGAAGTTTAAAAAAAAGGAAAAAGAAAAGAAAAAAGCACACTATGTTCAATGCAAAAACTTTCTAGGATCATTATCTGGCAATGCAAATATTGGTGAAAGAGCAGATTTCCTATTTTCGTCATGGTGTTCTGCGTCTAGAGGCCTTATTCTACCATTACTTTGCAAATATTCACTAGGATTTCATACCTCAGCTGTGTTTATAAAAAATTCGCTTTTTCCCCCATTTAACACATATGCTTGGGATTGCCTCATCCGTATTTTGGTATGCATATTTCCCTTTGGCTTTTGCTTGATAAGTTCAGATTTTAACCAAAAGTGAATTTGTATACATGCATCTTACTTATTCCTCTAGCTGACACATTTAGCCTTTATTACTGATGAACTCATAATACGTTCAAAATAGTTAGATCAGTACCCCATCGATTCAGTATTTAAAGTAAGAATCATGCTTTAAATTTGCTTGAAAAAAATCAATGAACAAAAACAGTGTAATACATTTTGCTCAAGCCACAGCTATGGCTTCAGCCGCTGAAAGAAGTATTCCAGAAAGCAATTTCCAGAGAAAATAACATCAACTAATGTCAACAGAAAAATAATACATACTGCATTACTTCATTCTGGATCATGTCTTTAAAGAAAAAATCCAAAATGTGCAATTTCAGTAAAGGTTCTGTATCTAGCAGCCAACTGTTCATAATAAAAATTAGCCACTTCATGAGCAAATATGCATTCTACAAACTAGTTCAGATGTAGATACCACAGTACATCTGCACAAGATGGCCAAGGGAATTAAGCTTGAATCTTCAGAAGCTTCACCCACCCATAACCTTACCGATGTCACATCTGAGAGTAGATTACAGAATGGAAGATATATTAATGATTTGTAAATATAAACCTTCCAATTTAAATGAAACAAAAACTTGAGCATGCAGTACTCCAAATCATGTATGCATCCTTTTAAATGCCTTAAGCAAGTACATATTATGAAGGCCACTATGGGTCACCAATCCACATACAAGAGGAAAATTATTTAAGAAAACAAAGTGTATACAAGATTGAGGTAGCATTTTGTTTTCACAAAACATGCACACCAAAACTGAAAGTATCTATGCTGTCTATTTTTTCATAAAAGACATAAAATCTCACGCTCAAAAGGCTCTTCTATGCCTATCCTTCCACCCCATACTAGCCAAGAATGAAACAAAAGCTCCACAGTATCTTTCCACGGACAATCAATAAGTAGACAAGCTTAGTTTTGGCACCTTTTTGCCACAATTGCAAGACAGATAGCAACTTAATGCAGAATATGTTATAAGTACTTGAAAATTTACAGAACTACCTCAAGCGATTGTCCATAAGTTGGGATTTGGTCATTATAATTTTTTATTTATACAAAAGGTTTGAATGCTTAAAGTATTTAAGATGTTAGAACTTTGTTTTATTATTGTTTGGCTGGGTCCTATTTCCTATGAATGTAAACCAATTATCAATCTCTCTATTCTCAATCTGTTCCTCTCCAAAAAAAAAATAGGATTCTAAATTTTAAAAGGATCCAGGATTTTAGTCCCAACCTTACCAATTTTTTTTGCATGAAGGTAACAAGACATTTTTATTGAAAGAAGAACATTCATAAATAAGGATTTTAACATTTTGAAAATGACTGTTGATAAAAAAAATAAAAATCTTAGTAGATAGTTTAGAAACTGCATAAGGCACAAGTGATAGATACTACCTTTGGAATTTGGAATGTTAATGGTGTGACTTAATATCTTAGCACGATAAGAAAGATCCCACACTCGCAATATCCCATCAGAATGAAGCCCAAACAAAAGCTTTTGACCATGCACCTCCTGTATTACCAAATCCTGCAAAGAGCCTAACATCCTACCCCTGCATGGCATGCTTGGTAAAAAGGCATTTCCCAAAACAAACAACAAGACACAAAATTTTTCAATAATAAAAGCAACATGAAAGTAACATGCAATTATTTTTTAAATTTTAAAATAAAATTGCTCCACACAGATTTTTAGAATTTTTTGGTGCAAAGTGCTATCAAATAACATTCTATTATCTCCACATCAGCCTATGTTGAATATTTCTTGGCAATGTATAAGAAATAAATGCATTTATACACTGGAAACTTTCTCACTCAAGGAATAGTTAAATGAACAACAATAAGTACCTTGACATGAAACCCCACAAACGACCAATGCCCAAATCATCCTGTAACTCGTACACAAAACCTAAGAGAAAAACAGGAAAAAAAAACATTAACATGCAACTCCCTCTAATCAAGCTAAATTATGACCAAAGATACTCCTCTCAGAGCTCCTAAACCATACAAATTGGAGTACATTGACTCCAATTTTAGAGCCTTAAACCAGCAGTTCCAAAAGCCAAGGTACTGGCTAGCTAATTGCTTAAATGAGCCGAAATATTGCTTTAGCAACAAAAACATGTTTCATGGAACCAAAGAAGTTTGCGACCATGTGCTTTACAGATATTCTGGACCCAAGACACAAAGAACATTAGATAGTAAGCGAAAACATGTGAAAAGTGACACAAACAGGCAACAATACCGGGAGTAGTGTGGTGAAGTGAACCAAGTTGAAAACAAACAACAGAACCATCATTTCTGCCAACCGCAAGGCATCCAGCAGTTGCAGCTGCACTTGTAATCGTCACATTATTAAAATAACTCCGCAAATTCAACTCAGTAACCTCTTCCGGCGGGAATACAGACAAAGAAGCATAAATAGAAACATTCCCCAGCTTGAAAACGTAAGCAACTCCTGAGACAGTCAATGCATAAAGCGAGTAGGGCTTTGCAGGAGGACCAATCTGCATTTCCCATTTATTTACATAAATAAATAAAAAAAAAATCAGCATTCAGGTTTTCTGTAGTCAAATACAAAATAAAACCTCTTACACGTATGAACTGACCTCATTTTTGCAAATATAAGCAAAGGGGCAAAGAGCATCAGGGAAGTTGATACGGAGTCCAATTCTAGGAAATTCTTTATCAGCAGAGAGCTCAACTAACTCAAGCGTACAAGGCTGATTCTTGTGAATCCTCCTGTTTCAATTAAAAATGAGCATTATATATCAATAAATTGAAGTTCTGATTTCGTAGCTTTGACTTGATTTTGAATTCGGAGACAAAAAGAATCAAATTTACCAAATAACATAAACAGGAGGATCCCCAATTACTGAGCAAGAGGCGCAATCCTCAGGTGGAGGAGCCAAAGGCTGTGGAGCGACTGTGTCGGTGGCTGAATCCTCGGAGATTAAAGAGACGGACAACTCACACCATTTAACGGAGTCACTGCCGATGACTGGAACTTCCATTCCGGCCAAAGAGGACCGACCGGACATATTCGTTGTTTCTCTGTGGTTTGTGCTTTTATTCTCTAGTTCTGTAGCATTGTGCTTAAACCCTAGCAAAGCACGGAAGACCAAAGGCAAAATAAACTTAATAAGCCCATAGAAGTTTTAAAAATGTTAAATCCCCGCCTACTAAAAAAACAATTGCTATCAATTAAGGGTGTGTTGGGTAACCATTTTTGTTTTTTATTTTTTATTTTTTTAAATTTATAAATTGTTTTTATTTTTTTTATTTGTTTTTCAAAAATTATTTAAAAATTATTTTTTTATTTATTTTTTAAAAAATATTTTAATATCCATTAATACATATTATACATATATATATAATCTAATTATTAATATTAAATAATAAATATTTAATAAAATTCAAAATTTAAAATATATTATATTAAAAAAATCATAATATGATGGTAGTGGTGGTAGTGACGGTAGAGGCAGTAGTGGCAACGGCAGTAGCAGTATGGTGGTGGCAGCGACGGTGATAGCAGTAGCGATAATCTGGTAGTGATGGCGATGACAGTAGTAGAGATGGCAGTGTAGTGGCGGTAGTAGCGATGATGGCGACGGCAGTAGCAGTGGTGGCGGTGGCGGTAGTGATGATAGTGGTGGCAACAACGGTGTGGTAGTAGTGGTGGTGCTAGTAGTAGTGTGGTGGCGGTGGTGACAAAGATGGCAGCGACAGTGGTGATAACGACAGTGATGGTGTGATGGTAGTGGTGACAGTAGTAGTGTGGTGGCGATGGTGATGTCAAAGATGGTAGCGGCAGTGGCGGCGATGGCAGTAGTGGCAGCGACGGTGTGGCAGTGGCAGTGTGAAAGCGGCGGCAGCGTGGCGGTGTGGTGATGGCGGCGACAGTGTGGTGGCGGTAGCAGCAATGGTGTGGTGGTGGTGGCGGCGGCGGTGTGATGATGTGGCGACGGCAGCAGTAGTAGTAGTGGTGATGTGGTAGTAGCGATGGTGTGGTGCTGATAGCGATAGTGATAATAAGGATGAAGTAATTAAATTATTGATAAAAACAAAACCATAAAAACCAAATTTTAAAGATTTTTAATTTTTATTTTTATTGTCAAAATTACTTCTTAAATTTTTGTAGAAATGAAAACGGAAACAAATTTGCCGAACATATTTTTGTTTTATTTTTAACAAAAAAACCAAAAATCAAAAATAAAATCATCCCCGAAAGCACCCTAAATTAGACAAAAATCATTTACATTTTACAGGGACTTTTTTATAAATAATATTTTTGGAAAAAATTTTTGAAATTTTGAAATGTTTTTAAAATTATTCGGGAAATTGGTATCTTTTACATTTTCCCAAGACAAAACTGCAAAAATAGGATGTGGGGTCGTGGATGGTTGATTTAAGTTCATTCCGGTTCATTCCCGCAAAGACAGTGGAGCCCACCAGAAGGTAAAAGATACAATGTTGCCATCCTTGGGCTTTGCAGCACAATTTGAGTAGCTCCCTTTTATTTCATTGTCTTTGGGCTCTATACCATGGTTATTAAAATCGGATCGGACGGTCGAACCGGTTTAATCACGAACCGTTGACTGATCTGGTTGGTTCAATGGATGAAAACCGGATTGGATAAAAACCGAAAAATACTGTTTCAAACCGCTAAAAAATCGGTTTAACTGGGAAAAATTGGGTTAAATGATAAAAACCGGTTTGATTTTAGAAAAACCAACTTTTTGTCCAAAATATTTATACAATATTATTTTTTCTGGAAAAAAATAAAATAAAATTATAAATAAAAAATAATTAAAATTCAAACAATTTAATGAATTTTTTATAAATAAAATAAAATTTTATAATTTATATTTGAAGAATTTCTTTAAAAATTTACATTTTTTTATTATATTTATCTTAAATTTTTATTATAAATGTTGAATGACTTGAAAATATAGTCCTATTGTTAATGTTTGATGATAAATATATTTTTCTAAACTATTTTTAATTTTTTATATAGTTATATTTTCATAATATTTATATAAAATTTAAAAAATAATATATTTTTAAAAAATGAAAAAACTCGATTGAACCTCAAAGAACCGGTCGAACCACGAACCCTTAAGTTTTCCGGTTCGTTATTCGGTTCGGTTTTAATAACATTGCTCTATACTGTTAATTATCAATTAATTAATTAATTAAGTGTTAATTGTCATTGTCATTGATAATTATTTATTTTGCTATCTTCAATTTGGACAGGCTGAACGGAAGGAAATTTACAAACTAAACGAGGAAAGTAGTCGGGAGTTGGAGTCAGACTAGAAACATGCCATTTACTCATATGGCAAGCATTATGTCTTTTACTTAGTGGTGGACCCCACTGTCCATTTCCGCATGGACCTTTATGCGGAAATGAACTTAAATCAGCCACTCATATGTGGATCCCACATCCTATTTTCGCACACATATTTTGCAAAAATATAAAAGATATGAATTTTTCAAATAATTTCAAAAATATTTCAAAAATTCAAATTTTTCCCTTAAAATATTATTGGTAAAAAAGTTCCTATTTTACAAGCCTCTAAATTAAAAAATAATTTTCATTTATATTCATACTTTAGCTTAATATTAAAAAATAAATGATTGATAAATTAATATTATATAATTTTATTTTAGTGTATTATTAAACTTGACTAACTTGTAAATTATGTTTAAAATTTGAAGAATTTATATTTAATTTGAGGGATGAATCGGAAATTTCTATATGAAACTTATGTTTAAGTTTGCGTAATAGTTAATCAATGACTAATTGTTAACAGACTGTATTCAACGGTTAACCGATTAGAAATTAACGACCGTTAACAAATTGGAATTGAATCTTGATTTTAAAAAATCTACATCAACGAATCCTAATTGAAAAATAGTTCATGCCTTTATAACTTATTTTATAACATCAAACTTATGAATTATATATATATATATATATATATATATATATATATATATATATATATATATATATATATATATATATATATATATATATATATATATATATATATATATATATATATATATATATATATGCACACATTAAGCTTTAGAATATGGAAAAATAAAATAATATTAAATATTACATTGCATTGGAAGCCTCTTCGATATATGCACAATTTTATAACATCAAAATTGTATCGTTATTAATTCATTTTTATATTGAAATATTAATAAAAAATTATAATTAATTTTAAATTGATAATAAATACATGAGGCAAATCGAATTAAAACAGAAATACAATATTAAAGATGTAATAAACGAAATTTATAATTTAATTTATATTTTTTTCAAAAATAAAAATTCAGAAGTTCAATATCGTAAAATAAATGTTTTTAAATTTAATAACAAAAACTAAAAAAGTTTATGGGCTTATAACTGCATTTTTCATCAAATTATAATATAAAATTATATCATTTTTAGAATAATATATATTTTTATCAGTATTTTGAAATTTCATTTACATTAAGAGCACAAAATATAATGATAGTTTTTATTTTAGTACAAGTAATTAATATTAATATTAGTAGTTCATTATATAATTGCTTCTGTCTGATTTTATATTGCAAAATTAATTTCATTACTTTTTTTAATTAAATTGATTTTTGGCAATATCAAGTCGGGATGCTCACGGGGCAGGACGAGGGCGAGAAAGGAGTCCCTGCTCCCCACCCAATGCAATATCAGGGATTTCCCGTCCCCGCCCCTGCCTGGAACACGGGGAGAAAAATCCACCTGTCCCCGCCCAGTGAAGATCCCCGTTCCCCGATGGATTCCCCAATCTGTTCTCAATGAATCCCCGTTCCGAATTAAATATATCTCATAAATTCTATTTCATTTTTTTTAAAGTTCACATAAAATTAAAATACAAATTTTAATAATTAATAACTTAAAATTAAAAATATTTCATATCATTCAAATAAAAATATTTATAAACATCCCATACAATTCAAATTATAAAATAACATTCACTCATTAAAAATTAATATCTTCAATTGGAACACTTCTATCCCGTTACATATCAACCTAAAATATCAATTAATCAAACATAACAAATTACTTCTATATTTATATATATATTGAAAGTAAATTGAAATTGATGCAACAGTTATTATCATAATATTCAAAATAAATATATTTATAATTTACCTCATCATCTTCATCCATATCTCCAATCATTGTGTAACATTGTGGATGAGCAATTGAAGAACCTAAAAGTATGAATTGTTATTTATAAATTATTATTATAAATTATAGTCATAAAAGCAAAATCAATAATTAAATACAATTAAACAATCAATTTTCACATACCTTTATTTAGACTTTAACTTATACTTTTATGCTGAAGTTAAGACATATTTGTGCTCTATGTTTATTATTTAATTGACTCCCTTTAATATTCATAAGATAAAAAGAAAAAAGAGCAATGAATTAAAGATTAGACTTTTAGAAGCGCAAAAGAAGCTTCTTTCAAAGAAATGAGCCAAAAAATCCCACCACTAAATTTCCATTACAAGATTATCAATACTCATTAATCAAGAATTGAACAATAATGCCAAGCAATTGAATCTTAGTTTACCTGGAGAGAAGCGAAACCAATCCCTTAAATCCAAAAATAGGAGCCACCACTTTAAAACCAGCCTTTCGTCAATCTGAAAAACAACCAAACTAAGAAATTCACAATCAATCAAAAGAACAAAACGGCAGCAGTATGCAACCCAAAAAAAAAAGATTACAATGCAACCCAAAAATACATGAAACCTACCTATTCTTGAGAATCAGGTACCAAGCCTTCATCCAAAAAAGGGACACAGATTAAAAAAACAACTCTACATCGCAGATTCACCAGGAGTAGCTACCAGTGCAATAAGGCAAAAATACTTACGTCAGCATAGAAGGAAAAAATGAGAAAACCATTCCATCAATACACATAACTCCTTTTAAAAACAGAACGTGAATGCATATAGAGAGATCATGTGTTTAAACAAACACAATAATTAAAACAGAAAGGCAATCAAAAGAGAACATGAAGAAAAAAAAGGTGTCAAAGGTAAACCATTTATATGGGCTTTGCACACTCCTGCATATACCTCTTCCATTTCCTTTTTTACTTCCCTTTCATCTAAACACCTTAGCTTGATTTTGTCAGGTTGTCTCTTGTAAAACACTCCCTCTACAGTAACGAACTGGGTCGATAACTTACGAATCAACTTTTGGTCTTTTTTAGTAGCCTTTTTAGGGAACTCGAACTTCACTAGGTAATTTTGGATATCATAATACCAAGGTTTTCCATCTTTCACCTTGATATCCATGATTTGCTCCCTCTCAAAGCATGGCTTGTCGGAGTTTAAACTCGGCACAGGCTTCATAATTACCCCCTTAGGATTATCCCATATAGACACCAAGGTATCCAAGGCATCTAGTTGCTGGTTTTCCCCTCTAGGCACATAACCAAAAGTGCAAGCTTCAAACTGATTACTCAAAACCTTCAGGTGTCTGAGGTAAGGCAATAAATATTTTTCTTTCACCGACAACTCACCTCTTACTTGGTAAATCACTAAATATGAGTCTTCAAATATTTTTACAGAATTTGCTCCTATAACTAGTAAGGTTTCTAACCCAAAAATGCATGTTTCATATTCTGCTTCATTATTCGTGGCTTTATACCTAAACTTCTTACCTAGTGGTAACTTTTCTCCCTCTGAGGTAATCAAGGTAACTCATCCTCCTGCTCCCTTATTATTCATAGCTCTATCAAAGTACATCTGCCATCCTTAAATTGTTATGGCAGTAATGTGTTCATCGAAAAATTCACACTATAAGAGTTAAATATGTGTTCATCCTTAAATCAAGATAACTCATCCTCCTGCTCCCTTATTACCTCTTGCCCTTTTAATGCTTTATCGGCTAGGAACTCCGCTACTACTTTCCCTTTTATGGTTTTCCTAATCATGTATTATATATCAAACTCTTGTAAGAGGATTAACCACCTTTCCATATTTTTTAATAGCGAGGGAGCTTTTTGTAAGTACCTAAAGGGGTTTTACTTAGCCACAACTTATACCCTATAAGAGTGAAAATAGTGTCTTAACTTTTTTAATGCCCATATGACTGCCAAATAGATCTTTTTAACTTCTATATAATTTGCCTCATACGGAAGGAACTTCTTACTGAGATAGTGCATTGCATATTTAATCTTGAAACCATCATCTTGTGCCATCATTACTCCCACTAAACTATCTTTTATTGCTAAGTACAAAATCAAAGGTTTACCTACTTGAGATGGTCTCAGCATCGATGGATGTAGTAAATACTCCTGAATGGTATCGAATGCCTTCTGACAATTCTCATTTCAGACTATCGGTTGGTCCTTCCTAAGCAACTTAAAGATTGGCTCACAGATTGAAGTCAACTTGGCAATAAACCTGCTTATATACTGGATTTTACCCAAAAGCCCTCTAACTTATTTTTTCTTTTGGGATATTGTTATCTCCATAATGGCTCTTAACTTATCAGGATCTACTTTTATACCTCTCTGGCTCACCATATGGCCTAAAAGCTTATGTAAAGTAACCCAAAAAATGCACTTCTTATGATTAAGGTGAAGATTGTATTTGCTGATCCTCTGAAAGAACTTTTCTAATGCTTCGAAATGTCCTTCACAGGTAACTAACTTGATCATCATATCATCTACGTACACCTTTACTTATTTGTAAATCAAGTTTTCTAGGACCTTAGTGGCCATCCTCTGATAGGTAGCACCTGCATTTTTAAGTCCAAAGGGCATAACTCGATATGCATATGTTCCCCACTCGATTAAGAATTCCATTTTGATCCTATTCACCATCTTGTTCAAAATTTGATTACATCCAACATATCTATCCATAAAATTATACATGGCATAAGCAGTTGTGCTATCGACCAGAACATTTATATGAGGCAATGGAAAATCATCTTTAGGGCAAGGTTTGTTCAAGTCTCTATAACCTACATAAACTCGAACTCTTCCATGTTTTTTTGCCACAAGGACTGTATTTGCTAACCACATAGGGTACTGAACTGCCACTAAGAACTTGGCCTTTATTTGCTTTTTGAACTCATATTTAACCTTTTTAGCCCATTCTAGCCTAGGCCTCCTCAGCTTCTGTTTGACTGGTTTATACCCCAGGTATGTTGAAATGGCATGTTCGGTGACTTTTCTATTTATTCCTGGCATGTCTTCATAAGTCCAGGCAAATACTTTTTCATGGTTTTTCAATATTCTCTCAAATTTCCTCTCTCTTCAGAAGTTATGTCTCATGCTAGTAAGATTTCTTTTGGATTTTCTTTAGTTTCGAGATTAAATGAACATATATTTGTTAAGTTAATGTCAAATATGAATGCTTTATGATCATGTATATTGAAATCAAAAGAAACATCAAACAAGTAAGCAAAATTATTCATCTCATTAATGAAATCAAAAGAGGAAATAAACAACATCAATAAAAGTATCTTCTTCAATCTTGTTAGCATCAGATGCCTCTGCAATCTCTGGATCGGCTTTGGATGGTTTATTTGCTTTCATCTTTTCTTTTCCTTTTAACTGAGTAACAAGTAACTTCTCCAACATGACCTATTTCAGTGCTTTTTTATCTTAGGTTGAATGGCACAATAAGATCTCTTCATCCTAAAAACCTTGATTGATTGATGATTCCCTTCTCCCAATCAAAGATATCATTGAACAGCTTAAATTGCCGACACTAGCTTGCCTCCTATTATTTAAGGCTCATTCTCTCCACAATACAAGCAAAGGCCTGATGCTGGCATAAAACTATGAGAAATATAAGGGATCATTTTCATTATTTATTTCTCCTTACCTTTCTTGCTATGACCTATAAAGCCTAACCCCTTTTTATCTTTTTATCCCTTAACTGTTGCAACAGTTAAAGCCCTTGACAATTCTTACCTAAACCAGTACCAAGCAGAAAATTCATTTTCTTAAGCATATTGATCCCTTAAGGACTATCTGGGAAGCTGCCCTTACTCTCTTCATCACTTATAACTACCACATGAAATCCACTGAAAGGTTGTTTGGCTATTTCCAGCATAGATATCTGATTCTCCCTTGCTGCCTTGATAATGACTGCCCACCCTTTGTGATGAATCTTAATAATCTGATACAAGGTAGACGATACTCCTCCCAGCTTATGAAATCATGATCTTCCAAAAAATACATAAAAATTTACCGAGATGGGCAACACTACGAACTCATCTTCTATCTTAATAGGTTTTATATTCACTATAGCCTTAAATGTTCCAGCAGCCTACCTCTTAAAATTGTCATAGGCAGAAATAGTAAGATTAAACTTGTGCAACATGTGCTCATTTAATCCAAAAGTCAAAATTGCCATTAAGGGACACATATTAATGGAAGATCCATCATCTACCATCACACAAGTTATATGTTTTCCATTAACTAGAGCCTTGATATAGAGAGGATGGTTATGATTCCTTTCTTCTAACCAGGTCTAGCAATTTAGAAGGTGAGATAGTGATAACTATAGTAGCATTGCTTAAAGCCTCTACCAATTTTTATCTGTGCAAATAAGACTACCTTAACAAATCCTATATACCTTTTTGAGCCCATATCTTCTTCGGCTGTTTAATGATCTTATCATCCTTAACTTTCCTTTATGTAATAGCAGTAGGGGCTCGCTATTTTTCAATCTCTGAGGCCACTTTTCCACTCTTTGTGACCACTTTGACTTCATTTTCCTCCTCTGCTTCCTCCTCATGCTCACTAGCTGAGCTTCAGCTATCAATAGGCACCAAAGTTCCTTTATCTTCACTTTCTGTAGGAGTATCCCAACAGCCAATCATAAAAACTGGCCGATTTTCCTCAACTAGCTCTGTTACTTTTGAGGTGAAGCGAGTAACGGTCAGATACTCATTTTTATATAAATCTTGCATCACATACCACTCAATCTGATCATGTACACCGAAGGAGGCATGACATTATAACCTCCCTTCTTCTTTTTATCCCTCTTCTTTGGATCTAAAATTTACTTATTTTCTATCAAATCTTGGATCTTATTCCTCAGTGTGCGACAATAATCGATCGAGTGTCTTATGTGTTGATGGTATGTATAATACTGGTCTTTTCTATGGTATGGTAACCCTTGACTTTTGGCAGGCCTTGGTGGCAAAGTTAGGAGCTTCCCTTCTTAACCAATCTATTCAAAACCTAAGACAATGATTTTCCCAAGTCGGAAAATACCTTGGACTAGCCTCTGAAACGGATACCTCTATGATCTTTTCAGTTTTGTTCTGACCACTATTGTTACTAACTATCCTATTATTGCCAAAGTTCCTTCTTGCACTCTCATTGGTTACCCTTATGGCCAAATAATCTCCTTCAACTTTTATGGTTATATCCTTTAGAGACTTTTAATCCTTTAGACCTTTTATCTTCAAACCATCCCTCAAGTACGAACTCACATTCTTGATGAACAACCTAATCTAATCAGCTATGTTAGGCTTCCTCTTTATCTCCATCACCCTGTTCCTACACCTGGTAAGGTATATATGGAAATATTCATCATGCTTCTGCTGAAGTAATTCAAGGTCCTTTAAGGTGACCTCCATCCTTGTGCTACAATCACATTGTTTAAGGAATTTCTCAATCAATAAATCCTAATCCTCCTTTATCCATATATCTAACCTATGATACCAATCTATGGTAGGCCCAGTCATACTCAAGCAAAAATATTCCACTTTTGTTTCTTTGATAAATTGATTCCTTTCATAATTAGCATGTACTATTTGATGTGAGCTGAAAGGTTTAAAGTGCCATCAAACCTTGGTAGTTCAAGCATCTTGAACCTTTGAGGCAACGACTCATCTCCATCCAAATCTCTATCCTCAGGGTTTATCCCCCTACCAGCAGATAGTAACCTTAACATAGCTTTAATTATCTCATTAATCTTCTTGAAAGCTGGATTCTTAGCATTAGGGCCTCTTATCCTCATGTTCATTATTGGAGGGATATAGTCCTCATCTTCCTCTTCAATGAAATCATCCTTAGGATCATTCCTCCTTTCCTTTCTTGGCAGGTCTTGAAGCACAGCAGTATCAACTGCGGCAACATCCCCAATACAAGTTGGCTCTGCTGGCTCATAAGCGGATGCTACAGGCTAAGTTCTAGTATTAAGCGCTATAGAAACTACCATCCCATCTATCATAGCTAGCATTATTTTCTCAAACTCTTACAGACATCTATCCATTCTTCGGTCCAAGTCATCCCTCACTGTTGAAGTTTCGATAGGAGTAATAGTTAGCATTTCCCTCGAAAATTGAAACCTCATCGTGGCATCATTGCTCACTCTTCCAGCTTTATTTCCCCTTTCGATCTCATTAACCTTATCATTTGCCATCTCTTGACCTATTTTCTGGCTATTTTTTGATAACTAGCTCGAACCTAACTTGAAATTGACCTCTAATCCCAAATTTGAACTTGAATCTGACCTCAGTAGGCTAGATATAGACCTTTGAACTAGGTTCTCATCACACCCTCTGGACTACCTAGATGAGTCTATGATGGCTGTAAGAATCAGAGATTAGGAGTGATGTATGGTGAATAATGCATGGGTATGGCATATACGTGATGCATGGATGCAATGCATGAGTTGGTTAGACATCAAGCACAATCATATACAAGCATAACAATAGCCTTCCAACCTTATTACTTCCATACAGAAGGTCATGTGATCTTTTTCCTAGGTGAGCTTAGCCCATAGGTCAACGTCTATCCAATGGATGCGTATAGTGCATGATGAAAAAATTACAGCATAACCTCTCTAATTGAAAGTGTAAACTTATAGGTTTTCACCAATATGAATTTTGACTAACTCATACAAATCGAGTTGGATCTACCAAGGTATGACAACCTTTGACTGGTACCCTCCTAATTTATTTGAGTTTGGTTAATACATAAAGGTCCATATAGCAAGCAAAAGATTATTATAGTTATACAACCTAGGAGAAGTTGTTATTGTCATTACATGGGCTTGATTAAAAAGTGATGAAACTTTATGGCTATCCAATAATGGTCCCTACCAATAGGTCTAGCTCATCATAAGAAAAATAATTGATGGGTCACCATTTCATATACCAATTAGTACTAGACTTGGGCTGGAGGATCTCTTTGACACCTTCCTATATTAAGTGAATATAGGGCATGCTTCAGGATAGCATCAGAGCTAAAAAAAGATACCTAATCTTAATTCTAAGGCTCTAAGATGAATGCAAGGAATGTAATTTAGAAAGGATATATGATTAATAACAATACCTAATTATAAAAAACTTAACCAAAATGCTTTTCAAAGCGATGTCTCTTTGGTCCCTAGTGGAGTCGCCACTATGATGCATGTCAAAACCACCGCTCACTTTTGGGTTCACTTTTAGAGGCCTGTTTTTAGGACTCGAGATCGAAGGAAGCTCATATTTATCATAAACTGGCTATTTCACAATAAAAAAGGTTAAATCCAATATATTGCTAATGGTTAACCTATGAAAGGCATCTACAAGTGGGCTCAAAAAGGCAGGTATCATGAAGTTGCCACCTAATAGAACATCAGAAATTGATTCTCAATCTTGTTTTGATCTCGATCAGAGATTTATGTTTGGGACATCCCTCTTATTAGGCATTTTGGTTAGGTGTCAGTTTATAATTAAGTTTTAAGATTAATCATCTCTTCCCTCTCACATGATGCATTTGCGATAGAAAAAAGTAAACATCCCAATAAAATAAGAAAATAAATAAAAATAAAGTCCTACTTAAATTATTACATAAACAAATCGTCCCACAACATCAAAGTAAAAATTAATATACATACATAAATTAGGTAATCAATTTGGTTTGGGAACATAGGTTCCCTCATGCAAATTTACAAAATATTTTCATTGTAAATTTTGGGCTGAAAATTGGAAGTTGATCAATGTTTTATGTTAAAACCCTAATTTATTGGATAGAAAATATTTTAGTATCTTTTTTATTTAAGCATGATTGAAAAATCCTTTTTTAAGCTAGCTATTACAACCCAAAAAAATGATACATCCGGAATAAATAATAAACAATAAATAGTTATAAAATAAATAAGCAAAATAAATAAATAAACAAATAAAATAATGCAATTGATATCACTGGGGAATAGAGACCAGTAGGCAACATGATTTCCCATGCAAAAAAAGGCATAACTTCTTTGACATAAATGCACCAAATTACTCAGAAAGGTCATAAAAAAAAGCAAATAAATTAGTGTATAAAAATCAGAAAAGAATCACAACATATTTTACACATGCAAAAATAATTTTACATACATGAAGATATATTGTATAGGAGTAAAACAATATAAAAAATATGCATAAATATTATATTAAATGATTATATGATGCAAAAATACAATAAAAGGCCAAAAATACATGAAATGTTGCCTGAAAAACTGCCCAGGGATGGCCAAGAATGCGAGGGACGATCGAAAGGAAAGTGAGGGACTGATAGGGAGAAAGTACTAATAAATACCATCCCTGGAATGAGGGACAATCGTGGCTCAGCCCTTTTTCCCGTCCGTGGCCTCTGGACAGAACCAGAAACACGAAAAAAGCGAGCAAAAATGGCAAAAAACATGCAAAGATGACTTTTGACCCCACACATGTTATATTTAGACTATAAAATATGTCAAGTCATGCTAAAAATAAATAATCATGCATTAACTACATTAAGATCATAAAAATACAAAATTTAAAACATTGAAAATTAGTTCTACAAATTTAACAGTAAAGGAATCTCTAGATAATTATCATGCTTCTAGCAAGTTAAATGATAAAGAAACGAAACACACCTACATCAAACATACATATCATTCAAATGAAACAATTAAAATATATGGACATGCATTAAAGAATTCAATGATCATGTGTAAAAAATCTAGATAGAGAAAATAAAAGAAGGAATCTAGAATATTACCCTCAGGAGATATTCTGACTTTATAGTGATTACAGTCCAGATCTTTCACTTCGATTAATATTTTTTTTTATCTCAAAGATATCTATGAAAATCAGTTTTACGGTGTGTTTTTAGTTAGAATTGTAAAGCATAATTTTTCAGAGAGAGAAAGAAACTCTTCTCGTTGTTTAAATGGTGGCTCTTTCAAGAATGATCCCCCCTTTTCAAAACCCTAATCTTTGGTTTAAATATCTAAGGAGAGTTTTGATTGGAATCAAACTGTAAAAACCCTTCAAATTGGAGATTAAATCCTCCAAATGCCGGACCTATCTTTTGGAGATAGCTCTCATATTTTAAACCTAGAAAATCATGGGAAAATAGTGAAAATCTGGATTTTTGAGTGACGGATGGGCATCCCTCATTACTAAACCTTGAAATTACCAAAAAGTCCCTGGTTAAGACCATCCAAGAGAGAGAAACCCACATACGGGCACCCTTCTGATGACAGACAGTCACTGACAGTCCAAAATCAAGTTTTTATGCATAATTTGCTAAAACACTTGGAAATATTTGAAAATACTTTTAAAATTCAGAAAATCTTTGAAAAGAAGGCAAATGGAGCTTCAAGATCCGAACCTTATTGTCAGCAATATTCTATTTTCTTATTATCGGGTAACCCTAGTCTAGGCTGCTTGAGGTCATAGTATCTACAGTGACATCTACCTAATTTATCAATGAAGTGAAACTAGGTACAATCTTCCAATTTTCAAAATATTTCCTTCACTTGAGTGCTTCTGATTTTGCTAAAATTAAATTGTGATACCTCCATGCTATTGATAAGAAATTAAGAACCCAACTTTGAAAACATTAGAAGATGTTTATCATTTTAGCTTCCAAAATGGTTTATATCGGCTATTTTAATGGCTAGATACATTAAATTGACAAAGTCATGATCACTTCTATTGGATTTTGTAAATTTAATTTTCGTCTCAAATCTTTCATCACCATTGTTTGTTAATTGATCCATCGAGACATAGCCAGCAAATGAATTAATAGTAGATTGATGGATTGCCCTATCAGTTCGGGGAAAGTTCACTTTCAAAGCTTCCCTCTGAGTTAACTAAAATATTGTCACCATCTTCATGGAGACGTTACGGCTATAAGAATCATCTAAAGGCACCAACTTTCCAAATGCATCCTTCGGTGCCCTCAATGGTACATTTTCTACATATTTTAAGAGAAAGGTTAGATGGGAAGGACAATAATACATGGTAAGGTTTCTAATAATAAATTTGAAAATAGATGAATTCTAGAATAGGATAATTGAAAGTTTCTTTCAACAATATATATAGAAATTCATATAAGGAGTGGAATGAAAATCCCAGGATCCTGTGTTAATTCCATAAAGCTAGGTGGGCAATAAATTGGTTGAGAGCTACTCGATTACCAACCACTCATCTCTATAACTTTCAAGCCTACCATTGGGGCACAGCCCAAGCTACTGCTTTCATTTCATTAAGATGCTGAAAATCCATTTAACTACTGCCTTTATATTATATTTGCTCTCATAATTGTGTTTGTACAATACACAATGTGTCTAGGAATAAGGCACTCTTTCCACATAAGTGTTGGAAAGGTATAAAAGGATGGGGGGATTAAAGTAATTATGAATTTGCTTCTACTTACTTTTGATTAATGCTTGTTGTTTTAATTTAAACTTATATAGACATTAAAGATAACAAAGAGATTATTTTGATTCACTTTATCAAATGATATGCTTGAAATCCCTTCCTCACTTAATGTTTCTGTCTTTGTCTTTCTATGCAATTTGATTGCATAAAAAGGAATAAATTGAGTAGAAGTTAAGGAATAGGAAATTATAGATTAAAGGTGTGCAAATGGTTGGTTCAGTTCGATTTTGAACCGAAATAAAAAAATCGAGAATCGAACTTGGCAAAATAAAAGAATCAAACCGAAACCAAAGTTCTTAGAACTAAAAATCGAATAGATCGAAATAATTTTGATAAGTTTGATTCAGTTCATTTGATTCTGAATCAAATATGGGTATTTTCTAATTGGACTTTTAACCTGAATAGACCTATATATCTAACAAAATAAAATCATTTAATATACATAAATTTTTCCCATAATAAATAAATATATATAAAAAATACATACAATATAACTTAAAAATTAGACTAAAAACATACATGAAAAATAAATACAACATAAACTATAATTAAAAATATATTCAATGTCCTCTAATTAAAAAAAATACATTTAAATTAATACAACTTTAATTAAATTGCATTATTTGTGAAGTTTATTGTCATAGTCCCAAACCGAGCCAAGTTGCTTTGCTAGCTTTAAGCCCTATTTAACTCTTCTCCTTCTTTCTTGTTCTTCCCTCCTCCTCGTATCAATAAGATCACAATTCCATTATTAAATTCTCTCATGATAAGGAAAACTCATATTCAAGGAGGAGTTCTACTTGAACCATATTTTGTTTAACAATTCTCTTCATCTTATTAATTCTCTCAAAATATAATTGAACTCAACTCCAACATTCTCATGTCTTTACTAACTCAAAATTCAAATAAAAGCTTGGTTAAAAGAAATAGTAGAGGAGGAATCAAAAGAAACTGTAAATGAGAAGTCACTAATAGAAAATTACCTTGACTTGGTTTAGTCTTCAATCTCTTAATCCCCTAATCAAATAATTAAATTTTGCTTGATGTTAATAACATTAATTAGTGATATTAGGACAGTAAATAAAAAAGCAGATAAAAAAATATAAGTTTCAAAATAAATAGAGAGTACTTAATGGTAATTGTAACTTTAAATAGAATCAAATTCATAATTATAACCTCAAAATATATTGTGAATGAACGATGGATCATAGAAAGAAAAATAACATCAGCAATGACCACCAAAAATTAAAGTTGATGAATGGAAACATAAGCATATGCTACATCGATCAACTAAAAAAACTAACCCAGGATGGAGATGAAACCTAGTAAAATTTTGACACATGTAATGGCCTAACAGTCTCGGTAGCTGTGAATAGTATTTTTTGAGTACGAACAGTACATCGAGGGTATAAAATGTGCTCAAAAATGAAAAAATATTTTATTTAATTATCAGAAACTACTAATCATAGTGAGTTCGGGAATGAAATTTGGAGTCAAATTGAGATCAAATAGACCTTAAAAAGTAAAAAATACGAAAAAATCATAGTTCGGTTTAAATAGTAACTGGATTGACTTTAGGTTTGACTGATCTCTTAAAAATAATAGATGAGCTATAAAAATAATTAAAATTTTTAGTTGAGTCTGAAATGAGGTGCAGAATCATTTGGTAGAAAAAATTTATTTTACAGTAATATCGAAAATTTGCTAATCAGACCAATTTTGGCAAACCGGATTGAAAATGGACTCCGATTGAGCTTAAAAATTTCATGTAGCCTAATTTAAATATTCTAAGTATGATGGATTTATTTTTTTTTAGCAATTGAGCTTTTAAAGTTGTAGAAAAAAATTAGAATGGCTTAATACACTAATTAGGGAAAATTAGGCTTAATTGGGTCGGGCTTGCAATTGGAGGCTTATATAAGGTTGAAAATTAAAAATTTGTGAAAAATTCACCAGCTTATACTCTTTCTTCCTTCATCAAATTTTTTTAAATTTTTTTCCATTAATCCTACTAAATCAAATCTTTTAAATGAAATTTCAACCTCTTTCTCTCATCTTAGTAACTTCTAACCTTCAATTAGAGTAGACAAGAGTTAGAATTCAATACTTGAAGTTGGAAGTGCAAAAAATTAGGTAAGTAAAAATGGAGTTTTTAATTAATTTAAGGGATTAATTAATTCAATTAAGGCATGTAGTTGTTATATATGATATTATATTAATGTAAAGAAGCAAGTTAACAAAGGTTTAATGGTTATGTAAATCCGGCCATGTATAGAGAACAAGGAAGGAAAAGGTGTTTCAAGGGATAAAGGAAAGGAAAGGAAGCTTGAGGAGACTAGATCAAGGTTTTAAGGTTAGTAAATGCAATATCCATTTTTTTTCATTAAATTGATGTGCATTTAGTTTAGGTATATGAGATCTTAATGTAAAATATGCATTTATAGGGAAATTAAACCTTATATATATGTTAAAGGGCTTAAAATGGTGATTAAATAATTAAATTAGAAAACAAAAAAGATGGTGGACTTTAGGGTGAGGCCGAATGTGTACCTTAGGTATACTAAGGTATACTTTGGTTATAAGGATGAATTAAGTATGTATATATATATATATATATTGGCATGAAATAACATTAAATTAGTGGTTAAGAGATGAATAAATAAATATGTAGGTGGATCCCTAAGCTTGGCTGAAACTATTGTGAAGGAAAAAAAATAATCTATGGTGCTTTAAGGAAATTAAAGTTATAGGAAGCATAAATAATCATAATAGAGTGTACGCTAATTTATTTGGAATTTTTATGTTGGTATGTACTATTTTTCATATGAGTATGATATTATGTATTGTGTGGAAATTATAAGATTTAATGTGTTAGTGAAGAGTTAAGATATGAAATGAATTATTATAATATAATAAGTAAGGTTAATCCATCAAAAGAACATAATTATCATAAATTAGTTGCATGATCAAATGGTTGACATAAAGGAATATTAGAAACAATAATTATTAAATATTTCCCTTAGTTGTCTAGTAATGAAATCTAGTACAGGATATAGTTGGCTAGCTATAGGGATATATTTATCTCGATGCGAGTCATGGCTACTCGAGTTGGTAGGCTAATAATGGTCTGTCCTATGTCACATGTTCACAAGTTATTATATATGCCATGTTCATGTTTAGTGATCCTTTTGGGTCACCCACATGTTTGGGCCATCAGGGTCAAAGTCTTGTGTATTCGGTTTAGAAATTTCTATTGGGTTGATAATAAGGACAAGATTAAGAAAAATGGAATAAAATGATGAAAATGGTTAATTATAGGTATGGTATAATTATATAAGTAAATATTAAATAACAAACAATAATGATAATATTAATAGTAGAAGTTAAGGTTTTAATTATGTGCTCACATGCATAATTTCTTGTTTGAATGGAAAATTATTGTATATGCATTTACCACCGAGCGTATAAATACTCAGCACATAGTTTTATTTGATTGCATGTAGGTTTCCATTAAATAGTCACGGAGCAAGCATACTGAAGAAACCTTAAAGCTGACGGTTTTACATTATTAGCTGTTAAAATATTTTATATGTATCATTTTGGCATGTTTATGTTATAAACAAATATGTAGGTGTATGGATATGTGTCGATAAAGATGAAATATGCATGTTTATATTATGAGATTGCTTGAGATCATGGGGATGAAATATGAATAGCTATATGATGGATATAAACTACTGTGCCCCTAAGGGGCTATGGAAGTTTGTTTGCTTGCAAGAGGGTAGATAGAATTTGTAGTCATTATAATGTCGAAACTTTTACTGGATAAATAGTGAATTGGTCAATTATAAGTCAAGTGATAGGAAATTAATTTTCATGAAGGTGAATTAGCAAAGGCATTTAGAAAAATAATTATGTGATTTTAACCGAAAAATCATGCTTATTGATAATGTACCCTTAACGCTTTCTCTGACTAGTATAATTGACCACGTATGTATAGTAAGATAGATTAAGGATGTTACATTTTATGGTATCAGAGCATGATTTAGGCGGTCCTAAGATCGGAATGGGATTGAATAATTAGATTAAATGCATATACATGCCTTATGATAAATACTAATATTGTGAAATTAAAGTATGCTTGCTCCTTTTTATTTTATAGTGAATTATGGCTTTTGAACAAAGTCGATGAGAGGGAATGTTGAGAGTGGAGCCTCAGTTAGCACGAATCGAAATGATGTACCATCATCATAGGTTTTTCCACCTGTGTTCCACCTCCACTGCCCCAACTTGATTTCCTAAATTTGATGACAGATTATATTCAACAAATGATACAAATAGAGCAAGCACAATGGGCTCAAGTACAAGTACAAGTGCAACCACAACCGTTTGCCTCACCTAAAAAGAAGCCAATTTTGGAGCGGTTAAATAGATTAGCGGCTAAAGATTTTCTTGGTCAGGACCCATTAATGCCAGTGCAAGCAGAAGAATGGCTATTTAAGATTAAAAGATTATTTGAAGTGGCACACAGTTCTCCCCATGAGATGCTTGAAGGAGCTGTAGCATTATTGTAGGGCCCAGCCTTTATACGGTGGGATTTAGTGAGGAAGCATACACCGGTTGACTTGGAACTTTTTCCAAAAACAGTTTGAAAATAAGTATGTCGAGAGAGAGCATAAGTTATTCATGCAAGATGCCTTTTGTAGATTGAGACAAGGTAACAAAAGTGTAGCAGAGTATGATCTGAAGTTTGAGCATCTGAGCTCATACATGGAGGAATATCAGTTGACAGAAGAAAGGCTATGTCAAAGATTTAAGCAAGGTCTTTACAACAAACTCAGGCAGGCCATTGGTATATAGACTTTCACAGACCTGAGATCACTAGCTGAAGCTACTGCAAAAATGAAGGCCATTCAACAGGATGAAATGAATAGACAATCACGATTTCAACAAAAAAGAAAATTAGGTCAGTTTAGCGGTGTCACAGGATCTAGCCAGAAATTTAAGGGACCAGTTCCCACATAGAGTCATTCCTCAGCAACTCCAAATCAGAGTCAAAGAAATCTAAGGCATAGTAATGCACCTGCTACCTCCATAGACAGTACACCTGAGGTCCGAGAGGAGGCATGACAGGTGTCTAGCAAGTGTACTAGATTGGCTAGTAATATAAGAAAATATAGATTAAGACACTGAATATTGTACCCAAGGGAATATGGATTGCAAAGCCAAATATCTATAAGTGAGTGAAATTAATTTGAGATTATTCCCTAAGTTTTTGAGTTTAAATATAAGAACTAAACTAAACATAAGCTAACAATAAAGAAAAATAAAAACTAAAATTAAACTAACATTAATAAAACATAATGGCTAAAACACTTTTATTGAAGAACTATCCATCTTAATTTCTCATGTATATGACTTAATTAAAGATTAATGCATTGTTATTAGGTTTAAACAAAACATCAGAAATACTTAATTAGACAATTAAAACACCAATTGAAGAATTTAACTAATAAGGCCATTAAATTAACATAAAACCAACATAAAAACATATTAAAAACACATTAAAATCATAGTTAATTATACACTTATCAAATACCCCACACTTAGTCTTTGCTTGCCTCCAAGAAAATCTGAACAAACCAACTTCTCAAAATAATCAAACTCAAAATTAGATTTAAACAATTCAAAACTAAGTTCAATATTTAATAAGAGCACTTAATAAAATAATGGCTAGAATAAACTTAATCAAGGAAATAAGAATCAGTTTCCGTGTGTGTGTAAGATCAAAATAATTTAAGCACTTTTCAAAAACAAAACACCAATGCACCTTATAATCAAGCTTTAGAATTGATGTACACTAAGTATACATGTGGTTTTGCACTTGAAATTCTAGAATCACCACAGGCCTCTCCTTTAGCATCGGAATCCGAAGGTCATCTTCGCTAAACAACTTAAAGCAAAATATAGAATCACTTAGGTCTTAAAAAGGTTGCAATGGGGTCAAAGGATTAGCTATCAAAGAATGGTCAAAAGATAATCAAAGAGAATTAGCCACTCTATACTTGAATAAATCATATTTTTAAGTTTTCAAATTATTAAGAACAATTCCTTTGTCAAACTTTGCCTATTCAATCCCCTTTTTAAGCAATGAGCAAACCCAAAATAGAAGCAATAAGACTGAAGTTCCTCTCATTTTTCTTTTTTTCTGAGAAGTCCTAATTTCTTTCCCTTATAACTACCTCACACTTAAAATATTGCCATATACGTTAGCTTCATTTCCTTTTCTCATTTCTTTTTTATCTTTCTTTTCTTATCTTTTTCTTTCTTTTTCATCTTTTTTACTAGCTTTTTTTGTTGGCAATTTACAGAAACAGGGGTAAAACAAGGATATTATACAAAAACTTGGCTTCATCACACAATTCTTGTCCTTAATGATGCAATCATTCTCATTACACTTAATTTAAATGCCCAATAAATGTATATCTATCCAAATCTAGAGTGGCCAATTCTAGAGAGTAGATAAAGGCTTTTAGGTTATATGATTAATAGATGAGTGCAACAAGAAAAATAAATATGGTACGCTTTAAGCATATCTCATTAAGCTCAATTTGGTTAACAAAGGTCAATGATATCAAAAGGTAGAAAAATAATATTTTTAATTAGCTCAACAAGAAAAATTTGCCTAGATCACTTTTTAAGTTGCTTGAGTTGCTTTTATACTTTGAAGGGTGATGAGGATGGTTCTAGTGTCCTAAAATTCCTTGCTCAAATATTTCAATGCACTAGTTTTTCTAAAGTTTAAAAACTGGTCTTTTGTGCTTTAAATGTGTGGAAACTAATAATTATAAATCAAGTTAAGTATTAAACTAACATGAAATTTCATTGAACAACCTACTTGTCTTACTGCTAAACTATAATGTTGACTATTGCATAATCTAAATTTAAGTTCAATTTATTCAAATTCTTAAAAAACTGGGGCAACTAAGCTAAATGTAAGCTAAGTGACAAAGTGAACTAACTATAATAGTAGCATGCAAACTACAAACCAACTAAACAACTAAAAGAAAAATAAAACTACTAACATAAAATAACTAAAACAATTCATGAGCAAGATGAAGAACTTTCCTGAATTTCTGAGTTCAAAATCAAATTTAGCTGTGCTCTATCACCCTCTTTAAAATTTTTCTATCCTCAGCAAAGTTGAGCTTTGATTTATATGGTAGTTGGGGTGGTAATGAAATGTGTGCTCTCGATCAAAATCGCTCCTCAAAAGTGCTTGCTGGATAGACATATTCATGGGCACTAATTATTATGTTTAGGATTAATTTGGACTATTATCCATTAAATTCATGCAAAAATTCATTAAATGCCATTAGATAATATTTTGGCCACCATAATAAAACTACCCTAAAAATTTACCTCATTCTGAGCATTCAATTTACATTTTTCATGGTTCAATTTCAATTTCTTCATAATAATTGCAATAATTAAATAATTTAACAAATTTTTCCTTAATTACATAAAGGAAAATAATTCAAATAAATAGGAAATATCAAAATTTCTTAGCCACTTACAATTTTTTCTTGCTCAATGGTGCCTAAACTTCCTTTCAGGTTCTCATATCGCTTCCTCAATATTATGGAGATGCCACAGGACCTTCACCAAAGGAATCTGCTTGTTTCGAAGCTGTCGAATTTCTCTAGCCAAGATTTTCACCTACTTTTCTCCATAACTCATGTCAATCTGCACCTGAATCTCATATGGTGCTATCACATGGCTTGGATCAGACCTGTATCAATGGAGCATAAACACACAAAAGACATCATATATCTTCTCTAAAGCAAATGGCAGCTTCAATCTGTAGGCATGGGACCCACTCGCTGAAGTACCTCATATGGACCGATAAATCTAGGGCTTAACTTGCCTTTCTTGACAAATCTCATAATTTTCTTCCATGAAAATACCTTCAGAAAAACCTTATCCCCAACCTGAAAATCAATGTCTCTTATTTTTAGATCCGTATATGATTTCTAACGATTTATAGCTTCTTTCAATCTGCTTTTAATGATCTGAACCTTTTCTTCAGAGTCGCGAATCAAATCTGAACCTAATAACTTCCTCTCACTCAGTTCAGTCTAGTACAAGGGGGTTCTGCACTTCCTACCATATAATGCTTCAAAAGGAAACATTTTCAAGCTGGACTAGTAGCTATTGTTATAGGTAAACTCGGGCAAAGGCAAATGTTTTTCCCAATTGGTGCCAAATTTAAGAACACAGCATCTAAGCATGTCTTCTAGTATCTGAATTACCTGCTCTGACTGGCCATCAGTCTGAGGGTGGAATGCCATGCTAAGTTGAAGTCTAGTACCCAGAGTATCTTGAAAACTCTTCTAAAAATGGGAGGTAAATCTGGGATCCCCATCAGATACAATAGATGTAGGCACTCCATGCAACCTAACCACCTCACTGATATAGATATATGCCAGCCTGGTCAAGGAGTAATCCATCCGTAATAGCAAGAAATGAACTAATTTGGTAAGACGATCAACTATTACCCAGATGGCATCGTGCTTCCTCTGAGTCATAGGTAAGCCAGTTACAAAATCTATGGTTACCTCGCCCTATTTCCACTCTGGTATAACAAAAGGATGAAGTAGTCCCGAGGAACCTGATGCTCTACTTTTACCTACTGACATGTCAGATATTTACTTACAAATTCAGTCATATCACGTTTTATGCCTGGCCACCAATAGTAGGCTTTCAAGTCCTGGTACATCTTGTTACTTTCAGGACGCATGGCATAACTACTATGGTGTACTTCTATCAGAATATTCTTTTTTAGTTCTTCCTGAGCGGGAACACAAAGTCTTCCTTTGTAATAGAGACTTCCATCACTAGACAAAGAGTGGTCACTTTCACTGCTATGCTGAAGCTTGTTTACAATAGCTATTTGTCAATCATCTTTTTTCTGAGCCGTTTTCACTTGGTGTATAAAGTCTGGTTTAACTCGCAGTTTGGTTACTATAGCTCCATCTGATGCCATACTCAAACTAATATTCATTACCCGAAGAGCTGCAAAGATCACTATTAATCATTTACACTTATCAATATCTTATACAGATTCACTCAAAAGCATTAACATTACCTAACATGGATTTTCTGCTAAGTGCATCAGCTACTACATTAACCTTTCCTGGATGGTAGTTGATATAACAATCATAATATTTAATCAACTCCAACCAGCATCTTTGTCTGAGGTTAAGTTCTTTTTAGGTAAGCAAATACTTCAAACTTTTGTGATATGAATAGATGTAGCATTTCTCACCATAAAGATAGTGCCTCCAAATATTTAATGCAAAAATAATAGTCGCTAATTCTAAATCATGAGTAGGATAATTTTTCTCATGAGTTTTGAGTTGACTGGAGGCATAAGCAATCACTTTGCCTTTCTACATCATAATGCAGCCTAAACCATTCCTGGAGGTATCATTGTAGATCACAAAGTCCTTGCCTGACTCAGGTTGAGTAAGGATAGGAGCTTCTGTCAATATGATTTTAAGCTTCTCAATGCATTCTTGGCACTTGTTAGTCCATACAAATTTAGCATTCTTCTGTAGCAATCGTGTCATGGGAACTGTAATGGCAGAGAATCCCTTAATGAATCTTCTATTATACCCAGCTAATCCCAAAAAACTCCTTACTTTCATCACATTCTTGGGCAGTTTTCATTGAAAAATTGCATCAATCTTTGAAGGGTCCACTTTAATACCTTATGCAGAGATGACATGTCCTAAAAAAGATACCTTATTCAACCAAAAATCACATTTGTTAAATTTGGCATACAGTTGCTTTTCCCTCAGAGTCTGTAGAATAATCCTCAAGTGTCTGTCATAATCTTTCGGTGTCTTGGAATACACCAGAATGTCATGGATAAAAACCACCATAAACTAATCTAAATAGGGATAGAAGTATTCATCGGATCCATAAAGGCTGCTAGTGTATTTGTAAGCCCAAATGGCATGACCAAAATCTCATAGTGGCCATACCTGGTATAGAATGCAGTCTTGGGCACATTTGTTTCCTTTATCCCCATCTGATAATAACCCGACTTCATATCAATTTTGGAGAAGACATTCGCTCCTTTAAGCTGGTCAAACAAGTCTTTAATGCAAGAGAGAGGATATCTGTTCTTTATAGTCACTTTATTCAACTGCTTATAATCGATGCACAATCGAAGAGTCCCATCCTTTTTCTTTACAAATAGAACAGGTGCTCCCCAAGGAGAAGTATTGGGTCTGATAAACTCATTTTCCAGCAACTTCTGAAGCTGAATATTTAACTCTTTTAACTCTACAGGTGCCATTCTATATGGAGCAAAAGAAATAGGGTAGTACCAGGGGTAAAATCAATGGAGAATTCCACCTCTCTGTCAGGTGGTAAGCTTGAAAGCTTATCTGGAAATACATCGTGGAATTCCCTAATAGTAGGCACATCTAACACCTGTAAACAATCTTTCTTTGCTTCCACTGCATAACATATATAAGCTTCACACCCTTTTATGATTAATCTTTTAGCTGTAGTAGATGATATCACATCTGATAGGAAATCATATATTACACCCACAACTGTGATCTCCTCACCATTCTGAAGCTGTAAGGTGACTTTCTTCTTTATTCAATCAAGAGTCTCCTGGTGGACAGATAGCCAATCCATCCCCAAAATCATATCGAACTCATGAACGGGCAACTCAATCAAAATTTCCAGGAATATATGACCCAGGACGCCAATAGGACACTATCTATAAATCTTGTTTACTACCACACTATGCCCTAGAGGATTGCTCATCAAGATATTCTGGTCCAAACATGCCTCTTTTATCCCTTTACCCTATGCTAGATCTGTGCTAATATAGGAGTGTGTGGAACCAGGATTAATCAGTGCGTGTACAGAATCATATATTAGGAGGAATTTACCCATTATCACATCATGAACATCCTCCTCTTCTCGAGTCCTAATAGCATATGTCTATCCCACTGCTCGTTCTGCCCCTGGGATGACTGACTAGTTGGTCTGAAAGCTGAAGTATTAGGGGCGGCTTCCCTACCACGTCCTCATGGTGTAGATGACCCTGTATCAGATGCTGGTGAGATGGCTAAAGTAGTCTATAACATAGGACAGTCTCTGATCTGATGATCTCGGGACCCACACTTGAAGCAAGCTTCTATGAAAAATCTACACTCCCCAAGGTGTGTCTTGCTACAATGATCACACTACACCATTGACCAACGATCTCTGCCTCGGGGTGCACTGAAAGCTATAGTAGTAGTAAACTTGCCACGGGAGGTACTATCCTATCCCTGGCCTGCTGGTGGGTGGCCCTGAGTTGCCTGCTGACCCTTCTGCTTCTTGCCCTGCCCTATCTTTCCACCACTCTATCCCTGCTTCCTCTTTTATTGAAATTGAGACTATCTTTCTGCTTGTTCGGCTTGAGTGGCTTCCAATTTGATAGCCGTGTCAATCATAAATCGCAAATCAGGGTATTTCTGAGCCCCAATGATCTACCTCAACTCAGTGTGCAACCCTCTCTCAAACTGCTGACATAATCTCTCCTCTGTGGCATGGCTTTCATCAAGATAGGCTCTTAGGTGCTCAAACTCTTTTTCATACTCTGCCACTGTATGGTTTCCCTATCTCAATCTCCAAAAAGCATCATGCATAGAGGCTTTATACTCAGACCTAATATATTTCTTCTCAAATTGATCAATGAAGAACTCCCAGTTCAGATGGTCTACTGGAGTATGCTTCCTGATTGAATCCCACCATATAAATGCTGGTCCCTGAAGTAATGCAACTATACCCTTAAATTTCTCCTTTAGGGAGCTGTGGGTGATCTCATATAGTCTCGTAACCTTGTATAACCATTCCTCTGCAACTGCAGGTGTCAAGGGATCACGCCCTAAGAAATCTTCAGCCCCAAGTCTTTTTAACTGTTCCAAGATAGGTTTTCGTCTAGGCGGAGTAGGTGGCTGAATCTGTACTACTGAAGGCTATGCCTAGGCCTGGGTAGTCTACAATCTATGTTGAATATAATCTGACATCAAATTGAGGAAGTCTAGTTAGGGAGGAGGTGGAGGAGGAGGCGCTACTGGTGGAGGTTTTTGTTGTTGTGAGACCCCCTATTGCCTAACATTGCTGGAGGCCTCACTCCTATCATCTCCCACCTCATGAATTTGTTCTCCATACATATTTTCACTATAAAATAGAAGGGAGCAAGAACACATTAATTCCAAAAGACCTTCTCAAAATAACAATTGGCATGTATATATGTAATTAAATCAAGTATTAATACCCACTCTGATATTAGAACCATCTAAACTAGGCTCTGATACCAACTATAACGTCCCCAGATGGTTGCTTGCAGATATTATCCACTTTGGGCCGAGGTCCTTACGATTTTAAAATGTGTCTACAAGGGAGAGGTGTCCACAGCCTTATAAGGACTATTTCGTTCTCCTCTTCAATCGATCTGGGATATTACAATCCACCCCACCTAAATAGACCCCCAGCTTCCACGTTGACTCGAAGGCTCAGGATTACCCTAACATATGGCTTGACCCCTGGATCTGATTAGGCTATTTATATCACTCTAATGGGCCAAAATAATGGGCTTAGCCCAATTTAAGTTAAAGGCCCATTTTAGGCCACTTAAGGCCCAATCCGATTTCTCTTACTTTTTATCTTTAAATCACTCCAAAAATAATTTTATCACTCTTATCACATCAAAAATAGGTATCACGCAAATCTTTTGCTCAATCGGAGTCCGTTATCGATCCAATTCAAACTTATTGATTCGATTCGACAACTGCCGATATCACCGAAAAATTCAATTCTCATTACCAAAATATTCTACATAAAATTTAAGAAAGGTATGCAAAATCTACCAATTTTCAAAGTTTGTTTACTATTTTTAAAAATTTATGTAAAACCAAGTTACATTTTCTATCAGGGAAATTGACTCGCTATCTTTTTCGTATTTTTGACATTTAGAGGTCAATTTGACCTCAATTTCACTTCAAATTTCAACCCCAGACTCACAATGACCAATACTTTTTGATCGTCTAATAAAATATTTTTGACTTTCGGGTGCACTTTTCGATACAAAAAGTACTATTCACCATCAGAAAGTATTGTTCATGGATGATCCGGTGTTAAGGCCATTACATTACTTCTCTAGACACCCAAAACCGATTTTTCAATTTTTTTTAAGAAACCTAATACTCTGTAGAGTAAAATCTTACTTTAACAAGTATGAATCCACTCGATGGAGTAAGATTTTACTCCACAGAGTAAGCACCCTCTGCACCTTAAAACACAAACTAACAGCTTCATCGATTGTTCTTCTACAAAATTGCTCAAGCTTTTCAATATTTCACCAAATTAGCAATAAAACTTCATGCTCTCTCTATCATTAAAATCATCAACACTTATCTTGAATTAAACTTCAAATTATACCAAAAACAAAACCATGATTGTGCCTTTATTCAATGCCATTACTAAAAGCATGTTTATGAATGATTTATACTGTTCCTGCACTTTTGCTGCTACTAAAACGCCAGATGAACTCTATTAAAACCATGAGATATACACTTCAAACACTAACTCTACCGAATATTGATGAGGCTCGGGATTAATTTTAAGCAAAAACAACACTGCTTACAATTCCTATATTGGAAAAGTTGAATAGTTAACTCAAAAATTCACCTAATTAACACTAAATAACCAATAATTTCTTATTCTTAAACTCCTAAATTGACATATACAAATACAATAAACTCAAGAAAACATAAAACACATGCATTGAATTATAAAATTCTATTAAATTAAACTAAAGCTATGATAGCAAACGATTAAAAACAAAACAACTAAACACAAATAAAAAAATTATGAAAATTTAAAGAGAAGGGTTAGAAAAGTTCTGGTTTTTCGAGTCCCAGCTCGACTCATGTTACTCTCTGGAGGCCAAGCTTGTGATCCGAATAAGGGTCTCTCAAGATTTTGCTCTTCATTTTCTCCCATCAGTAGATGAAACTTATCATAGTTCACCAAATTTGAAAATTTCATGTCTTCAATAAAGTACGATTCCTCATTTGGCTTATTAAGAACGAATTCTACAGGCTCTTCTAACCTAAATAAATCCTTCAAGAGGACTGAATCTAGTATCTCCACTTGAGAATTGAACACTTCTTGCTCCTTTGGTGATAAATTCTTCATAAGAGATCCTACATCATAAACACATGACTTATCCTAAAAAATGAGTTGTTCCTTTTGTTCCTTATCCACAGTTAATGAATGATTTATTTCCTCCTCTTTACCACCATCATCTTGAAGTTGCATTGAAGCACTCAAGAGTTCCAGTTTAGATTCCAACTTTTCAATGCCCTTTTCTTGATCCCTTAGTAAATTCTTTTGACTCTTAATTGTCTCTTCTTGAGTCCTTAACTTTTCTTCTTGGATTCTAAACCTTTCCTCTTGAATTCTTAACTTTTACTCTTGCATTCTTAACTTTTTCTCTTGCATTCTTAACTTTTCCTCTTGAACTCTAAAGTTTTCCTTATGACGTCTAAATGTAACCTCCCATTCTTCTCTTTCAGCCCAAAATTTAGTATCCTTACTCATAAGCAAGTCAAGAAGAACTTGATTTTTGAAGTTCCTAGCCTCTTTTGAATATTTCAATTCTTGATTCTCTCTTCTCAAGTCTTCCATTTGTGCTCTCAAAACCCATAAAGAATCATATTCTTCAATAAAGGATAGTGATGAATAAGGGTTTGTTGACTGTGCACGCAAGAGCTTTAACTCCTCCCTTTCTCTCATTAAATGATTCATTTGTTGTTTCAAAAGGAACAATTCATAGTTGTGGAAATCATCTTGAATCATCTTGAAAAATGTCTTAAATTTTCCTACAAAGAACAATCATCAAATCAAAAACAAAAGAAAATAAAATCTCAGACTAACTTAATCAAATATATTAAACAAACAATACCGTTGTTCCCCGGCAATCACGCCAAAAACTTGACCGGTACCTAGTAAGTGTATTAGATCAGCTAGTAATATAGGAAAATATAGATTAAGAACCTGAATATCGTACCCAAGAAAATATGGATTGCTAAGCCAAATATCTATAAGTGAGTGAAATTAATTCGAGATTATTTTCCAAGTTTTTGATTTTAAATATAAGAACTAAACTAAACATAAGCTAACAATAAAGCAAAATAAAAACTTAAATTAAACCAACATTAATAAAATATAATGGCTAAAACGCTTTTACTGAAGAACTATCCACCTCAATTTCTTATGTATATGACTTAATTAAAGATTAATTCAGCTGATTATAGAAAACCGGTGATAAAGTCAGATAACTTCTCAGAATATCTTTCTAAGTATTAAATCCCCTTGTTCAAAATAATTTAATACTCAGCATATAAATCCAATTTATTAACTCCTAAATATCTGTCAGATCCTTTCTCAAAAAATCTTACTTCAATTCATTCTTAATTCATCTCTTCATAACTTTAATTCACCTAACACTAAACATAATTACCACATTTTTCAGAAAATAACTGTGAATTAGATTAAATAAACTAAACCATGAACATGTATATCTTAAGTTACTATAAATTCAATTATTAACCCTTTCTCAACAAATCAATAATCAAAATAAAAGCAACTAAAGATAAGGATTTTGCTCAGAAATTAAGAAATAATCAACTGACATTCAATTAAAGAACAAACTAAGTCATTACATAAATAAATATGAGGGTTCAAGTTCCCTCAGTAAAAAAATGAACTACTAACGCATTGTTATTAGATTTAAACAAAAATAAAGTAAAGGAACGATACACATAAACCCTTTGATCGAGCTTGAAGTTTCTACCAAATGCTCCACTCTTAGCCTCTGAATTTAACTGTAAAACTACTTTTACTATGAAAAAAACGTAAAACAAACTCTAAATTATGAAAATTACATAAAAACTAAGCTCTCAAACTAGGTAAAGACGCTCCTTAAACTAGGTAAAAATTGAGCTCTCTCTTTTCTTGGTGTCTTGGTCCTTTTATAGCTTGGAAAGGAAAATCACGATCAACCATTACTTCCTATCTCAGCAGAGTTCCAATTGAATTGAAAAACTTCCTGTTTTTAGGCTTTGGAAAATCCTTACATGAATGGAATAACATATAACCGGTGGAGTATGCTTGCTTCACTTTGGCTTTACTCCGCAGAGTAACATCTTACTCTACCTATTGTGTTGACACTCCACAGAGTGGATTTATACTCCACGGAGTGTAGAGCCTCTGGACATCACGTTCACAACTTCACTTCTTTAATTCTTCCCATAAGCCATAATTTCAATCAAGTCCTTCAACTTAATTCTTTTTCCTTTCAATTAAGTCCTAAAAATATCAGAAATACTTAATTAGACAATTAAAACACCAATTGAAGAATTTAAATAATAAGGCCATTAAATTAACATGAAAACATATTAAAAACATAGTTAAATTTACACTTATCAAGGCACTTATCCAGTATGTGATCATTGCGAGAAGAGACATCTGGGTGAATGAAGATTGTTGACATGAGCTTATTTTCGATGTGGATCACAAGAACATCAGATGAAATATTGTCCAGTGGTTCAGGCCTCCACTACCACTTCACCAGCACTTGCAGCACCTCGAAGGCATGGTAGATGAGCAGCCCCTAACCTAGCTTCCTCCAGACCTTCAGTTCAGTTTTCATAGACAGGCCAAGAACGTGCCATGGGTCAAGCCTATGCTATGAGAGCTAGGGAAAAAGAAGATTCCCTCGACGTTATAGTAGGTAAATTCACTTTTCTCACCGATTTAGTTTATGCATGATTGATCGGGGCTCTGTACACTCCTACATAAATACTGAAATTGCATGGGGGAAGGTTTTGAATGACTCACAATTAGAACAAGATATCCTAGTTAGAAATCCCTTGGGACACAGTGTGGTGGTAAATAGAGTGTATAGAGATTGTCTAATTAGTATGCTGGGTTATATCTTTTTAGCTGATTTAATTGAACTTCCATTTCGTGAGTTTGACATAATTCTGAGGATGGATTGGTTCTCTGCCCTTCAAGTGATGGTTTATTGTAAACGTAAGTGGGTCACTCTTAAAACACCAGATGGGTATGAAATCACACTGGTGGGTCAGAGAATAACTTTTCTTTGATGTTATCACTGCTACAGCCGCAAAAAGGCTACTGAGAAAAGTTTGCATGGCTTACCTAGCATATGTTATAGAAGTTAAAATGAAAGAACTCACGGTAGATGATGTTCCAACTATAGGTGAATTTTTTGATGTGTTTTTCAATGACTTGCCCAGTTTACCACCTGATCGAGAAGTGAGTTTACCATTTATGTGACTCCTAGTACTACAACTATATCCATTGCCCCTAATAGAATGGCATCTACAGAACTAAAGAAGTTGAAGATTCAATTATAGAAGTTGCTTGGTAAGGGTTTTATTCAACCCAATACTTTTCCATTGGGAGCACTAGTTCTTTTTGTAAAGAAGAAAGATGGGTCGCTTCAGTTATGTATTGATTATCGGTAGTTAAACCAAGTGACTATCAAGAACAAATATTATCTTCCTAGAATTGAAGATTTATTTGATCAGTTAAAGGGGCCAGAAGTGTTCTAAAAAATTGATTTAAGGTTGGGCTACTATCAGATGCAGGTAAAAGATGTGGATGTGCCTAAAATAGCCTTTCGTACTAGATACGGACACTATGAATTTTTAATGATGCCATTTGATTTTAAAAATGCTTCAGCCACTTTTATGGACCTAATGAACATGGTCTTCCACCCTTATTTGGATCAATTTGTGGTGATTTTTATCGATGATATTCTTATGTATTTGAAGACACTAGAAGAACATGACAAACATTTATAAATTATACCGCAAACATTAAGGGAAAAATATTTGTATGCTAAATTTAGTAAATGTGACTTTTGGCTAGATGAGGTATCTTTCTAGGGCATGTCATATCTACAGAAGGAATTAAAGTTGATCCAAAGAAGATTGATGCAATTTTACAATGAAGACTACCGAAGAACATTGCAGAGGTGAGGAGTTTCCTTAGGTTAGCAGGATATTAGCGAAGATTTGTGAAAGGGTTTTTCACCTTTATAGCACCATTGACCCAATTACTACAAAAACAGGTGAAATTTGAATGGTCAAGTAAATGTCAAAAGAGTTTCAAAAAGCTTAAGTGTATGTTGACAGAATCTCCGATTCTGACTCAATTTGAACCAGGCAGAGACTTTGTGATTTACAGTGAAGCCTCCAGAATTAGGTTAGTTTGTGTTTTGATGCAATAAGGGAAAGTAATTGCATATGTTTTTCGACAACTTAAGAATCATGAAAAGAACTATCCCACTCATGACCTAGAACTAGCAGCCATAATCTTTGCTTTAAAGATCTAAAGACACTACTTGTATGGAGAGAAATGTTACATATATATGGATTACAAGAGCTTAAAGTACTTGTTAACTCCGAAGGAACTTAACTTGAAATAGAGGCGATGGCTAAAACTTATTAAAGACTACAACTGTTTCATTAACTATCATCTAGGTAAAGCTAATACAGTAGCTGATGCTTTTAGCATGAAGTTTATGACATCTATTCGGGCAATGAATGTTAAATTAAGTATGGCATGAGATGGAGCTGTTATATCTGAAATGCAAATTAAACCTGACTTTCTATAATAGATAAAGGCGGTGTAGTAGCAAGATGATTATGTTGCCTTTATTGTGATACAATTGCAAGACAAATCATCCAATGAATTTTTCTTGAATGTAGATAGCAATCTATATTACCAGCAGAGATTATATATGCCTGATCAAGCTGAATTAAAGAAGATCATTCTGATAGAGGCTCATATTAGTAGTTATGCTGTGCATCCTAGGAGTAATAAAATGTACTAGGTTTTGAAGACACACATTTAGTGGCCACATATGAAGCGTAAAATAGCAAATTTTGTACGTAAATGCTTAATTTGTCAATAGATAAAGGCCGAACACCAAGTTTCATCCAAATTACTTCAGCCCATTCCAATACCAGAATGGAAATAGGACCAGGTAATAATGGGTTTTGTAAGAGGATTACCTCTGACCAGGAAATGACATGATACTATTTGGGTTGTTGTGGATAAGCTTAACAAGTCAGCTCACTTTCAATCAGTTCGGATGGATTATCCATTGACCAAGTTAGCAGAGATTTATATAAATGAGATAGTGAGGTTGCATGTAGTGCCTACTTCCATTATCTTTGATAGGGATCCACGATTTACTTCTCATTTTTGGAAGACTTTACAGGAGGCTTTAGGTACTAAACTTCGTTATAGTACCCCTTTTCATCCACAGATAGATGGACAATCAGAATGGGTGATACAGGTACTGGAGGATATGCTAACGAGTTGTGTACTGGAATTTAAAAGCAGTTGGGAAAGATATTTACCCTTAGCTAAATTTGCATACAATAATAGTTATCAGTTAAGTATTAAAATGGCCTCATACTAAGCGCTTTATGGAAGAAAATGTAGAACACCATTGTGTTAGACTGAGCTAAGTGAGAGGAAACTAGTAATGTTAGATTTGATCCGGAACACCGAGAAAAAGGTACAGATGATCAAAGATCGATTGAAAATAGTCATGGATCGACATAAGTCTTATGCTGATTTGAAAAGAAAAGACATAGAATTTCAAGTCGGCGACAGAGTATTCTTGAAAGTGTCTCAATGGAAGAAGATTTTGAGATTTGGCAAAAAGTGTAAGTTGAGTCCACGATTCATTGTTCTTTGTGAAATTATCCTGTGGGTAGGGCTAGTAGCATACAGATTAAAACTACCATCGGAGTTAGAGAAGATTCACGATATTTTTTATGTGTCGATGCTCCATAGATATCGATAAGATCCAAGCCATGTCATTAAGCCGGAAGAAATTCATGTTTAATTAGGTATGACTTATAAATAATACCCCGTGAAGATTTTAGCAAGAGAAATTAAATAGCTTTGGAACAAGCGAATCCCATCAGTGAAGGTTTTATGGCATTACCACAAAGTAGAAGAAGTTACTTGGGAATGCGAAGCAACCATGCAACAACAATACCTACAGTTGTTCAATACAGATAAAATTTTAAGGACAAAATTTTTATAAGTAGGAGAGAATTGTAATGGCCTAACAGTCCCGGTAGCTATGAATAATATTTCTCGAGTATGAACAATACACCGTGGGTATAAAATATGTCTGAAAATGGAAAGATATTTTATTTAATTATCGAAAAATACTAGTCACAGTGAGTCTGGGGATGAAATTTAGAATCAAATTAAGATCAAATAGATCACCAAAAATCAAAAATACGAAAAAGTCATAGTTCGATTTAAATAGTAATCTGGTTAACTTTAGGTTTGACCGGACTCTTAAAAATAGTAGTTGAGTTTCAAAAATTATCAAAATTTCTAGTTGAGTTCTAAATTAGGTGTAGAATCATTTGGTAGAAAAAATTATTTTACGGTAACACCAAAAATTTACTAATCGGATTGATTTTGGCAAATCGGATCCAAAAAAAATGACTCCGATTGAGCTGAAAATTTTAATGTACGCTAATTTGAATATTATAAGTATGATGGAACTATTTTTTTTTAGCAATTGAGCTTTTCAAGTTGGAGAAAGAAATTAGGATGGCTTGATGCACTAATTAGGAAAAATTAGGCTTAATTGGGTTGGATCAATTTGGTTGGACCAAGCCCAACCCAATTAGAGGCCTATATAAGGCTGAAAAATCAAAAATTTGTGGAACCTTCACCAGCCTTCTGCATCTTCCTCCCTTGTGCTGGCCGAACCCTATACTCCTTCTTCTATCAAATTTCTTTAAATTTTCTACATTAATCCTACTAAATCAAAGCTTTTAAATGAAATTCCAGCCTCTCTCTCTCTCATCTTAGTAGCTTTTAACCTTCAATTAGAGTAGATAAAAGTTAGAATTCAAGACTTAAAGTTGGAAGTACAAAAAATTAGGTAAGTGAAAATGGAGTTTTTAATTAATTTAAGAAATTAATAAAGTCAATTAAGGTATGTATTTATTATTTATGATATTCTTCCATAAAAATTTTTGATTCATTCGGAGTTCGTTTCTGATCCGGTTCACTCAAATCGATCCGATTAGTAAATTTTCGGTGTTACTGTAAAATTATTTTTTCACTACCAGATAATTCTAAATACCAATTAGAGCCAAACTAAAAATTTCTACAATTTTTGAAGATCATTTGTTATTTTTAAAGCCTCGATCGAATTCACGGTCAATCGGTTACTATTTAAACCAAAATTATCATTTTTCTCTTACTTCGTTAGTTCAATTTCTCCTAAAAATACTTTCAAAATATATTCATTAGACTTTATGAATATTTTCGGATCAATCGGAGACTATTTTTCGATTTGATCCATTTTTATTAGTCCAATAATTCGATTTTTCATATCATTGAAAAATTACTTTTTCTTTACCATATAATTCTACATCTCATTTAATATAGATCTAAAAATTATGATGATTTTTAGAGGTCATTTGCTATTTTTAAAATTTCGATCAAATCTTAGTCAATATATGCACTATTTGAATCAAAACTATGATTTTTTTTTTATTTTTAACTTTAATGAACCATTTGACATTATTTTCATTCCAAATTACATTCTTGGACTCCTGCTAACCTCATATTTTTAATTGTTTAATAAAATATTTTTTAACTTCGGGAGATACTATTCATCTCAATATTACTGTTTACCATAAGAAAATACTATTTTCGACCAACCTAATATTTAGACCATTATATTGCACATTACTTGTACACATGCACCATATCATAATCCTAAAATACTTATTGGAATTTTTCTTCTAATAATTTCTTTTATCAATTTGTTTAGTACTCCCACCTCCCACAAATAAATATCGACATTTGTTTTTGTTTAAATGTTAAAAAGGTTATTTATTACTCTATATTTTTACTAATTTATCTATTTTTAAAAATATATAATTAATTTATTAGTTACTTTCTCCGTTTTTTTATCAGTCATTTTTATTATTTTCACTAAAATTAAGAAATAATAAATAGATTTAAATTTAATATTAAATTACGTGATTAAAATTAAATTATTAAATCTGATTGATTCTGATTTTATTGGAAAAGAAAAATAAATTGAAAAATCAAATTAAATTACATTGAAAATCTAAAAGTGACAGATAAATAGAATTTAGATTTTACTCAAAAGTGACAGATAAAAAAAACGGAGAGGGTATATTTTAAAAATTACTAATACTATTTTCGTTTCTTTTTAAATGTTATTTTTTATTTTTGACACACATGATACATCTCAATATTATAAAAAAAGAATAATTGAATATATTGTCCTTTCATTAATTAATATTTAAAAGTGATAACAAGTATATAGATGCATATAAAATATTAAGAAAAAGATAAAATAAAAAATGCATTAATTTTTTTTTAATTTTTGAAAAGTTTATTAATTTTTTTTTCAAATTTTAAAAAATCAAATTAGAGTGAAATTTTTTTTGAAAACGGCACTTAAAATAAAATAAAGATAATATTTATTAGTTATATTTTAAAAAAAAAATATTTATTTATAAATAGAATAAAATAGAAAGGCAAACAACATTTTCCAGCCAAGGAAAAGGTAAGCTGTCGATAAAACAATATGTTGTTTGGAATTTCCTTTTTTGTGTCTAAATTTGGTTGCTCACCATCGCTGACCTTAATGAAGAACATCGGTAAACGAAGTCTACGTGTCTGGTCTCTATTGGTCCGGAAACTGTCAAACACTAAATTTCCCAAAAAGACAGCTTTTGGTACTAAAAAATATATAAACATTACGCAGTAACCAATCATGTTTAGTTTACCAACAATCTTTTCCAATAACAATTCGTTAAACACTCTTTATTCTTCAAATATGAGCTAAAAAGCAAGCCTTTCCTACAATCAAAATTGAGTGACAAAATAGAAATGGCCAAATGCTTTAGCTTCACTGCGGCGCGGGACTCCTGCTATCGCTACTCCTTCACCAGGGCGGGGCTCAAATCATGCACCACCGATATCGGCGGCGGCACCATCATCCACTGCTGGGTCCCCAAATCTCACGCCCAGTCTAAGCCCACGCTTGTGTTGATCCACGGCTTTGGCGCCTACGCAATGTGGCAATTCAACGACTTTATCCCGCCGTTGAAACCCAAATTCAACATCTACGTTCCGGACCTTCTTTTCTTCGGCGATTCCTACACCAACCGACCCGAGAGATCCGAGGCGTTTCAAGCTGAGTGCTTGATGGCTGTGATGGACAGCTTTAATGTTAAGAAAATGGATATCTTGGGATTGAGTTACGGCGGGTTTGTGGCGTATAGCATGGCGGCTCAGTTCAAGGAGCGCATCGGACTGGTGGTACTGGGTTGCGCCGGAGTTTGCTTGGAGGAGAAGGACCTGGCAGAAGGGATGTTTACAGTGAAGAGTGTTGATGAAGCTATTGAACTTTTGTTGCCTCAGAGTCCTGATAAAGTTAGAGAAATTCTGCGATTGTCATACCACAAACCTCCACCCAGCGGTCCTTCTTGTTTTCTTAGCGAGTTTATTGAGGTCAGTTTTCAGTTTTAATCAATGTATTTATTGTTGCTCAATAATTAATGATTTCAATGGGATTGATTTTGTTAATAATCTTGGACTGGAATTGCAATTAAGCTAATGAATCCGATTTGATTGCTCCCCAAAAAAAAGAAGAGTGAATGCTGGGATATTGGAAGGAATTTAAGTGGGTTTATTAATTTCCATTAACAAAGTTATTAATCAAAGCATTCATGTCAGCTGATTGGCCTGAAATAGAAAGGAAAAAAAGATGAATTTTTAGTTTTTGTTTTTTTTATCAGAATAGGAAATTCTCCTTTTAATCATGTAGTATAGTTTTGCTTAAATTACAAGATGATGTTTACCTTACGTCTGATACTCAGGACGCAGCAGACTCTTAGGGTTTCTGATACCCAGTGAGAAAACTGAACTTGCTCTGTTCTGGTTTGAAAGTTATGTAATGAATTTGGGATTTGTTGAGCAGGTGATGTGCACAGAATATCTCCAAGAGAAGAAAGAACTGATTCTTGCATTGCACAATGATAGAAAGCTCTCTAATCTTCCCAAAATAACTCAGGTAATTTAATCTCCACATCATCTTTTAGGCTTAACTCAATTGTTATATTTTCAAGTAATTGCAGGTGGGATCATGGGTTCAACACTTATGCTCTTCAAAATCTATCCCATTTGCAGATTACTGGACCCTAGATCTCTTCCTTTTTATCTTATTATTCCCACTGTGAGGTTTAATTTTCACTTTTATGCAGCCTACACTTATTATTTGGGGAGAATATGACCAAATTTTCCCAGTAGAATTGGCTCATAGATTGAAAAGGTAATCCAGAGCTTATTGGCATTCTCACTATTTCATTTTATCTACATTGAATTGTACAATCAAAAGTTTGTGCTGATCTCAAGAATAACTAATGCCTTTTTCCTGGTTAACCATTGATAGGCACATTGGTGAGAACGCAGAATTAGTGATAATAAAAAATGCGGGGCATGCACTGAATGCAGAGAGGGTTAAAGAGACATTCAAGCATATAAGATCTTTCCTCATTGATACTCTTCCTACTCCTAAGCAAGCAATGCATGCAAATGGTCGCAAAGCAGACTGAAGGGTTGGCTACAACCAGATAGTGATTCTGGGATAAGGTTATTGATGAGTTAGTTGAGCACATATTTTGTATGGCATGCCTTCTGAGTTGAGCATAGTGTACACAATTTGAATGATGATAGTATTTGGTGGATTTCAAAGACGCTGATGAGTTAAAATAATACATTGGATATGTGCTAGGATTTCACTACTTAGGAAGTTAACAAGATTATCAATTAATGTAATCATATTCCAGAAAGATTATCTATGTAAACTTGGATTTTGTTCCTCTACATTAATACAGAAGATGTTTCTCCTCTATCAGCATTATTGCTTCTAATCTTTATAGCTTTTCGTTAGCACTACACCTTTTCTTTTTGTATTATTATTATTATTATTATTATTATTATTATTATTATTATTATTATTATTTCAAGCTGCTGATACGAATATTACAACAGCCAAAAGCGCCAACCAAATCCTCCCTGCAAAATCAGAGAGCAACTAATTGAGATTAAAGTTGCTAAAAATCAATGCATGTTAAACTTGGTGTGTTATAACTTTTGCTTTAGGCCTTTTTCCTACTCAAAAGAATGCACCTTTATGCCCCAATAGAAAAAAAACACTAGTGGAATATTTTTCACTACGGAACAATATAGGCATGTTGGATTGCAATACCATGCAAAAATGCGGTGCCTATTCATTTATCATTATCATTTTCATTTTATTCCATATTTAATTCTCATAGACTAATAGAAAAGAAAATGAAAAATAAAATCCACCAACCTAAAACTATCCCTATAATTACCATCACACTAAAAATAGATGCTTGTGCAACAAAAATTCAGAAGTAAGATAAATATAGTAAACATCAATTGAATTTGGTGGCATAACAGTGTTAGCAAAAGCCATGAGAGCCTTCTTAAATGGCTACTTTTTATGTATTACTGGTCGTTCGTGTCTTCTTATGGTACTGTATTTGGTGAAATTGAATTGAAGATGTGGAATTTAATATTTGACAACGAGACAAGTGATAAATCAATCGTCAATCGTTTGATAATCAATGGACAATCAGAAGGTAAGGCAACAAGATGAAAAAGTCACCATTCTGGTTAATAATTTTATAATAGGTACAATCTCACCATTTCAAATCAAAGCTTGCTACTCTAAAGTTTAAGTTTTTGCAAGTCGCGTTATAGACACTGGATTCTGAGACGGCTTCTGATCAGAGTTACCAAATGAGAAAATGATTTCTCATAAATGGATAAGAAGTAGAGGTGCCGGGCTTTCTTTTCGAGTTTTATGCTTTTAAAATTCTTTTCAATCTCTTTTATGGGTTTTAAACGCTTAAAAATCCTTTTTGGGGCCCTTTTCCTCTTTATTTCTTTCAAACAATGCAAAATAAGAAAATCAATTTTCAAAACTAGAAGCAGTTTGGGGTGTTTTAGCTTTATCTTAGCCTATAGACCTATAATTAGGTGATTCAAAGTCATTTGAATCTTAAGATATAGATCTAAAATTTTAATGAAGACACTTAAACCCAGTTCAACCTTTAAAATTATCAAAATTAGGCTTAGATATAGATCTACATAACTCCCTATGTAGGTCTCCTATTGAGATGAATCTAATTTTCATAGAAACTAGACTTATTTTGGAGCAACTTTCATGAAAAGAGAATGACCTAATTCTGAACTCATTGTTCCTAATGATTTTTTTCAAAGTCAAAATATCAATTTCGTCCTTGAAAATTTTCTAGAAGCAGTCATCAGTCTTTTGGCCATATATCCCAAAATAAAAATCCAAATTGAGTGAATTTTGATTCATTGAAAATATAAGACATGGAGGAACAAGTTGTCTAGATGACATCTAGTCGAAAAAATATCATTTTCAAGCCTAAAAATAGTAAAATATTTCAAGTTAGAGATCAATCTGCTTAGAAAAGAGGGAAACGTCAAAGTTAACTCACTGGCTGAGCCCGTGACACCTTTACAGGCCAAGCCTGTGACATTCCCAAAGTTGGAAAAATGGACAAAAATACGTGAAAAAAATCGGGGAAAAATCTTTATTCAAAACTTATCTGTTTTTAGATTTTTTAATGGCTTACTTAGCCATTAATCAAGGAATCACATGCTCTCTCTCTCTCTCTCTCTCTCTCTCTCGTGACTCACCTCCTCCTACTCCTCCTCCTCCTCTTCTTCTTCTTCTTCTTCTTCTTCTTCTTAGTTTTCCTTCTTTTTCTTCAATGAAAAATCAACATTTTTAATATAAGAAATTCTAAAAAATACCAAAAATTGAAAAAAATCAACAGAGCATCGAATCCTTATCCCGTGATAAAACCGAACTAAAAGTAATATTCTTGAGCCTTAAAATCCTTAAATTTAAATTACTAATTTTAATTAGTTATGTAAATAATATGTTTCTAAGTTTATTTTCTTGTTAATTTTGTAGATCTATTAAAATAGGTTGTTAATTTGTTAAATATTTGCATATTTGATTTTCCTACACTAATCTTATTTTTAATTTGTGAAATATGTTAATTTAATTTCAATTTTGTTAGTTTAATTTTTAATATGTTGATATATTATATGTTAACTTGTGAATTAATTCATTTTATTAGTTAATAATTTAATTATTTTTTATTATGTTAATTGTTCTTCAATTCTAGTGTTTTATTATTAATATGTCAATTATTTGTTAAATTTTATTGTTTACTATTTAATTGGCTAATTTGTTAAATATATTAATTTAATTTATTTATTTGCTTTTTATATAATTTATTATACTTGTTAATTAGCATTTTAATTATATGTCAATTAAGGTGTCTTTTTGACAAAAACAACTTGTTATTTTAGTGCGTTTGGGCCAAAACATTTCTCCCTTTATTTTCCGCGTAGGAGCTGTTTCAGCCCATTTAGCGACGATAATTATTGTTGCTAAAAGTTTTGTCTTTAATTCCTTTTTTGTTAGGGCTGGATCTTTAGCGACAGGATTTATGGTGAAAAGAAGGAATTACCGCCGCTAAAAGTTCCAGCCTGTCACGTTCCCTTGCCTTCACTTCCTCTTCTCACGTTACTTTTGTTTTATTTTATCTTTGTCCTCTTTGGCTTGCACTGTTCATGGACCCATCCCCTTTTTTTTCCTTTTCTTTGCATATTATTATTATTATTATTATTATTATTATTGTTGTTGTTGTTGTTGTTATGTTATATTTATTAATATTGCATTAACATGGGTATGGTTATTATTGATATTTTATTAATGTTCTCTTTATCATTAATTTTAGTATTGTTTCTTATTTTATTATTATGATATTTTTTTATTATTAATTTGTATCAATTTTATTATTGCAATTATTATCATTATTAATATTCTTATTGTCTTAATGATAATATTTAATTATTATCACGGATCGTCCATTTGCCGAATCACTGACAACAAGGCCACCAAATAGTTTTCCCGACCTAATGGACAGGGTCAGGCGGCGCGTCCAGTTAGATGATGCCCTCAAACCCAACAGAATTGGAAAAATTAATGTAATGGACAGACTGCGATATCCAGATGGTCAGCCATTTAGTAGAACCCCCGCATCCGATTAAGCAGAAGGGAAGCTTAAGCGGTCGATTTTCTCGAGGATTACGGAGAGAAAAAATGAGGATGAACGGAATAAACCTGACTGCCGCAATAATCGGTTGGCTGGGACCTCCACTCCCCTCAGTATCGGTTCCTTCCAAATGCCAATTGGCGCCAAGAGAAAACATGGGAAAACTAATCGACCCAAAATGGCCAAGCAGAAGGAGAAACAGTAGAGGTCGCGATAAAAGTCGTGAGCTATGTCACGATGTTGGATGCTCGAACCAATGAACGAGAAAGCTCCTGTAAGTTGTCCAAGGATGGAAAGGAGGTGACTGGTTCGGCACGAAAAACCAGATGGACAAATTGAAGAGATCAGCAAATAAAGGCAAAATTAGGTGCAATTGTTACAATTTGAGTTCTTAAAAAGGCATTTATACTGAATTTAAATGTTCTCTCATTCCCCTGTAATAAGCACTGGAATACCAATCCGTCTTAATATTACTTGTTTTGCTATTTAAAGATCTATTTTTGAGTTCTTAAAGAGACAATAATAAAAAAGGCTGCAACATGTGAAAAGTTGTTGAAAATTTCAACACTATAACGCACGCAAAATAAGTGTCTCCATAAAATAAAAATAACTTAAAAAATAGGTACGTGTCCAAAACTCATGAATTTAATACTTGTCATTTAAGCAAACTTATTAACTCTTCAGCAAATCGATTTTTGGATCGGATTATTTTACCGTCGGGAGTTCGAGATGAAGGCCTCGAGGCCTGTGGACCTTACCGCGATCGGTTGTTATCTTTCAACCACCAAGAGTGGATCGAATCAGAAGACCATCCATCGCCAAGAGCGGATCAGATGTTATTACTGCCACCGCCAAGAGTGGATCGGATCGGAAGACCATCCATCGCCAAGAGCGGATCAGATGTTATTAATCCATCGCAAATAGTAGATCGGATGTTATTATTGCCACCGCTAAGAGCGGATTGGATCGGAAGATCATCCATCGCCAAGAGCGGATTAGATGTTATTATTCTACCGCCAAGAGCAGATCGGATGTTATTATTCCACCGCCAAGAGCGGATCGAATGTTATTATTCCACCGCCAAGAGCGGATCGGATCGGAAGACAATCCATCGCCAAGAGCGGATTGGATGTTATTATTCCACCGCCAAGAGCGAATTGGATTGAAAGACCATCCATCGCCAAGAGCGGATCGGATGTTATTATTTCACTGCCAAGAGCGAATCGGATCGGAAAAGGTGTGAAAATGCCTTCAGAAATTCTCATCCATTGCCAATGGCGACTTTGAAAAATCTCTCAGATAACATAAGCAACCGTAAAGCGGGTTAGTAAATATTTATAAAATTATTTGCAAGATAAAATTGTAAAATTTTCGATCGACGTCACATCCCGATCGATGCACCAATCTCAGTCATTCAAAGACGGATGACTCTATTTAATTTCGATCGACGTCACATCTCGATCGACGTATCTAGCTCAATAATTTTTTCGAAACTCTCGGGCCTTCGATCTCAAAGATCGAATTCATGGAGGGGGACTAGTGATAATACCCAAAATCAAATTAACTATAAAGCCGGCCCATTAAAGGCCTACAAAGAGGCCTAAGATCAGAAGCCTAAAAAATCCAACACTCAAAGGTACAAATATGATAGGTACTCATATAATGAGGGGACTCTCTCTCTAACTCTTTATACTCTCTCTCCATTAAGCTTTCTCTCCACACTTTGATAGCTAACTTAGGCATCGGAGCACCCGGCAAGACCGGACAAGTTTTCTTTTTTGCAGGTTATTAAAGCTTTTCTCACCATGGCTGACGATCTCTCATTCTACAGTAAAATTTTGTGTTTTATCATTTATTATTATTTAATATTATCCTTGATATTATTATATTGTAATTTTTATCATTACTGATTAATTACCTTTTTCTATCATTTTTTTTGCGCACAACTCCTATCCAAGTCGGGTCGGAGGATAAGGCGGGATAGTTTAAGATTTATTTACCTCTTTATTACCATTTTGAACCTATATTTAATTTCCTTTTAATTTTTCGCAAATATGTAATAGCATAGTAAAAAATGAGTTTTTGCACGCTTTAATTAAAAATAACACTTAAAATATTTTTTATTTAATTAACTGGATTTTTTTCATAAAATGGATCAATGTTCTATTTTATTCCAAAATCACACAAACGAATTTATAAATATGCATGAGAGAACCAATGTTCCCAATTTAATGAATAGCCCATTTTATGCATGTTTTTCTTATTCTATTATTTTTCATGCTTTTATTTATTGTAAATAAATAATTTTTCGAGCGATACGACAAAAACCCATTAAATGATTTTTGTACATATTGGTTGGGATTTGAGGACCAATGTCCTCATCCAAATGAACTCAATTAATTCCCCGATTTATGTGCCATTAGAGCTTTAAAAGTTGACCTGGTAACTTGTTAAACTCAAAACTTTCTTTAACTTATAAACTTAATTTTTTTCTTTTAATCTGTGTTTTAATGTGTCTTTAATGGTTGTTTTGTGTTTCTACTTTTAGTGAAATAAGTGGTGTTAGTTATTGTGATGCTTGATTAAAATTATCATGATCATATGCATAGAGAAAAAAGAAAAAAATTCCAAGTTTTCAGAAATTTTGTTGGACTCGGCTGAGACCATTTGTCCCAACCGTGTCCTCTTTAGGATATGAGTTCTAGAATGGGGCACTCGGCTGAGACCATTTGGTCTCTGCCATGTGTAAAGGATTAGTTAGTTCGAAGGTAGAATACATCACTCGGCTGAGACCAATAGTTCTAGCTGTGTCTAGAGAGAGGGAAAAATTTGAAAGGTATAAGTCACTAGGCTGAGACAAAATGTCTCAGCAGTGTGCATAGTGAGCCTTAAGTCCAGTAGGGGTCACTCGATCGAGACCAATTGGTCTCAGCCGAGTGAAATCAGGATTTTTCAAACTATAGGGGTGGACTCGGCCGAGATCTTATGGTTGTAGCCGTGTCCTAACATTTTTCAAAATGGTGCATTCCAGTCTATGTGTCTGACTTGGCAGAGACCTGTTGTTCTTAGTCGTGTCCCTAGAGCACCCTATAGTGTCCTTTTATAAATAGACCCCAATAGTTACAACCTCTCATATCCCATCAGTTTCCTTTCTTTTCTTTTAGAAATTTTGGCCCTCTCACCCTATTTTCCCACTTCTTATTGCATTCTTTTCTTGGTTAAGATCACAAACAAGTAAATTTTCTATCTTTTCTTTCTCTTTTGTGTTTTTTTTGTTTTTGCTTTGAATTTTTGTTTTGATTTCTTGTTTATTGTAGTTATTTATAGTAGAAATACATATTTACATATGCATTTTATCTTTAATAGTTAGAAATTTATGTATGCTTGTTATGTTTCTAATTTTATGTTCTTGCTTCTTTAATCCTGAGATTTAGGCTTGTTTTTGGTTTCATACACTTATTGGTTGATTTATAAGTCTTAGTCTTGTGCTAATTACATTTTGATTGCAATTTTACTTCATGCGTGCCTAGTGCTTGATAAAATTCCTAAAAGAAGCAAAAGTCCAATTGTGTTTAGTTATTTCTTTCTCATGTGCATGCATTTCCTTAGAACCATGCTTTAGAAGAGCATAAAAAAAAGTTTATCAACATGAATTTGATGCTTTAGCGTTTGTCAATTCATTGCTTTAGTTATTTTGAAAAGTATACGTGTTTGTTCTCTTTAGTTTCTTTTATTGATTTTGTTTGCGACTTTGTTAGCCTTATGTAGTGAGTGTGTGTTTTGATCAATAAGTTTTGTTTAGTTTATTTGTTACTTGTGTTGTTTAGAGCATCAATTTCTCTTTTGTTTGGCAAACCTTGTCATCATCCTTTATTGTGAAATATGGCTCATGCATTGTTTATACGTTTAGTTATCTGTTTGTGCATCGAAATTTTGTTTGCATTTAGTTCTGTTGCAACAATATAGGTTAAAACGATTCGACCTGCGGGCTTCTGATTTCCAAAGGATACCTTGATTATCATGGTTGAGTGCCACATACCTTGTAACACCCTGAGTTCAGCTATGTCTCCCATATATTATCTCTTGATCTTTGTCATCTGTACATGCCATTCCAAGTTTCCTTTACTGCATCTTCGATACCTATCTTTGCGCAAGTTAAACAACCATACGCTAAGCAACACTGTTGCCTAGTGGAGGATACAACTACACAAAATTTCATTCAAATAACTTATTATTTCTCTTGTCCTCTAATTGTATATTGTTATTATTGATTTGAAATGTCTATACAAATATGACTGGCCTTGTATTTTAATCTCTTTGATCATTATTACTTTCTTTTATATTCTGCATCTATTAAATTTATATGCACGATTATTCTGTTCCTTTCCATTTGTCAACTGAATTCATATTTTATCTGATTAACTTATATTTTATTTTAACCTTTCTGCATTATTCTTTCCCTTTTCTTTCTTTTTGTGTGTGTGTGTGTGTGTGTGTGTGTATATATGATTCTACCTCTGTATTTTTTTCTTTAACAATTCTGATGAAGAAGTCCTCTCTTCTTTTTATTTTATTCCTCATATTTACCTTCTTTATTTGAATCACATTTGCTTTCTTATTCCCGAAATCCTTAATCAATTTATGGTTCTAACCTTTCATATTAAATTGTCCAACTTCCCTTTTTATTTCATTCTATTTGAATTTCATTATTCTTTTGACTTTTCTACTCTTGTTTACTTGACTGTGTTTTTTATTTTTCATGTTATTTCTTAGTATGAAATTTTATTCCCAACCTTCCTTTATGTCGGGAAAAATTACCACTCATTCCCTTTTATTTTAATTTCTCATTGTTTAAATCAATTTAATCTTTTATTATTTGAATTTAACTATTGCTTTTTCTGATTACTCATTTTTCTCAGTAATTTCCATAGAACTATTGTTTAAACGTCAAGTTGCTATTTAATCCTTAAACCTTTTTACTTCTTCATATTTGACTTACTTCAAATTCAAATTTATTCCTTTTTCTTTATTACTTTTATATTTTCTCACTACTTAATAAATATTTATTAATACTGACTAATTAGGCAATTTCAATTAAGTCCCTAATCTTTCATTCATCTTGTTTGACTTTGTTTGACTTTTAATTTAACTCTTTTGACTTTCTTTGTCTTTTAATTTATCTTAGATGACAAATTTCTTTTTGACCCTTATTTCTACCTATAAGATGGAAAAATTGCATTTTGACCTTTGATTATTATTTCCATTACTTAGTTTGTAATTTACTCTTTTAATGCTGTAGTTTATTTTGATTCTCTTTACTATAGGTATTTTCTATTAAATTTTACTTCAAATTTCCTTAATGCTCACTTTTATTACTAATTTCACTTATTTCTATAATTAGGTGGTAAATTATATTTAGTCCTTAAAGTTTTTCTTTTACTCTATTTTGGCCTAATTATCTTTAATTTTGACTATTTTGACTTCCTTTGATCTCAAACTTAATTTAAATGTAAAATTTATGTTTTGATCCTTTTATTATTCTTGGATATGATAAAATTATGTTTTAGTCCCTATACTTTTTACTATTTATGATTTTACCTTTTTTTGACATATTTAATCAAATTAATTTCTCTAATCACAATTTCAATATTAAATTACCATCTTGCCTCTGCTTTATCACGTAATCATATTTTTATCCTTTTTGTTCTTATTAATCATACTTTTCCACTTTGTACTCTTTTATTTGCCTTTACAGCTTTTTTTATGATTAATTTACTTTTTGGTCCACATTTCTTTCGTAAAATTACAATTTCCCCTGTTACTTGATTAATCATATTTTTCACTCTATTTTTAAATTAATTAACTTTTTAATATTCTTTTACTTACTGTACATTCTAATCTTCGCTTTCTTACATTATTACCATTTTGTCGATAGTATGACCAGTGAAATTCTCGAATTAGATATGCGAGATGAGGACTCCAGTGATATAAATAGGGGCTAGATCACTTGATGTGACCCTGCATCCTAGTTTTAAATGTGTTGACAAACCAGAATATGTACAATAAAGTAAATCTCATGGTGCAACAACGATATATGTGTCCCTATGGCTAGCCATTATATTATATGATCTCGGATTACCCACTGAACACTAAAGGCAATTTCTTTATCAACTTAATGTCATTTTTCATGTATATTCTCATAGTTTTCACATTATGTAACATCATGTAACATCACCACATGGTCATTTCACATTCCAATGGGGTATTCTTTATGTTCACATCATGTACACATGCAATTACAAATGTATGACATAAAAAAATTATTGATTTTCTACATAATACCATTCGACCATATTAGGTACATATGCTTATGATGTTGATTTCTATTCATTTACAGGTCATACATGGTTTTAACATTATCATTAATATTTTTACATGGTTACATCATTTTTTTACATGTTTATTATTAGATAACACATACGATTACCATTATGTACACATTCAAAATTTTACATTCATGTGTTATCCTCCATTCCCACACGTTTCTTTAATGTCATGTTACATATTTCATGTTATTTATATTTCTAATTATTAAATTAAGGCATGGTAAGGTATACTCATGAATTCGGGCACCTTAGGTATATAGCTTTCCAAGTTATTTTCATCATTGATTCATGGTTCTAACATGTTTAATCATCATTTTATCATGCCATATTAATTTATTTTACTATTTAACTTAGGTTGCCCTAGTTACATAATGTAAAATTTGACTAATCTTAATGAAATTCATGAAATTAGATGTAGAAAAGTATCCACTAACCTTAATTAAGCTTGAGTGCATCTAATCTTCCCTTCCCTTTTACTTCCTTGGTTTTTCCTTTTCTCTTATTTTTCTTCTTTAAGATGAAAATGGAAGAAAGAATTCCATGAGTTTATACTATGATTTAAAGAAATTAAAAGCTACTACATAACCATCCTAATCAAGCTTTACATGTCTATAAAAAAATTCATAACTAATTCTACCAAAAACTCATGAAAGTACTAAACTAGGCTAGCTTTTTCTCACCTTAATTCTTTAATTATCTTTCTAGGTTAAAGAGGAGGTCTTTTTATATGTGAGGATGAAATATGAGCTTAGGATTTGATAGGAGGAGAGAGAATTGAAGAGAAAATGGTGGAAATGTATATAAATGGGGGAATTCGGTTCTTAAAGAGAAGAAGGGGGAGAAGTGATGAATTTTTGGGAGATTTAAAGAGTCTTATCCACTTTTTCATTTTTTCTTTTAGTGTGTAAAAGGAAGGAACAAGATTAGATCTTTAACTATTTGATCTAATGGCTTAAAATTAAGCCACTTGGCACCATTTTCTTCATCCTTAGACATCCACTTATTATGGGCTTACATACATCTGATTATACCTTTATCTTAATGATCTCCATGTCCTCAATTAATTAAAATACACTAATTAAGCCCATTAATTAACTTAGTCTCAATTTTACACCGTTTCCCTAAGATTTTTGTTTTCAATGCCAGAATGCCTTGAAAGTTTTCCTTACATGTCCTCACATGTTCAAGAATATGTGGTTAAAATTTCATCCCATTCCAATATTAGTTCGATATACTTCTGACTTCGGCGGCATAGTTAGCCGGTCCAAAACCTAAAATTCCAAAACTGCTAGAAGATTTATTTTTCATTTCTAATGGTTTATTTAAGTTATTTCTAACATATCTATACAATTGAAATAAATTTTTGAGGTCTTTACAATATTTCTGAGCTCGATCAAACTTTCGATCAACCTTCTTTACGATACAGAGAAAAATCTTTACTATTTGATTTAAGGATCTAATTAAACTCAATTTTATCTCAAATTATATCAACAAACTCTATTTAGCACCTATTTTTATATTCCGATATTAACTCAAATTTTCTGCTAGATCATCTATCCTCATATTTCCCTGACCTAAGCACGTTTAACTTTTATATTTTTCCAAATTTCTCTGTCCTTTTCAACTCTGTTTATTTTAAAAACAATGCCAGGGTTACCTTTCATACTCTAAAACATACCGAGCATGTCAAATGCAAGTTTTGGGGCATCACATACCTTGTGCAACTCTTTCCTTTGTCATTTGTCACTTTTACATGCCTTTACATACTCGTTAACTGTTTTCCTTTTGTAGTCTTTGTTTGTGCTGCATTTTTATGCTTTTTGGTGTTAAGTTTATCTCTTGCTTTGTGTTTATTATTAATGCTTTTGTATCTTATATTGAGTTATTTATTTTTGCTAGTGGCACCTAAGCGCACCTAGAATGAGGCTTGATCATCATTTTTTGCTCCATAAGATCCTTCAAAGCCAAAGACTCCAACTTGGGTTCCAAATGAATTGAAGGATGATTAGGCCCTTTTCAATTGGTAAGAGTATTTAGCCACTCCGCTTATCGATATGGATTTAATGGCAGACCTCCGATTGAAGGATGAGCTTGACAAGCTGAATGATGGGCTAGCGAGCATTTATTGAGTGACAGAAGAAAGTTTATCTGTAATGCCCCGACTTTGAGTCAATCGAAAATATTTCTAATTTGTGAAATTATATTTAATTAAGGTGAGCAATGGTAAAAATTTTATCGAGAATTTAGGTCGACTAATATATTATTTGTAACTCTTGAATTAGTGATGTTAAATTAAAATGTATTTTAATTTCCAAAATCATAATTAATAAAAGTAAAGTATACAATAATAATAATAATAATAATAATAATAATAATAATAATAAAGAGTAAATATCTTAGTAGATTTCTTCTAGAAGAACTATTTAGACCACATATAAAATAAAATAAAATAAAATAACGAAGAAAGAAGGAGGGGAGAGGAGAAAGGGAATCGGGAAAGAAGAAAGGGGGGAACGGTCCGATCAACGGTACCATCACCGGCACATCGACGGAGCCTTCATCGCTGATCACTACAGCGTTGCCGTCCCTCCGTCACCGGCAGCGCTCCGTGTTCTCTTCTTCTCCTTCTTCCTCATTTTTTTCCTCTTTTGGCTGGACATTTCTTCTCCTTTTCTCGGTGATTGACGACAGCAATGGATGACACAAGTAGTTTCGGTGAACTCCCAATGGTGCGATGATCCTCCGGTGCCTTTTGCCTCTCCTCACCATCGGCAACGTGTGGATCAGAGAGGGAGGCAGGCAATGGTTTAATCGCAATTTTCAATCAAACAGTGAGGAGTTGGGGCACGTGATCACCGGCAGAGGGGTCCTGAGGCTCTGACCTCCATGGCGGCAGCAGCGGTGTGCCTCCGATGAAACTCCGGTAAGCCTCCGATGAGCGAGATGGTTGACGAAAAATGAGAAAAATTACAAGACATAGGTATGTGACTACCAAATTTATTTTCAATTAACTCGATAGATAAATCCTAAATTTTTATTAGGAATTTTTATTAGAATCTTGACACATAAAGGTGATAGAATTGTTGCTTAAATACTGATATATGCTGATTGTGCTTACTATTGATCCTTGTTGGTTGAGAAAGTTACTTGTAGGGTTTATTGTCAACTGTAGTTGTGTTTTTATTTAAATGGAAATGAAGGTATAGAGATATGGATGTTTTAGACGCATTAGAAGACCTTAATGATTTTAATAAAATAAAATTGAACATTTAAGCATGTTAAACTTGTTACAGTGTGAATTATGCATAAGCTTTATTTTTATAATGATAAATCTTTATAACTGTAATGTTAAGTAATTAGTTGCTATGATTTGCTTTAATTGGTCAATTATAAATGAGAATTTATAATATCTGATTTAAGTTATTACAGGAGGTCATTTAAGCTAAGTTGGTTGTACAGACATAAGAGTTAAACTTTCTACTTAACAAAGTTATCAAAATGCATTTGTATCTGGGATTGAATGTTGTTGACTTTAGCTTTGCCGGTTATGGCCTGGCCTTATGAACCTAAATATTTTTTTAATTATGTTCCTAAAATTATGATATACACAATGTGAACTGTAGTAAAGCTGTGGTTAATATCATGTATGATTTGGGACTTATTTTTATACTAATAAATATATCTGCATCTACATTCGGGAACCTAACTAGAATTAAAACTTGCGGCAAGCGGATAAATGAGTTGCTATATATATGTATATAGATACATATACGGATGTAAGAACTTTGATATCTTTGCCGTGAACTATATGCTTGATATGTTTGAGTCAAGTAAAAAGCCAATCAGGATATAGAACCATGAATATACTTACTTAAATTATAAGGTCTAAATGACCATATTATTTTAATTATAAAAATGTGATTCTTCTTGGTTGTTTATACTTTGTTGTTTTGTTTTGTGTTGTGTTATTATTGTTAGACTTATAAATATAATAAATAAATGTATTTTATAAAGTGTATATATATATAGATGTAGAATTTGAATTGAGTGATCTCTTGATGCTAAGATATAACTATGTGAACTAGAGTGTTGTATAAGCAATGATTAAGAATTTCTACTTCATGCATGACTTAGACAACTAGGAGGATTAATACCTTTTGAATAAATTTCAAAAGTTAATCGAATTATAGAACTAAAAATACATTTATATAGGTAGTTAAATTTATGAAATATCTTATCTAATTTAAATGGAGAACAAGGAAACATTGAGGAATATATTTGGTAGATGATTAAATACTTGCTTTAGTTTTAGGTAATTGAGTAGCTTACATTTTATTAAGCTAATTAACTAGTTTTTGTTATTCATTCAATTTAGATTGAGAAGTATAGTAGACTGGAAATGTTTTGATTATATGAATGCACTTCTCATTGACTTGTTATTCTTTTGCTATTCTAAGTTATCTGCTATGAATTGGTAATTATAATAAGATAAATTATTACTATATATGATTTATAGAAATGAAAATGCATATTCTATTTTAAATGAATTGCCTTGGTGATAATTAAGGTCATGATGAGTGTATAAATGCAGTTATGAATCTTTGTGCAAAACTTAAGTAAGATATTTGATGCAAAATTTATAATGGATAATCAGTCAATTGAAAAGAAAAATGGCAAAATAGAACATTACGGTGTTCATGGCTTTAAATGGCATATTTTGATTATATCCTTGAAATATTATGTGTATATATGGGAAATATACAATTAGAAAGTTTGAATGATTGAAATTAAATTGTGACAATGTTAACATAATGCGATTAGTGTATGTGACAACATAACAATAGTGTGAAGTATTATTAAATATCAAGATCGTATAGAAGCAAATTATGGCATAAAGTGAGTAATACATTGTGATCAAGATAATAGGTGAAAATATAATAAATTTTGATGCCCTTAGTATCAGTGGGAAATCCAGTTCTTTGGATAGTATGGCTAGCCATAGGAATTTATTTCGCGGGATACCATGAGTTTATATGATAGTTGTCATAAAAAATGACTATGATATATGAGATTGGATAGCCGGCTTATTATATGTATCAGTACTGGGGTTTTGGTGTCGCACTTAGTTGTGGGATCCCTTCAGTACACCATATTTACGTCCCGTTTATCCAGTCCGTGGTTGTCCACGACTAGGGGCAAAAATGGTAAATTTTATATAGAAACCAAAACAAAAGAGTAATTATAACCATTTAGATACCATAAGTATGATTATCTACCTTTTAATGTTAAAAGATGATAAGTATAACATAAGTGTTATGATAAATTATGTAATGCTTATAACATGTAATGTAACAAATAATTGAATGTTGATAATAAATGAATATATAAATATATATGTGTATGTGCAAATTAAAGAAACTAGTTTATTTACTCATTATAATTTGATATGAACAAACCATGAAGTGTTATCTGAGGCGGTAATATGGGTACATTGCAAATCAGGAATGTGAAATTATATGGTTGATGATGATTATATTTAAAATAAGCATTTGCTGAAATGTAATATACATGCATATATTTTGATACCAATCATGGTAAAACGTATGACAAATAACCTATAGACAGAGATGAGAATAATTAAATATTATTATGAAATTATACCTTATTGATTATGAATATGATAAGACTAAGTGCAGTATAATAAATGATCTGTGGACATTGAAAAGTATGATTAAATTGAGATATTATCGATGATAAAATGTATTTATATATATACATATATATGTATTTTGTAAGTGAAATCCTATTTTTTTTCTAACTAATCGATGTTTTTATATGCTTTATTCGCTGGAATTGGTAACCTTAATATGTCTTGTGAATTGGCATATGCATTTAGGAGATTTATAAATGTATTGTCATATTATATCATTTGAGAAGTAAATTTGGTAGTCACCACTAAGCATATAGCTTAGCGCTTGATTTTCTCCGCGCGTAGGTTGATTCGTAATTCTGCATCCTCAATGATAATGAAGGAACCCTCATAGGTTACTGCAGCTAGAGTGGTGGATGACCTTGGAGGCAAAGCAAGTCATTTATATTATTTATGTATTTTGAAATTGGCATGTACACAGGTAGTAACATTGATATAATTTAACTGTAATCTTGTAAATGTCTAGTTAAGGTTAAATTTTATGCTAGCAGTATAGATACTACAGGTAAGTAATGATATTTTGTATAATCATTATTAAGAACAAAATATTTGAGTATTGAAACAGTGATATAGTGACAGATTGATTAGCTTAATTAATTACTGAGGAGGAAGGAAAGATTTGTGTTGGAGTTTGCTTGGTGTGTGGTGATATAGTTAGACGATGTTAGAAGTGTTTTCCTTTTTTTTTTTCAGGAGGTTGTCAATATTTAGGGGAAATTATGCCCAAATTTTTAGAAAATTTAAGAGTAAAGAATCTAGAAATTTGATGATGTAAGCATAAATTATATTAATTTAGTGACATTCAGGGCAAAGACCGGATTGTGACATCCATATACGGTTTGTTTATCAGATTGGGTATAGGGTGTTACATTATCTGCATCTTGTATGAGGTTTTATGGCCACTATGAAGTTTAAAATTGGCAAAAATAACTACTAGGATACAGGCAATGTTAATTTATGGCTTAATGAAACTCTTTACCAAATGTCCTTCATGCTTTTTTTGAAGTGTTGGGATTCAATCAGCATGCTATAAGGGGGCTTGAGAACTTAAAAAAGCAAAAGGTATGGATGGGTATTTATGATGAAGAGGACCCCACTACTTTCAATGCTAGCAACACTAATGCCCACCATTTGGGAAATCATCCATTGAGGATCTTACATCAATACTTAGCTTTAATTAACACTACAGTAGTTTTATATTTATTGTTATGTTTTTGTAGCTTGTTAATATAGTATTAGAACTTTTTTTTTTATGTTTATTCATTTATTTCTATGTTTTTGAAGTTTGTGTTTATTTGCGTATCTTTTATATTTTATGTTTAATTTTAATTTAGTTGTTGCTATTTCTTTAGTTTTGGTTATCTTTTTATCTTTACTTAGTTGTGATTATTATTTTTTTCTTTAATTTTTATATTTTATTTCCTTTTTAGGTTGTTTTTTCTTCGGTTGTTATTCAAAATCTGCGTATGTTTGCTTAGTTTTCCCTTAGTTGTTTCCATTGTAGATGCTTCGAACTTTGAATGATCGAAGAGTAGTTTGTTGTTGATTATTTACCTTTTTTGTTCAGGTTTAATTAGTTTAATACCAATAAGTCTCCTAAAACATATGTACTTTAGCCTATTTTTAGAAAAATTAAAAAAAATCAGTGCATGAAGGTAAACTTTCTAGAGCACTAGAACCTTCCTCATCACCTTTTAAAGCATTTATAACAATTCAAATTTAGAGCTTAAAGTGATTTAGGTAAACTTTCTTCGTAGCCTATAAAAGACTTTAGACCTATCCAGTGTTGAATTGATCTTCCTTGCATAGCCCCGTTGCGCCTATTGAAGTATGCTAATTGCATACTAAATTTTGAATTTTCATTGGTACCCATGTAATTATCCTAGCTTTTAAGACTTTTTTCAATCCCTTTGAGAACTGGCAATTCTTGAAGTAAGTAGGAGAAAACTTTACTTCCAAAACTGAAAAAAAGAAAAAAAGAATTAAGATAAGGGTATTTTGTCAAGGGGAGCCCTAAGTTGGGATTAATTAGCAAATGTAAGGATTACCTCTAGAGTATTACTTTGTATGGTTGTGATAGCAAGCCCTTGTGTCTTTTTTTTTAAAAGAAAGAAAGAAAGAAAGAAAGAAAGAAGAAGAAGAAGAAGAAGAAGAAGAAGAAGAAGAAGAAGAAAAAGTTTGATCGTAGTTTGAAATAAGTGTGGGGTGGCTTGCTGAAATTAGAGAAGGAATTTTAGAGCTTGAATTTAAGCAAGCAATAGTGCTATTAAGTGACAACTTGGTGTAGTCTTTCTTTTAGAAAACCAAACTTTAGAAAGACCATTATGCATTCTGGGTAATCTAGCATTTAGAATTATTTACAGAGCTTTTTTAGGATAAAGGGAGTTATGGAATGGTTGTTCTACTTTGCATATCCTACATATTTTTGTTAGCCATACCCTAGCTTCATTACAACCTATTTAAGTCCTAATGATCTTATTATATTTAGAATTATTTGCAGAGATAACCTTCGAATTTCGGTGCTAAAGGAAATGCCTATGGCATTTTATGAGTTTCAAGAACAAAACCGCATATGCAATTTTTGCATACGAATTTTTTTCTCAATTGTCAAATTATATTGGAGTTTTATAATTCAAAAGTTATCATTAGGCCTTCCACACACACACACACACACACTAGGAGACTAGCTAGTATGAATTAAGCTAAATTCTCTTCAATTTTGGTAAACAATTAATGACTTCTGCTATATTGTTTTTGAGCTTTCCATAAACTTGTATTTTCTTTTTTTGAGTTTGGGTTTGTGGGAATTTGGTTGTCCAATTGCTCGAAGCTGAGCAAAATCTAAGTTTGGGGTAGTTGATAACTTTAGTTTTCTTGTTTATTTTTAGTGTTTTTTCATCAGTGTTTGTTTCTCGTGTTATGTGTTTCTAGTGTTTTTATTGCCAAAGTTATTTTTTTATGCCAATTAGGATTATTTTGATATTTGTGAAGTTTTTAAGTAATTTTTAGGGCAATTTTCATTTTTTTGCAGAGAAAATGGTAGCACTAGGCTGAGACCATTGGTCCCAGTCGTATACCTTCTAGAATCTTAGTACGCATCATTTCACCAAGGGACTCGATCAAGACCAAAGTATCTCTGCCAAATCCAATGCAGGCTTCGAGTGTGATTTAATCCAGAATGGTACACTTGACTGAGATTAAAGTGTCTCAACTGAGTCCTATGTTGCAGTACTCTTTTGACTTATTGGAGTCGATCGAGACCAAAGTGTCTCAGCCGTGTCCATCTGCAGACCTCTATAAAAGCTGTAAGTTTTATCCTGCTAAAAAAGATGTTTTTAGGGTTTTAAGCCACAACCTTTTTCTTTATAGTTTTAACTCGTATTTTCTACACACTTAGGGTTTCATACTTAGTTTTCCATAGATTTTACTTGTAAAAATCACTCTTACAATATAGTTTTACTTCACAAATACAACAATACTCTGTTATAACTTAGATCTTAGTTCAAGTTAGAGTTTTAAATAAAGTTCCAATTGGAGGAAAAGGGAGAAGACTTCATCATCTTCAGATCTTTAACTCCAAATGGGTTTTACAGTTTTTCTTACTCTATATTTATCATTTACATAATGAATAGTGAGTATCCTTTTATTGTTTGGGGATCTTTAAATCCCATAAACCATTTAAGGAATATGAACTCATTTATTCAATATATTTTTCGGATGTTTCTTTTCCCTTGTGCTAATCTGGGTTTGAATGTTTTGCAAGTGTTTATATTTTTAATCTTATTCAAGTTGATTATTGGATGCTTGTCTAATGTTTATGCCATGAATGCTCTATATTTCCTCACATTTGCTATAGTTTTCATGGTATTTTTGGAATGGAAGCCGTTGAACCTAGGGTTATGTGTTGTAAATCCAGAAATAAAGAGGAATATGAATAGGAGTTGGATTAGTAAGCTCCGAAATAGGATATTAGTTCACTCTTAGGCCTTGGGACCCGTACTTACGCTGGCTATTAGATAAGCTCCGAAATGGGATGCCAAGTAGTTAAAATAGTAGGGTCCAAAATGGGATACTAGGGATTTAGAAGGGTTATCCACATCTAAAATATATGAAATTTTATGTTAAAATGAACCTTGCATGGGACAAGGGATTAGGTTCCTAACAACGTCTTTACCTTTTATTAATATATCAATTAGATTATCTCTGTCTTTTATCATCTTATTTATTCATAATTTACAGTTTATTTCCATTATAGCTCAATATAACAAATATAAGACAAAAATAATCAAACAATTGGAAATTCTTTAAGCATATATTGCCAATCAATCAAAAATTATATTACACCATTGCACTTTCCTTGGGTTCAATATTCCGGGATCTTAAATATACCCATTTTGTTCCTTATCGATTAGGTACACTTACCGAACAACGATGAACTCTTATAGCAGATTAGATTTTCTTATTAAGAACAATCAAATATCTAGCATGAATCCCTTATTTTAGGCTTCTAAATTTTAGTTAAATCTCCTTTCGAATAATCTAACTTCCATCTATTCATAAATCAAATTCTTAAACTTAATATACTTATGGTCATAAAATCCTTATCTTAATTTTCAAACCACATGAGTATATTAACATGAGCATATAAGAATAAAAGCATGCATATCATTAATTAACATTCAAATTAACATTCAATTATCTATTCGATACATTAAATACAAATTAGAATATAAAAAAGATATATTTGAGCAAATTAATTATGAAATATCAAACTTATATTGAAATTAAGCTCAATTGAGAGTTAATACAACAAGAAAATGAGGATTCAAATTTCTCTTAACAAAAGTAAGAAACTACTCACTATTCATTATTGAAAATGAATAAAAGAATGATTATCCAAATACTGTACTCATAAGATGAACTTCGACCCGATCTTCAGATCTTGTAAAAACCAGAAGAGAATAGAACTAAGCTAAATAATTGTGCTTGAATGAAAAGCCTAAGTGTAACTTGAAAGAATTATGTCTAATTATTGATATCTAATGTAGAAACATTGAAAGACCTAAAATAGTAGAAGTCCAGCAGCCATCATGAGTCCTTGGGCTATTAAAAAGCTTCCAATTTTGGACATTTTGCTAAGTCAACCCTATAGGACCACTAGGTATCCCAATCGAGTCACCCAATTATACCTCCTAAGTTTAAAGTGACCCGACTGAGCTAAAGGACTATCCCAGTCAGGTCATTAGCTACTGGATTGAAAAAATTCTTCATCAACTAACTCAGCTAAACCACATCTTTGTCCTAATCGGGTTGATTTCCAAACTTAGCCTTTTAAAACTGCAAAATAAACACAACTTAATATTAAACTCTAAATTTTCAAAGCACAATAAATTTAAACATAAAATACCTAAATTAACACTAAATGAACCATAAAACACACTTCAAAACATATTAAAATATAGGTATAATTTGGGAATATCAAATACCCCACACTTAGCTTTTGCTCGCCATCTAGCAAATTTGAACAAACCACATTTCTAAAATCCTCAAACTCTAAACTAAGAATCATGCAATTCAAAACAAAGATCAATAATTGATAGAAGCACTTAACGAAACCTTAACTAAGATAGATTCGAATAAGAGAATATAAGAAAGTTTCCATGTGTGTGTGTGGAAGGACAAAATATTTCAAACATTTTTAAACCAAAACTCTTATGCAATCTAGCAACCAAGATAAAGAATTAATGTACACTAAAATGTATATGCTGTAACACCTTTACTATAACAGTCTTACAGATTTATACAATTAGTCGAATTTTTTTTTCTTAAAATCCTTCTCAAAACCACAATAACCCTTCACTTAAGGTTGCTTATTCAATATTTTAATTCATAATTTCTATTTGTCCCTGACCTATAACTGTCAAATTTTACTATTTATTTTTTAAAAATTCAGCAATATAATGGCTATATTCTTAACAAGCCCCCTGAAAAGCAGACAATAACCACAGCCTCTCAGAGGCACAATAGTATAAATAATTTATCCATACATTCTCCATCACATCATAAATTTACTTTTCACTCAAACATATATAGTCCAAAATATCCTTACAAATTTATAAAAACTATTCTTTTACAATAAAATTCTTAAGCACAACCATAAATAATATATATGGCAATACAAAAATAATTCTATTTCTTCCAATATCCTTCATCCCTGTGTACTAACTGCCCCAGATCTTCAGTACCTGCACGTAGTAAATCCTACGTGCTGAACATTAAACATGCCCAATGGTGACTAATAATCATGGTATTTTCCTAACATGCATAATTACTCTAATTATGGAAAATTTATCAAATTTTCTTAACAAGAGAAATTTGTATTTTTTAACGGATTTTTCAGTTCAATACTAAAACTTTGCATAACTTTTCAATTTAGTCCTTAATCTTTTAATTTATTACAAAAATACCCTTTTATACCTTAATTACAAAATTGTCATTTCTTTTCTTATTTTCACTTTCTATTCTATTAATTGACTTACAAATTACCAATTAATCTTTGTTTTGATTTTTTCATGTAAAATTTCATTTTAGTTCTTTAACTTTACAAAAGTTATTTTTTTACTATCTATTGACTAAATTACCATTCTATCCTTATTAATCATTTTCTTATCACTTTTACTTAGTAAACCTATTATTTAAAAAAATTAATGTTTTACCCCTAAACTTTTTAATCTTTTTATTTAGGTCATTTTTCGCTTCTAACTTCACTTATAGCTTTCTTTTTACACTTTTAATATATTCTTATTATTATACCCCTAGTATAGATTCGATAAAAACTTCAGATCAGATATACGGGACGTGTATCCTACAGGACCATATATAGACTGAAAAATTACCCCAAAAGATTATTTCTTATAGAACAGATAATAAAGCAGACAGAAACTATGGGAGATCAGAGATCCTACCATAGCAAAAGAAGTTGCTATGACTTGCACCGACGTACAGATATTCCTATGGCCAGCCAATTATATCTTGAGTTAGATTTTACTGCCTGACTATTTCTAAGGGCACAAATTTACTTAATTGCAAAATATTATTCGGATTTTTCATATTTTCAATAGTTTTTCAATACAGTAAATTTTCAGTTAGTCTGTTCAGTCTCTTTTGCATAGTCTGTGAATTATTTTATAATAATTCACCACTTTCTCATCAAATTATGAATTAATTCACATTAATTCAATATTTTTACCTTATACACAACAAAAATTTATCTAAAAAATATTCATTTAATTTTCATAAATTCTACAAAAATTCATAGACATCATATTTTATTTTTACAATCATTATAAGGCTTGTTTTCATCAAAATAAACCAAATACACATCATTTTCCCTTTAGGAACAATTCAGCCACTACATGAACATCACCATACATATACTTTTAATTTCATTTAAGCTTTCTAATAGGCTTATTTAAGGTCTAATTACACTTTTCTAACATCGATTTCAATTATACATATTTCTATTAAATTTTTCTTGTAATACCTAAATGAAAATCATGCAATTTATAGGGAAATAAAAGGATTTGTTAGTCACTAACCTTTTTCTTACTCTTTTCCTTCCTAAGCTTTCTTTTTCTTGCCTTTGGCCTTAATCACTTGATCTTCCTCTTGGAATCCTTCAATGGCTGAAATCAACATCAAGCTAAACCTTATGATTTTGATCTCAAATGCTCAAAATAACGCTAAATATGAACTCTAGGCATCTAAAACTAGTAGTAGGCACCTTAGAACAAAATTAAAATCAAGAAATTCTCGTACCTTTAATTGATACCTAAAGCTTTATTCCTTAATTTTCCTTGTTAAAATCCCTCTAATTAGTAGACAGATAATCAATTTAACAACTAGAGAGGCTGGAGATAATTTTTAAAGCTTGAATTAAGAGAAAAATTGGAAGAAAACTTGAAAACTTTGTGAAGAAAATTGGCTATGTTGGTTCGGCTAAGGTAAGGGGAGAAGAAGCTGGTGGAATACTCTAATTGTCACTAATTTTTCTGCCCTTTTATACTTCTCTTAGGTGGCTTGGGCTTGGGCTAAACTAATGGGCCTAAACCAATTAACTAAAGCCCATTAATTACCCGATAAATAGTTTTAATTAATTTTTCCCACTTTCCAACTTTAAATCACTTCAAATTTAATTTCATCATTCTTATCACATGAAAAATAGGCTGTACACAAAATTTTAATCCAATCGGAGTCTATTTTCGATCCGATTCAATTAAATTGGTCTGATTCAAAATTATCGATGTAACCGAAAAATTCATTTGCTATTTTTAACAGCTCGATTAACTTTGGTCAACACAGTTAACCTAAAATTTGAACTGCTCCATTTTTCATATTTTTGACTTTTGTAGGCCTATTTGACCTCAAATTCACTTCAAATTTCAACATCGGACTACTCGTGATCAATACTTTTCGATAGTCAAATAAAATATTTTTCACTTTCAGGGGTATTTTTTAGCTAAAAAATACTATTCATTATCAAAAAATACTATTCATGGCTAATTCGACATTGAGGCCATTACACATGCGATTTCGGACTTGAAACTCAAGATATACCATAAGCCTCTCTTTTAGCACCGAAATCCTAAAGTCATCTCTGCTAAACAACCGAACATAAGAAAGAATCATTATGTATTCAATTCGGCTGTAATGTGGTTAAGATAAAGGCTAAACAAAATGGTTAAAAGTAAGTAAAAAGAATAGTCACCTTCTAATTGAATAAACCAACATTCTCCTTCTAATATACTTCACCCACAATAGTATTACCAAAGTTGTCTAAACTTGATTACATAGAAATGCAGAACATTAAAGCACAAAAGATAAATATTTCTTAGAATTTCCTCTTTCTTTCACAAACTCCATCAAATTGAGAGTTTATAACCTTTTACACTCTATTGAAAGTGCCCCACACTTAAAAATTTGTTATATAATGCTAACTTACTGATTCAAACCACTATTTATTTATTTTATCTCTCATTTTTTTATGAAATATCAGACTTAGTTAGCTTATCCTTAGAATTACATAGCAAGAGGTATCCAATATATTTAATTATAAATAACACTTCTACATTCCTATCTTTGCAATATAACTTAACAATATCCCCATTTAAACTTTCTTTAATGAACTATACCCAATTAGATACCCATAAATAGTGATTAATCTCATTTCTAGAGTGGTCAATTCTTATAAGGACATGTAAAGGCTTTTAGGCTATAGGATAAAAAATGTATTTAACAATAAAATTAATTTTCACACTCATTAAGCATGCCTTATAAGGCTCAAGAGGGCTAACAAAGGATAAAATGTAAATAAAGGTAGGTGAAAAGTCTTTTCAAATGACAAAATAAAAAAATACCTAAATCATATCCTAAACTTGTTCGAGTTTTTTTAATGCTTCGAAGGATGATGCGAAAGATTCTAATGCTTTAAAATTCCAAACTCGAGTAACTTCATACACTGGTTTTCCTTAATTTAAAAATTGGTTTTTGGGTACAAAGTTTGAAAACTAACAAATATGTTCAAGTTGAATATTAAATTATCTAAGATTTCATCAAACAACATAATTGTCTTAGTGCTAATCAATATTTTAAACACTATGCAATTCTAAGCTAAAGTTTAAAAAGTTCAAATTAAAAAATAAAACTAGACGAACTAAACTAACTATAAGTGTAACACCCCGAAACTAGGGTCGATTAATAGTTGGTGAATAGTTCTTTTAATACCGATTTACTAAGGTCAATTTATTTAGAATGTGATATAATATTAGTGAATATTATCTCCAAGATTTTGATTTTATAATATAAATTAAAATACATTTTAGTATTAAATAAGGAATTAAAGTAAATTAATGAATAACAACAA